>CM035417.1:73994089-74296589 GCA_020310875.1 Ceratopteris richardii | reverse complement strand
TAGTTGTAAAAGGAATCATATCTTGATTCTCTAAGAGTTTAATACGGGCACATGGGGTAGTTTCATCTATCTATCTATCTAAGAGTGAAGAATAGATATCTTAGGTAATCTCATCTTTATTAAGCAGGCAAGGCAAGTCTGTAGGCCAAGAACTCTAGAATGGCCAAGATACATAGAAAGACAAGGTTTGTAGCAAACAAGCAAGGCAAGTTTGTGGGTCAGATATTCAGGAGTGGTGCCAAGAAAAACAAAAACACAAGGTTTGCAAAGAGTAAATAGGTCAAGGCTATAGTCTAAGTCCTTAGCAGGGAGTTAGACAAGGTTATATAGCAAGGCATGGTTTACATTTATTAGAAAAGGCAAGGTTATCTCCAGTAGGGAGCGATTATACAACAATGCAAGGTCTACAAGTAAGTTAGTTCAAAATGGAAAAAACAAGTTAAGCAGCAAGTTTGATGTTTCTATTTATAGTGCATAATAAATAGTGACCAAGTATAGTGATCAAGTTTGATCGTGAGGGAGGAGCAACTACTGATCTGTGGATAACCACATCTCCAAGAGACGTGATTGGTAAATGATATCAAGTTGCTTAAAATTGATTATAAGTCTATTTCTTTTCCTTACTTTGTGCACTCATCATGTAATATGATGGATGGAGACTCTAGTTGGAACGCATCAGCACTTTTCAGTGAAAGTGAGAGTAGAATTCCAAGAGTTTTCCTTGAAAGAATTACAAAAAGGGCAGATTAGACCTAGCTATTCGCCTTTGCAGCATCAGTTCTTCTAGTGAAGAAGAAACATGAATCTTATAGGATGTGCGTCAACTACCAAGCACTCAATAAGTTTACTCTCCGACATGGATATCTTATGCCTAGGATTGATGATCTTTTAGATGCTCTAGTGGAGTCGTTGTATTTAGTAAAATAGATTTTACAAGTGGCTACCATTAGATTAGAGCAAGAGATCATGATGTACATAAGACTCAGATAATCAAGAGAAGGCTTAGTTGTTTCTTCCAAGCGTAGAGTGTAGAGGGCATGTGGTATCAACTGATGGGGTTCAGATGGATCCCAAGAAGGTTTGAGTTATATTATTTTGGCCTACTTCTTAGGATAAGGAGCAGTTATGATCATTTCTAGGATGTTTTGATTTTGATCAAAAATTCATTTCTTCTTATTCATCGATAGCAGTGCCTATGATGAACTAGCTTCAAGGAAAAGTTCCATTTGCATGGAAGAAAGAGTAGCAAACTAGTTTTGATACTCTGAAACAAGCTATTTCAGAGACTCCTATGCTCAAAGTGGTGGATTCACGAAAACCATTTGAGTAAGAGACAGATGCTAATGGCATAAGCCATAGGGACATTTTTGAGCCAAGATGGAAGGCCAGTGCATGAACAAGAGTTGTATACAGTGGTGTATGCACTTAAAGTCTAGAGACACTATCTTTATGGTGTAGACTTTAAGGTATACATAGATCACCATACACTTAAGTATTTTTGAAGTCATTCAGATCTTCGAGGCAGTTAGGCTCGTTGGGCTGAGCTCATATAGGAGTGTCACATGGAAATCCTATATAGAAGAGAAAAGAGAATATAGTTTTTGATGCATTATCACGGATAATGTATCAAATGAGCTTTATTGTTCTAGAAAGCTCATTGCTTCAAGAGATGAAGGAAGCACATGTGGAAGATCCACATTAGTTCGAGCTATCAGTGATGACACTATTATAGGAGACGAGGTGGTTTCAGCTATTTCTTCCCCTAGCACAGTGAACAAGTCCATTCCATATCCAATTTTTCACAGGAGAATGGAATAGTTCGACGAAAGGAAAGGTTTGTGTACCAAATTCCTAAGATTTGAGGAAAAAATCATGCATGATAACCATGATGTGCCTTGCATAGGACATCCAGGTGTTGACAAGACATACAACTTATTAGAAGAACATTTTGGTGGCCTAGATAGCCAAAGATATCCACACTTATGTTTAATAGGATTTATGTGTCAAGTCAACAAAGTAGAAAGGATAAAGATACCAGGTCTTTTGTATCCTTTACAGATTTCTGATCCGAATTGGGATAGTGTATCCATGGACTTCATAGTTAGGTTACCGTGGATCCAAAGAAAGTGGGATACTATCCTAGTTGTGGTAGACAGATTGATGATCCATAGGGATCATGACTTTGGTCCATAGGGATCAGTGCATACGCACGTAGGAGATGATAGAAAATCCATGTTGGGAAAGATGGATGGATACTCGAAGAAATAAGTAGGTGCTGCTAATCCCTGCTTTACACCAACCCTATTTTGCTTCAGATTTGAGTTGTAGGCCCTCTTGGCTTTCCAATGATACTAAATAAGTGCCTATGTACTTTGCAAATGATGTGAGAAATAATTGATTCAAAACAGATTACTTCCAAGTTCAAGAATCAATGAAAACCTTCTATTTGTGTTCGCACACCTGCTGCTTATTTAGGCTCAGTGCTTCCACTACAATAGGAATTAGAAAACTTCCTTTTGGAGATATCAAATTAGCTTAATGAGCTAATGCTTCCAAGTGGAATCACTTAAAATGATGCACTATACACAAAGCAATCAATTTAGCAATCAAATCTTCCCCCTGATTTTTTAGGACCTCTGTAGAGTTTGACAAGTGGGTACTTCGATGCACTTTTCTCCAAATCTGCTTAATGGACCATCTAAAAAATTTGTGAGCATGTAGAGGGCTTAGAGCAAATTCCAACACTCTATAGAACATTGAAAATGGTGAAGGAATGATTGCGATATGAGCAATACAAAATGACTATTCTGAGTAACTATGGCAGAGAGACCATAGATGAAAGAATTGATCTATTGTATTATAAGACAATGTTTTACATGATGATTGGCATGATAATCAATTCTCAATGATGATGAGTAGTGTAGGCTATGAAGTGAGCTCATTATGTTACAAATTGGTCAACAAAAACTCAGGATTGGAGTGATTTCTACCATGAGTTTTTACACCCATCTTTTATAGATGTTCCATTCAAAATTTGAATTTTGAATTCAACTTTGGCTTTCTCTAGAAAAGTGATCCTCTAATCTAGGAGATATTCTCTCCAAATAAATTCGTGGCTTTTCCATCTAACAAACTCCACGAGTTTAGGGGTAGCTACAAATATTCCTTCAAGTCCGTAGACTTTTACAATTGGTAAGAAAGTAAAGAATCCATAGCAATGGTTCTCATGCAACGTCATCATTTGCACATAAGATCTTTATGTCTAGCCAAGTGTGTAGGCTTGGTATTCGCACCAACAACTCCCCCTCAAGCCAAACATCTTGTGTTGGTCTTCTTATTCACTCCTCATGAATATTCTGCAATCTAATCATAGACTTAAACCTGCAAATTTTTGTAATGCTTTAGTCAATAAGTCTGCACATTGCATACTAGTTGATACACATGCCAACTGAATTTCCTTGCTCAATAGCTTCTCTCTCACATAATGATAGTGGAACTCTATATGCTTGGTCCTAGCATGATAAATAGGATTTGCTGCAAGATGTAATGAGCTTGTATTATCTCCAAAAATCATTGGAGATGTAGTATGAAAACCCAAATCTATATATAACAATATGATCCATATGGCCTTTCCAGTAGCATTGGCCAATCCTCTATACTCTACTTGTGTTGAAGATAAAGCAATAGTAGGTTGCTTCTTGAAGACCATGATATAGGTTTGTCACCTGCAAAAGATAGATAACCTGAGGTACTCCTATCATCTTTGCAACCTGCCCAATCTGCATCTGACTGTATCTTGATGTCCAAATCTGAGATATAAGGAAAGTATAATCCTTGATTTTGAGTTCCCTTAGGTACTTGAAAATTCTTTTTGTAGCTTCCAAATGAGGTGTTCTAGGTTTGTGCATAAATTGACTTAAGATAGTTACTCCATAAGCAATGTCAATCCTTGTCAATGTAGCATAGTTCAAGCTTCCCACTATGCTTTGGTAACTTGAAATATTCTCAAGCACATCACCTTCATGAGCACTTAACTTTTGGTTTAGTGAAACTTCTTTAACATGTCGTGTATATAATTTCTCTGAGTAATATAAATTCCAAAGTTAGTATAGACTAACTCAAGTCCAAGAAAATACTTTAGTGATCCAAGGTCATGAATTTTGAACTCCTGCATCATTTTGATTTTTAATTTGCTTGATGCCATTAGCACCATTACCTGTGAGTATGATATCATCAACATATACACATAAGTATATTACCTCTAAATTACTTCTCTTAATTCCTTACTTGGGCCCCATACATCTGTATGGACAAGCTCTAGGTAGTCCTCATGCATGTAACCTTTTCTTGAGAAGAGTAACCTCTGAGATTTTCAAAACTGATAAGCACCACATTTATAGAATCTCATCTGTTGCTTGGATACATTGGGTATCCCAAGCACACATTGATCTCTACATATTTGCTTTAAATTTCTTTCACCAACATGTCCTAATCTCTTATGCCAAATTTCAAGCTCTGATAGGTTTTGGTCTTTGTAACTATAAAGTGCAATATTCCTTGTATCTTCAAGTTCAAAGGTGAATAATCTACCTGTCTTTTCTCCTTTGGCAATTATCTTGAATCCATGTTGGGGATCCTCCACAAATGCTCCATATTGGTTGAACCTGACCTGCAAACCCTTTTCCACAATCTGTCCAACACTCATCAAATTCTTTGTAATTGTAGGTACATATAGAACCGTGCTCAACCAATTCTTATTTCCATCAGAGGTTTTAACCTTTCCTAACTTAATCATTGAGTGCTTGGTGTCATCACGTGTCTGTACCTCATGCTTACCATTTGGTTCCTCAAGGTCAGAGAGAAGAGCTACATTGCCTACCACATGGTTTGAGCATCCTCCGTTAATGTAGAATAGATGTTCATCATTTGTACCTGGTTTTGAAGTCATATTCATAATCAGAAGAGAATCCTCTTGCTCCTCTGTATAGTTGTTGTAATCTTTCCTTGATTTGTAGCCTCCTTGGTAGTTGTTATTGTAGTTGTTGTTGTAGTTGTTATTGTAGTTGTTATTGTAGCCTTGATGGTGATTGAATCTTCCTCTTGATTGTGTATATCCACCTCTTTGAAATCCTCTACCTCTTTGATTCTTGAAGTTCCTGTAACACTCATCTCTAGTATTATTTGACAATCCACAAATATTACATGGTGAGGAGTTATAAGGTCCCCCTAACTTGCTTATCTCCTTTGCCCCTTCCTCATGAGGTTCTACCTATCCCTGCATAGTTGGCTTGAGAGGTAGCTCCTTCATCCTCAATCTTCTTGTTCTTTCATTTCTCTTTAGACTTACTTTTATGTGTATAGGGCAGAAGAGCTATTACCTCTTGATGAATCTCCATTCTTGTTGAGCTTGGCTTCATGGGTGAAGAGTTGCCCCATGAGTGTGGTAAGATCTGGAATCTGCATGTCCATGTACAAGTCCATGGCAGTTGTGAAGCTCTCCCATTTGTCATCTGTTTTAGCACCATTGAATACTTGCCTTACAATCTACTCCTCTTCAATTTCTTCTCCTATGCTTGCCAATTGATCAACTACATCTTTGACTTTGGTCACATACTCTGAGATGCCTTGCTTGTGTTGCTTTCTTTGAGTTGTAAACTCAATCCACAATTGGTTCTTCCTAGCCCTTGTGTTGGAAGAGAAATATGAAGACAATGTTTCCCAAGTCTCTTGGGATGTCTTACAGTTCCTAATGTGTGGAAGAAGGAAATCAGAGATTGAGTTAAGTAAGTATGACCTTGCTAATGCATCCGTGGCACACCATGTATTGAGTCTTTCATGCTCCTCTCTTGTGGGTTGTCCTTTGCTTCTGAAAATGGGCATCTCCTCATCTCCTAAGATATATCCATAGAGACTCCTTCCTTGGAAGTATGTCTTCATCCTCAAGGACCATGCTTGGTAGTTGTTCCTATCTAATTTATCAATGAAAGAAGGAAAACCATCTCCCATTTTACCTTGACTTTGCTCTGATACCACTGTTGGGAAAGATAAATGGAGACTCTAAGAAATGAGTAGGTGCTACTAATCCCTGCTTTACACCTACCCTCTTTTGCTTCAGAGCTGAGTTGTAGGTCCTCTCAGCTTTCCAATGACACTAAATAACTGCCTATGTACTTTGGAAATGATGTGAGAAATAACTGATTCAAAATAGATTACTTCCAAGTTTAAGAATCAATGAAAACCTTCTATTTTTGTTCACATACCTACTGCTTGTTAAGCTCAGTGCTTCCAATACAGTAGGAATTAGAAAAATTCCTTCTGGAGATATCAAATTAGCTTAATAAGCTAATGATTCCAAGTGTAGTCACTTAAAGTGATGCACTATACACAAAGAAATCAATTTAGCAATCAACTCTTTACCCCCGATTTTTGAGGACCTCTACAGAGTTTGACCAGTGGGTACTTCGATGTGCATTTCTCCAAATCTGCTGAATGGATTATCTTTAGACTTTGTGAGCATGTAGCAACGTAGAGCTGATTCCAACAAGCTATAGAACATTGAAAATGGGGAAGGAATGACTAAGATATGAGCAATACAAAATGCATGTTCTAAGTAACTATGATAGAGAGACCATAGATGAAAGAATTGATCTATTGTATTATAAGACAATGTTGTACATGATCATTGGCATGATAATCAAGGCTCAATGATGATGAGTAGTGTAGGCTATGAAGTGAGCCTCATTCTCTTACAAATTGATCAACAAAAACTCGAGATTGGAGTGATATGTACTGCCGTTTTTACACCCATTTTTTATAGATGTTCCATTCAAATTTTGAATTTTGAATTCAACTTTGGATTTGTCTAGAAAAGTGATCCTCTAATCCATGAGATATTCTCTCCAAATAAAGTAGTGGCTTTTCCATCTAACAAACTCCAAAAGTTTAGTGGTAGCTACAAATATTCCTTCAATTCCAATAGACTTTTACAAGCGGTAAGAAAGTAAAGAATCCATAGCAATGGTTCTCATGCAACTTCAACATTTGCACATAAGATCTTTATGTCTAGCTAAATGTGTAGGCTTGGTATATGCACCAACACTCCACACAAGGATGAGAGTGTCAGACATTGATATGCGCGGATCAGTCCAGTTGATCCACAGGGATCTGTTCATTTGATCCACAGGTAGCGAAGTTGTTTATCTAGCATGTCTTCAGATTGCATGGGTTGGCGACATCCATAGTTTCAGATAGGGATGTTAGATTTACAGGACACTTTTGGAAGTTGTATTTGACAAACTGAAAGTGTCATTAAAGATGAGGAGTGATGATCATCCTCAGACAGATGGTCAGACCAAGTGGGTCAATCAGATTTTAGAGGACATCTTGAGGGCATATGTGTCTCAGAGACAGACAGATTCGGATAGTTATTTGCCACTAATTGAGTTTGCTTATAACAATAGGCCTCACAAGGTGACCGGTATATCTCCTTTGGAGATGCATGATGGCATGAATCCCAATGCTCCAAGTACCATAGGCATGCCACAACAATGTCCTAGTGCTTCGAAGTTCTCAGCAAAAGTCCAAGCAAATTTCGAAATAGCTAAAGCCAAGATGTAGCAAGCCACTGATAGGGCTAAAGAGTACACTGATAGGAAGAGATCTCCTAGATCCTTTGAGGAGGGAAAGAGAGTCCTTGTTCAGGTACGAGCTAGGTCTACTTCACTCTCCACAGGGAAGTGTAGTAAGCTATCACCAAGGTTTTGTAGACCTTGGAAGATAGTTAAAAAGCACGGATCATTCTCTCGTCAAGATACTAAATCGGAGACAAAAATGATTGAGAAATCGTGTCATCCAAGAGTATCTAGTAGCCTGGAGAGGATTACTACTTATTGACTCTACTTGGGAATCTGAAGCTCTGGTTTGCAAGTACTTTCCCTCATTGATCATTGAGGACAATGGTCTTTAGAAGGGGGAGAGAGTGTCAAACATTGATCCACAGGGATTAGTGCATGTGATCCACAGGGATCATTGATCCACAGGGATCAGTCTATTTGATCCATAGGGATGAGTCTATTTGATCCATAGGGATCAATCCATGTGTGTGAGGGACAAGGGCCAGCTAGCCAAGGTTCCAAGCTTGGGGGATACCATAAGGTACTTTGGTAGTAATGGGAACTGCTTTGGTAGTAATGGAAATAAGTTTTGCATGATGGCCACATGTTCACACTAGACTATTCCAGATCATTGCTATTCTTAGAGTACATCATTGCTATTTTAGAGTACAAGAGGGTGTATATGGATGGGAGGAGAGTCACACACACATCATTCAAGCAGTTTCCAACATTAGATGTCTTCACTTTTTATAAATTCATCCTCAATCATCGACCATGTCTTTGTGCCCATGCCAATTATGTATGTGGCTCCCTTATTTCATCTTCATCTAGATCTTTGTTTTCTCCTTGAAATCTATATGGAGATTCCTGAATGTCCTATAATTGGAATCTTTATCTCAATGTATTTCAATTATAAGTCTTTCTTATGGAATTAATGTTTTCTCTATCCCGTATGCCCTCTTCATTATAATTCTCTAACCTGCGATTTTTCTCATGCTACCATCTCTACTCCCTTCATATGGTTGGATATACCATTCACCCATATGCTTCCATATTGTTCATTGACCCTCGTGTTTTTGGTCCAAGCGCATGTTCATAAACATGTTTCTTTACCCTTCTTCATCTTTCAATTAGATGAGCTCAACTTTTTCGTTATTTTTAAACAATTTAGATTTGGTTCCTACTTTTCTAAATGAAACCTTTTCCTCTCGATTGTAAGTTTTATTTGACCTAGTTATGATCTATTTTCATATGTCTATGGTTGAGAAAGTCTATTTGTCTCATACATAGTCTTTTGGTGGGGTCTTATTAACCTAAAAATTACGTTTTTGTGGACATCGAATCCCCTAAACCTTCCCTTGGTGCTTGGAATGCATTTCACACTAGCTCTCTTGTTGTCTACTTAATGTTTCCTTATCTTTAAACATTTACATTTACATAATTTTTGGGGATTGTGAGCTCATTCACCATTGTCTTTCAACATACGTAAAAAATCATCGTACGTAAAAAACGAAAGCAGGAGGCATGATTCTCCTTCTTGTTATAACTCTTCTTTGGCTCCTGTTTTGTAATTAACCCATTTTGTAGTCCTCTTGTTGTACCGAAAGATCTTTTTTCCTTAGTCACTATGTGCATGGTACTTCTTGCACCACAGCTAGGAAGCCAATCCTCCATTATGAAATTTCAAGCTAGATTCATGAAGAATGCCTTTATCTCCAAGTCCTCAAGTTGTTGAAGCTCCATTAGCAATGTAACATGTAGAATGCTCCCCCTTTGTGAAGTGGCTACTTAATCTACTAAAATAGATAGAGCGAGATACAAATGAAATATTGTTTCGATGTGTAGAGATAAAGCAAGTAGGGAGTTAGGTTAAGTTGTAGTTCAATAAAATGGAGTACATGCAAAGGAATGACCAAATAATGCTATAGATAATCAAATGATCGTTGATTGCACGTGAAAAATGCACCATGGTTTCCTCCTCCATGTTGACCATTATTATCTAGTTAGTTAGAAATTGTATCCATGACTTCTTAGACTCTACAAAATTTTTGTTTTTAAGGAAGTTTGATCTTACAATCTATTCTTTTTGTTTTTAAGGAAGTTTGTCCGAGCTTGCGTAACCTAATGGTTTGGAGTCTTGAGTCTCTGGGAGGAAGTCTTGAGTTCAAGTCTTTGCTGGACATAAGATAGGTGCTTCTACTTTACGAGGTCGGCTGTGTGATTGTACTCTTAAAAATAAATTAAAAAAATCTACTTTGGATTTAATAGAAAAAAAGTATTGAAATGCATAGCGCTTATAAGACCCTTGAATTCCACACAAGCGGTCCACCAAGGGTAGGAACTAGGAAGGGACGGCCCTAAGGTTAGACCAAGAGACTTGTTTCAAACTGAACTTGACTCTACAAACTTAGCTGGTGATGTGGGAAAGATAGTTAGAAGCTTTGTGCATGCTCAATTTGAAGAACATTGAGAATTTTAATTGAAATTGGTAGCTTTCCATGCTAAAAGATATGATTAAAATTTAGAAGCAGTGTATTTATGCTCAATCTCAAGCACTCACCCACCTGACCTCGTAAGGTAGAGGGTGCACCCATCTTTGAGAAACTCATAGATATGTCCGGCAAAGAATTGAACTCATGACATCCTGCGAGAGATTCAAGGCGTCAAACCACTAGGCTACACGAGCTTGAACTATTTTTTGCTGTTTCCGATCAACGAAGACTTGAAAGTAGGCACAGACAGAGAAGTCATGTGAACGAGTCGTCTTCATCTTTCATAGCTATTTGAAGATGTACATGAATTCGCAGTTGGTTTATCAATGACAGTATATCATTGAAATGATAGGAAATTCTTTTGTTTTGCGCTAGTAACTGGGAGGTTGTGTGTGTGTGTGTGTGTGAGAGAGAGAGAGAGAGAGAGAGAGAGAGAGAGAGAGAGAGAGAGAGAGAGAGAGAGAGAGAGCTCCATTTGAACAGGTCTCCGCCCTGCTAAAGAACATACCCCAAAATATTGATAATTGGAGAGGACGTTGCATGAGCTCATACTTGCAGCAGCCTGTCCTTATCCAAAACATTGGACGCTCGTAGTCTTTGAGAGAAAGGCCATTGGCCAACTGGTAATTACAGACTCTGGAGGGATGAAGACGACGAAGACCTGTGTTGTCTTTTTGCCGAAAGAGGATGAGGATAGACGAAGGGTCAACTGTCCGCTTGGCAGACAGGAGATGCGAAGATGGCGCACACCGACGCGCACGTCCAGCTTTGACGTCCAGTTGCGTAATCACAAGGAAGAAGGACGATACGTTCATTGTTAGCTTCCTTGATCGGATGAGGACGACCAAGAAGGTCATCAATACACAGTATGTTGCCATAACCGTGCTGCTTTCTGAAATATCTAGCTTCCTCTCATCATATATCCAGGACCCATGTATAAAATCCATGTACAGCTGCGCAGATGGGAGGTGGACCTACGCTCCTCCTTCCAAGCTCGCACATTCTCCTCTCTCTACGCTCTCCTCTCTCTCTCTCTCGTGATGGTTCTGCCAAACAAAATGGATACCCAAGTGCGTTCTTTCTTACTGTAGCCGGCGTACATATGAAAATGTAGTCGTTCATCATAACTGTTTGGAAAAGAGGAGGAAATAAGAAACAGAGTTTCTCACCTATGCCTTCGGCCATGATGGATGGGGGCCGGGGCCTCCATATCTTGCAAAGGAGAGGCGTGCAGCACTTCAGAGGTCAATTGATTTGAGTTGTACGACGCATACAGAACAGTTTAAAGATCGACAAATTTACGACTTGAAAAGCAACTGATTAACAACCCGATGACTTGACAGGCCTGCATGTTCATTGTCTCTTCCTCTCCATGTCCAGTGTCTCTTTCTCTTAAACAGATTGAAGGGAGATTGGGAACCATCAAACGCTACTTGGAAGGCGAAGTCCAACGCGAAAAACTGACTCAATTGTGAACCATGAAACCCTACTTTGAAGGCGAAGTCCAACGCGCAAAACAAAAATGTCCACAGCATCGCCAAAAATGCACAGCAAAGTGTAATAATGGGAATACGGATGCCCAATGAGAAGTTTGACATAAGGGGTGTGTGTGAGAGAGAGAGGGAGGATCCACACTTCTGTCACATGGCGTCCTTCTTCAACTTTCTTTCTTCCGCGGCCACGAGCACACACAGAGGCAATTAATTGAGCAGAAGGAAATGTAGTTTGCAGACCGAAACCATTATTGTCTTGGCGAATCGGTTAAGGTCTCGCTGACTTCATTATCTTCCCCTTTTTTGCTTTAGAGAGTACAATGAACACACTCACACACCCAACCTCGTAAGTAGAGGCACTCATCATGAGACACTCATGGACATGTCCAGCCAAGACTTGAATAGAGGACTTCCTCCCACAGCTTCAAGGCATCAGCCACTAGGTTACGCGAGCTTGAACATTATCTTCTAAATTTTACTACGTACGTACGTACGTGAAGAACTATTTTAATCTGAGACAAAAGATTAAGGCCTAAGGGGATTCTTTCGCAACTTTTAGACTAGTGGATCGCATATCTCGCCTTAAGGGCTCATCAAATCATCATCTGTGTTGGGCCTTAGGGTTGTCTCTTTTGAAGCTTTATCTTAGCGGGCCTTTGAGCTTTGTAATCTTGGTTGTGCCAGACATCTAACCTTCCCTTGTGAGATACTAAGGGATCTGATGGGTACTATGCCACCTTCACTTGCACTTACAATTATTTTAAGCTAATCCGAAAAAAACTAGGCCTCAAGGAGAACTTCACTAAAAAAAAATTTAACAAACAATGATCGCTCAAAAGCACACAAATCCTCTTGGGAGAACTTGTTTTCATCTCACCTCTAGTAGTGAATGAGAGGGTCTCGAGTCAATGAAGCCAACCAAGATTGAATCAAGGGCCATGCACATGGCAAGAAGCTTAAACCAATCTTTTTACCTCGCTTTAGGACCATCCATATTCACTCTCTACACTTAGCAAGCCTTTGAGCTCTATAGTTTCTCATAAATGCTACGAGTGAAACCCTTGCTTGTGTGGGCTTTGGGGGTCCATGATTGCTATGCCTTCATTGCTATACTTTGCCATTAATTCAAGCTATAATACGGAACAGTTGATTAAAAAAAAAAAATTCTAAAGACAATCCCTCAAAATGAGGTTATGTATGATGTCAAAGCAAAGATTATCCATAGTGTCACTAGAGTCATCCAATTACCAATGGATCCTCTGCTTAATTCCGTTCAGAATTCTTAGGCATAACTTCAATGTGAATCGATGTTGTTTAACTTCAATTTGTTGACATGTTCAGGTAGTGATGTGTGTGAACACACTAGGACCGCCGCGGCACTTTTTTCCCTCTTTAGGAGGTTTTTTTCCCCCGGCTTGTATATACGCCTATTGTCCTAATGGGCTACTTATCTTTGTACATTCTCTAGTAATACATTTTAGTATTGTGTGTTGTGCTCCAAGCTTCTTCTTCCTTGTGTTGTTCGCGTGCTTCCACAGACGTCTATCTCCAACAATTGGTATCAGAGCAGGTCGTCGCTTCATCTATGGTGCCGTCGACACTCCTCCGTTTGCAGTCTCAGAATCGCATGAATTTTGGTGAGCATACTCAGCCTATTTTCAAGATCAAAACAGCTTCGTTTTGTCGTGTCAAAATCGGGATCTGAGCTCCTTTCAGCCTTCGAATGCACTATTACAGCGCTTGTGCAGGCTATTTCATCTTTTTCTACCAAAGGTATATACCAGTTTTTGTTCACTAGTATAAGCGTCTCGAAGTCTGCTACAGGTCTAGCAGAATTCGTTTGGGCAGTTCCGTTCAACTTTTTGAGATATAGTCAATTTTCTGCATCAAGATATTTTAGTCACCGGCCATGGCTGAAAGCAGTGATGTATTCCGTATGTTGGCTGTTGAGGATAAGTTGGATGGTACCAACTACCCGTTATGGGCTTATATGATGCCACATGTGTTGGTTGCAAAAGGATTGTGGAACATTGTGCATGGTGTCGAAAATGGTCCTATCACACCTGCAACTGTTACAGCTGCAGGTACTAAAGCTGATGCAGAAGGTGTCGAAGATGCTGGTATTATGCATATTCCTGTTCGTGTTGCGGTTTCTGCTGTAGCTACTGCAGAGTAGATTCGCTGGGATGGCAAAGATGCCCAGGCACATGCATTGATAGCTTTCTATGTCAAACATGCCATTATTTCTCACATTCACTCTTCCAAAATAGCTAAGGATGCTTGGGATACACTTACCAAATTGTACGAAGCTAGGAATGAGGCTCGTGTTGCTTAGCTCCAAAAACAGTTGGAGAGTGAGCACATGAATGAAGGTGATTCTATGGACAGTTTCCTCACAAAGATCAAAGACTTGAAGGAACAATTGATTTCTGCTGATGAGGCTATACTAGATAGCTCATTTGTGCAGACCGCTCTGAATGGTCTTCCTGATTCATATCAAAGTTTTGCTTCTACTCTTCTGTTGATGATGAAAGGAAATCCAAATGCCTTATCATTTGAGGAGTTAGTCTCTGTTCTGTTGCAGGAAGATTAGTCTAGGCAGAACAGGTCCATTATGTGAGTTGCAGATCAAGCTTTCCTGGCTAGTTAGGAGGGCAAAGGAAAATGGAGCTCTTCAACTACTCAGCAGAAATCTGCTAATTCTGCACATTCGAAGAAGGAAGATAAAGATGAGAAGAAATAAAAAAAGCAGAAATTGTTTTGTAAGTACTGTAAAGGGAATGATCATATCATAAAGAACTGTCCAAAACTGGCTGCTAAAGAGGCAAAGAAGAAAGAGGCTGGAATGGTTGTTGCGAAAGCCTCTACACCAAAAACAGAGTCTGCTAATTTTGTACAGGAAGAAGAATGGGTGTTTACTATTGTTCGCAGTTTTGACCCATCTTCTCATGAGCAGTGCATGTCTCCAGTAGACTCAGATGTTTGGTATTTTGATAGTGGGGCGACCAAACATATTACCTCGCAGCGCAGTTTCTTCTCTTCACTCGAGCCTGCCCCTACAGGGAATACTATTACATGCGCCAAAAACTCCTCTTATCCTGTTATGGGAGTTGGTAAGATCATTTTGACTACTGCTGATGGTAGTCCTATCACTTTATCAGATGCTTTATTTATGCCAGGGATTAAGAAGAACCTGTTATCAGTTTCTACATTAGCCAAGATTGGCTTGGTTGTGAAATTTGTTGATGACAGGTGTACAGTTCATGATATGTCAAATGGCAATGTGATTATTACTTCTAGCATTTTATGTCGTGGGCTATATAAGCTCATAGACTATGAAAGATCTGTAAATGATTTGGCATGTGTAGTAAATGATTCTCAGGCTATGTCAGATGCAAAGCTTTGGCATGCATGCTTTGGTCATCTGAATTTTGCTAGTTTGCTACTGCAGAAATCTGAAATGGTGTCCTCTTTGCCCAAACTTGAGGCACCTAGAAAACATGTTTGTGAAGGCTATATTTTGGGCAAAATGCAGCATTCGTCCTTTCCAAAAGATGGTTCAGTTTGGGCTACTCAGAAATTACAGCTTGTACATAGTGATGTCTGTGGTCCTATACAGACCCCTTCTTTTGGGAATTATCTTTACTTTGTGACTTTCATTGATGATTTTTCCAGGCATGCATGGGTATATCCATTGAAGGCAAAGTCCGAAGTGTTCATGTGCTTCAAACAGTTTTTGGTTTTGGCTAAAAATTTGTCAGCATGTAAAATGGGCACCCTCCATTCTGATCGAGGAGGGGAATATATGTCTTCTGATTTTAATGCATTTCTGGCTCAACGTGGGATGAAACACCAGTGTACAGTGCCGTATACACCTCAACAGACTGGAGTTGCTGAACAAAAGAATAGGTCACTCATGGAGATGGCGAGGTGTATGGTCAAGAGTCAAGCTTTACCACATAGTTTCTGGCTTGAGGCTGTCATGTGTGCAACATATGTATTGAACAGGTGTCCCACTAAAGTGTTGCAGTCTATCACTCCATATGAGGCTTGGAGCCATCTGTTGCTCATCTGCATGTTTTTAGTTGTTTGGCATATGCATTAGTGCCTGAACAACATCATAGAAAAGTGGATGATAAAGCAGAAAAATGTATTTTTGTTGGGTAGAGTTCTGAAAGTAAAGGCTATCGTCTGTATCATCCACAGACTAAATGCCTTCTGGTTAGCCGTGATGTTGTTTTTCTGGAAGATGCTATTCAGCCATTGCTTTCATGTACTAAGGAGACATCTATTAGCTTTAAAGACATGTATGATACTTTGCTCCCTCTTTTTACAGGTGGACAGTCTAGTGCTGGACCCAATGAGGCAACTTCTCAACCTTTGTAGGTTTCATGTGATGATGCAGATCATTCCATTTTTGATGCAGATTCACATGATGCACTAGTTGATGAGAGAGCTAATATTGAGCAGGCAGAAACTATGCCAAAATGGTTGGTGCAGACTTTGCGTGACAACAAATTAGATGCACCTTTGTCATATCGTACTCGTTTAGGCTCTCATAGTGCCTCTTTTGCATCAGATTGCTATGCTATGGCTGCATCTAGTCTCTTTGATGAGAATGAGCCTGTTTCGTTTGATGAAGCACAAAATTCAGAAAATTGGATGGCTACTATGCAATCTGCATATGCTGCTATAATGAAGAATGGTACTTGGACTTTATGTGAATTGGCTCCTAGCAAGAAGGCCATCGGCACTAAGTGGGTATACAAGCTGAAGCGTAAACCGGATGGTACAGTTGACATGTATAAGGCTAGGCTTGTTGCAAAGGGTTATGCATAGGAAAGAGGCATTGATTTTGATGAGACCTTTGCACCTACATGCCGTATGACTACTGTTCGGAGCATCTGTGCACTTACAGCTCATCATGGTTGGAATGTACATCAGTTGGACATTAAAACAACATTTTTGAATGGTGACTTGCATGAAGAAGTGTATGTTTTTCACCCCCATGACTTTGTGCAGAAAGGACATGAAAACTAGGTGTGCAGGTTAAAGAAGGCATTATATGGTTTAAAGCAAGCACCACGTGCTTCGTATGAGAAGATACATGCCTATCTGATTGCACATGGTTTTGAGAACAATCCAGTTGAAAGCACCTTATATGTTAAGCTTGAGATGTCTAATTTGGGGCATTTGCATCACTATTTGGGCATTCAATTTATGCAAGTTGATGGTGGAATGGCTTTGTGTCAAACAAAATATATTGACACATTATTGCATCATTTTGGCCTTGAAAATTGTAAGCCTATTGCCACTCCTATGGAGACAGGTTTATGGTTGAGTCTTCATGATGCTGGAGATGCATTTGATGCTATTCTCTATGAGCAGGCTATCAGATGCTTGATTTACTTATGCATTACACGGCCATATATTCAGTTTTGCTGTCTCACAGATGAGCAGGTTTATGAATTGCCTAGGAGTCAAGCATTTGCAGGCAGTTAAGCGCATCTTTCGCTATTTGAGTGGTACTTGACTACTTGGGTTGTTTTATCCCAAGGGGGGATCACTACTACGAGATTTGCATGCTTTTTCTGACTCTGATTGGGCTAGTTGCTATGACACTCATGTGTCCACTAGTGGTTTTTGCTTCATGCTTGGTAGCTCATGTATATCTTGGTTGAGCAAGAAGCAGCCTACTGTGGCCACTTCCAGTTGTGAGGCTGAGTATAGGGCAGTTTTCATAGCGATTGTTGATTGTGTGTGGCTCAGACGCCTTATGGCTGCTTTGGGTGTTGGTCAGACTTCTGCCACCACCATCTTTACTCACAGTTAGAGCACATTGGCTATTGCGAGGAACCCTGTGTTCCATGCTCGCACTAAGCACATTGAGGTGCATTATCACTATGTCAGGGAGAGGTTCTCTGCTAGGGAGATCAGCTTGGCATATGTGCCCATGCAGGAGAACATTGTAGACCTTTTCACGAAGGCTCTGCCTAGGGAGAAGTTTGAAGCTTTTTGCAAAGCTTTCGGCTTACTTCCTTTTGTGGAGTGATTTCCACATAGCTTGGCACTTCCTTATACATGAGTGCTAGCTCCTTGTTCACCGCATCACTCCCAGGGGGGATTTGTTGATATATTTAGGTAGTGATGTGTGTGAACACACTAGGACCACCGGCACACTTTTTTCCCTCTTTAGGAGGTTTTTTTCCCCCGGCTTGTATATACGCCTATTGCCCTAATGGGCTACTTATCTTTGTACATTCTCTAGTAATACATTTTAGTATTGTGTGTTGTGCTCCAAGCTTCTTCTTCTTCCTTGTGCTGCTTGCATGCTTCCGCAGACGTCTATCTCCAACACAATTGCTATATATTTTCTTGATTTTGAAAAATCAAAATAAGAATTAGCTCTTAAAAAAGGTAATAAAAACAAGAATTAAATTTTAAGAAAGGTAAAAAAATATAACATAGCAATGGGGAACAGATCATTCAGTGGACTGACAATAGGGGTTGGATGGATAGTTTTCATAACCTTCCATATGATATGAAAAAAAATTATGCATTTCATATGAAAAGTTTATTCTATAAATTCTCTGCCAAATGATAGGCATCTTTCATAGAAGGCAATTAATCATCAATGTTGGGAAACATGCATGTTTTGCAACAAAAGGTCAAAGGAATATTACTAGTAAAATATTCAGTCTCAATACATGAAGGTCTTCAAATTCAGAATCATTTCACATCTACTACTTTCTTATGTTTAATAAGCAAGTTCCAAATCTCTTTGAAGTTGAATTACCATCTAATTTAAAAATAGAAGGTGAACCATTTATGATCTCTTTTAATCTATTGCCATTGCTCCATTTAAGTCCCTTTTGATGCCGCATTGAGTTGTAAACTCCTTCAGAAATGGAAGAAAATTGCGCCCAAAGTTTTTGTGTATTCTCCTTCTGTGCTTGATCATTTCAAGAATCCTTTTGTAGATGTCTAAGTCTATAGTTAATGAGTCTATGGCTAAAGTTTGAGAGCCTAATTGTAAACAGACTGTGAGAATTTTGAGTAGGAACATTCACATGTAAAAGAGTGTTCATAGTTTTCTGAAACAGGTGCATTTTCGATGGTCAATGATTTGATCATTTCTCACTCCACAGTTTAAAGTTTTGAGCAAGCTAGCACTCAATCTTTAAGTTGGAAGGTAAGCTACTTGTGGCTAAAAGTAGTCGCTTAAACGGGTTATAATCTTGGAGAACTATGTCTTAGAAGTTGCAGGTATCAAAGTCGACTCTACAGGGTGACAACTTTAGACATAGGTAACTTGTTGAGTTCATTTCTCAAGTTATATTGAATCTTTTGGAGTAGTTCAACTTGGAGAAGGTGCGCAATGTATAGGCGACACCTTGTGCAGAGTTTCATAAAAAACTTTACATAATTGATAGGTCAATGAGAAAGATATGTGCAGCAGACTTTCTGTAGAGTCATCATCTTCACAGATTTTTCAAAATCTGAATAATAGAGTATGGATCTTCTAAAATTGGAGAAGGTTTGAGTTATTCTTGTTATAGAGGTGCTCTAAATACAAGAGTAACTTGTTCTTTTGGAGATTAACACTCTCCATCAGTGGTATCAGAGTAGGTTGCATTAGAATTGAAGGAAGGAGGATCCCGACTGCTGCAGGTGCAAAGAATTCAACATCTGAAGGTTCAAAAGGTGAAAGCTTGAGGATAAAGCTTGAGAAGGAGATCATACGACATCAAGGAAGTCAAAAGGAGTATCATTTGAAGTAAAGGTAACCTTATACTTTATAAAGATTGAAGAATTCAATACACAGGTGAAGAAAGGATGGGAGATTTTCTTCAGATAGAGAAATTGGATAGAGAAAACTATCCTACATGGTCAATGAGGATGGAAGCTTATCTAATGAGCAAAGATTTGATAGGTTATATTACAGATGAAGAAGAAAAGCCTCAATTCAGAGATCCTAGTGTTCCAACTAGGGAGGAATTGTCAGATTTGAAGAATTGGATGAAGAGAGATGCTCAAGCTAGGAGCATTATCTATATGGAAGTCAATGACTACTTGCTACCTCACATTAGAGGTCTTGAAAGTGCAAGTGATATATGGAATGCTTTGGAGGAGCATTTCCAAAATACCACAAAGACTAGGAAGGCATCCTTGTGGGCATAATTTACTACATTCAAGAAGAAGGCCTCTCAATCCATCTCAGATTATGTAACCAGAATGAAGGACATTGCAGATGCATTAGGAGCTGTTGATGAAGACATTGAGGAGGATAAATTGGTAAGGCAAATACTCACAGGTTTGAGAGGTGATGACAAATGGAAGCCATTTATTTTGTCCACTGAATTATCACTTGATCATTTTACTCTTAACTTAAATCAGTTGCTAGGACATGTGTTAACCTTTGAGCAGGATGTCAAAGGTGAAAGTGACAAGAGTACATGTCATGCAATGTACTCAAAGGATAAGAAGAAAATTGATAAAGGGAAGCAACAAGCAAATGAAGATGAATGCACAACTAGTCAGGCCAACTTCCTAAGAGGAAGAGGAGGTGGCAAAGGTAGAGGAAGAGGCAGGAACAACAAAGATGGAGTCAAAGCAGCTTGGCACTTCCTTATACATGAGTGCTAGCTCCTTGTTCACCGCATCACTCCCAGGGGGGATTTGTTGATATATTTAGGTAGTGATGTGTGTGAACACACTAGGACCACCGGCACACTTTTTTCCCTCTTTAGGAGGTTTTTTTCCCCCGGCTTGTATATACGCCTATTGCCCTAATGGGCTACTTATCTTTGTACATTCTCTAGTAATACATTTTAGTATTGTGTGTTGTGCTCCAAGCTTCTTCTTCTTCCTTGTGCTGCTTGCATGCTTCCGCAGACGTCTATCTCCAACACAATTGCTATATATTTTCTTGATTTTGAAAAATCAAAATAAGAATTAAATCTTAAAAAAGGTAATAAAAACAAGAATTAAATTTTAAGAAAGGTAAAAAAATATAACATAGCAATGGGGAACAGATCATTCAGTGGACTGACAATAGGGGTTGGATGGATAGTTTTCATAACCTTCCATATGATATGAAAAAAAATTATGCATTTCATATGAAAAGTTTATTCTATAAATTCTCTGCCAAATGATAGGCATCTTTCATAGAAGGCAATTAATCATCAATGTTGGGAAACATGCATGTTTTGCAACAAAAGGTCAAAGGAATATTACTAGTAAAATATTCAGTCTCAATACATGAAGGTCTTCAAATTCAGAATCATTTCACATCTACTACTTTCTTATGTTTAATAAGCAAGTTCCAAATCTCTTTGAAGTTGAATTACCATCTAATTTAAAAATAGAAGGTGAACCATTTATGATCTCTTTTAATCTATTGCCATTGCTCCATTTAAGTCCCTTTTGATGCCGCATTGAGTTGTAAACTCCTTCAGAAATGGAAGAAAATTGCGCCCAAAGTTTTTGTGTATTCTCCTTCTGTGCTTGATCATTTCAAGAATCCTTTTGTAGATGTCTAAGTCTATAGTTAATGAGTCTATGGCTAAAGTTTGAGAGCCTAATTGTAAACAGACTGTGAGAATTTTGAGTAGGAACATTCACATGTAAAAGAGTGTTCATAGTTTTCTGAAACAGGTGCATTTTCGATGGTCAATGATTTGATCATTTCTCACTCCACAGTTTAAAGTTTTGAGCAAGCTAGCACTCAATCTTTAAGTTGGAAGGTAAGCTACTTGTGGCTAAAAGTAGTCGCTTAAACGGGTTATAATCTTGGAGAACTATGTCTTAGAAGTTGCAGGTATCAAAGTCGACTCTACAGGGTGACAACTTTAGACATAGGTAACTTGTTGAGTTCATTTCTCAAGTTATATTGAATCTTTTGGAGTAGTTCAACTTGGAGAAGGTGCGCAATGTATAGGCGACACCTTGTGCAGAGTTTCATAAAAAACTTTACATAATTGATAGGTCAATGAGAAAGATATGTGCAGCAGACTTTCTGTAGAGTCATCATCTTCACAGATTTTTCAAAATCTGAATAATAGAGTATGGATCTTCTAAAATTGGAGAAGGTTTGAGTTATTCTTGTTATAGAGGTGCTCTAAATACAAGAGTAACTTGTTCTTTTGGAGATTAACACTCTCCATCAGTGGTATCAGAGTAGGTTGCATTAGAATTGAAGGAAGGAGGATCCCGACTGCTGCAGGTGCAAAGAATTCAACATCTGAAGGTTCAAAAGGTGAAAGCTTGAGGATAAAGCTTGAGAAGGAGATCATACGACATCAAGGAAGTCAAAAGGAGTATCATTTGAAGTAAAGGTAACCTTATACTTTATAAAGATTGAAGAATTCAATACACAGGTGAAGAAAGGATGGGAGATTTTCTTCAGATAGAGAAATTGGATAGAGAAAACTATCCTACATGGTCAATGAGGATGGAAGCTTATCTAATGAGCAAAGATTTGATAGGTTATATTACAGATGAAGAAGAAAAGCCTCAATTCAGAGATCCTAGTGTTCCAACTAGGGAGGAATTGTCAGATTTGAAGAATTGGATGAAGAGAGATGCTCAAGCTAGGAGCATTATCTATATGGAAGTCAATGACTACTTGCTACCTCACATTAGAGGTCTTGAAAGTGCAAGTGATATATGGAATGCTTTGGAGGAGCATTTCCAAAATACCACAAAGACTAGGAAGGCATCCTTGTGGGCATAATTTACTACATTCAAGAAGAAGGCCTCTCAATCCATCTCAGATTATGTAACCAGAATGAAGGACATTGCAGATGCATTAGGAGCTGTTGATGAAGACATTGAGGAGGATAAATTGGTAAGGCAAATACTCACAGGTTTGAGAGGTGATGACAAATGGAAGCCATTTATTTTGTCCACTGAATTATCACTTGATCATTTTACTCTTAACTTAAATCAGTTGCTAGGACATGTGTTAACCTTTGAGCAGGATGTCAAAGGTGAAAGTGACAAGAGTACATGTCATGCAATGTACTCAAAGGATAAGAAGAAAATTGATAAAGGGAAGCAACAAGCAAATGAAGATGAATGCACAACTAGTCAGGCCAACTTCCTAAGAGGAAGAGGAGGTGGCAAAGGTAGAGGAAGAGGCAGGAACAACAAAGATGGAGTCAAAGCAGCTTGGCACTTCCTTATACATGAGTGCTAGCTCCTTGTTCACCGCATCACTCCCAGGGGGGATTTGTTGATATATTTAGGTAGTGATGTGTGTGAACACACTAGGACCACCGGCACACTTTTTTCCCTCTTTAGGAGGTTTTTTTCCCCCGGCTTGTATATACGCCTATTGCCCTAATGGGCTACTTATCTTTGTACATTCTCTAGTAATACATTTTAGTATTGTGTGTTGTGCTCCAAGCTTCTTCTTCTTCCTTGTGCTGCTTGCATGCTTCCGCAGACGTCTATCTCCAACACAATTGCTATATATTTTCTTGATTTTGAAAAATCAAAATAAGAATTAAATCTTAAAAAAGGTAATAAAAACAAGAATTAAATTTTAAGAAAGGTAAAAAAATATAACATAGCAATGGGGAACAGATCATTCAGTGGACTGACAATAGGGGTTGGATGGATAGTTTTCATAACCTTCCATATGATATGAAAAAAAATTATGCATTTCATATGAAAAGTTTATTCTATAAATTCTCTGCCAAATGATAGGCATCTTTCATAGAAGGCAATTAATCATCAATGTTGGGAAACATGCATGTTTTGCAACAAAAGGTCAAAGGAATATTACTAGTAAAATATTCAGTCTCAATACATGAAGGTCTTCAAATTCAGAATCATTTCACATCTACTACTTTCTTATGTTTAATAAGCAAGTTCCAAATCTCTTTGAAGTTGAATTACCATCTAATTTAAAAATAGAAGGTGAACCATTTATGATCTCTTTTAATCTATTGCCATTGCTCCATTTAAGTCCCTTTTGATGCCGCATTGAGTTGTAAACTCCTTCAGAAATGGAAGAAAATTGCGCCCAAAGTTTTTGTGTATTCTCCTTCTGTGCTTGATCATTTCAAGAATCCTTTTGTAGATGTCTAAGTCTATAGTTAATGAGTCTATGGCTAAAGTTTGAGAGCCTAATTGTAAACAGACTGTGAGAATTTTGAGTAGGAACATTCACATGTAAAAGAGTGTTCATAGTTTTCTGAAACAGGTGCATTTTCGATGGTCAATGATTTGATCATTTCTCACTCCACAGTTTAAAGTTTTGAGCAAGCTAGCACTCAATCTTTAAGTTGGAAGGTAAGCTACTTGTGGCTAAAAGTAGTCGCTTAAACGGGTTATAATCTTGGAGAACTATGTCTTAGAAGTTGCAGGTATCAAAGTCGACTCTACAGGGTGACAACTTTAGACATAGGTAACTTGTTGAGTTCATTTCTCAAGTTATATTGAATCTTTTGGAGTAGTTCAACTTGGAGAAGGTGCGCAATGTATAGGCGACACCTTGTGCAGAGTTTCATAAAAAACTTTACATAATTGATAGGTCAATGAGAAAGATATGTGCAGCAGACTTTCTGTAGAGTCATCATCTTCACAGATTTTTCAAAATCTGAATAATAGAGTATGGATCTTCTAAAATTGGAGAAGGTTTGAGTTATTCTTGTTATAGAGGTGCTCTAAATACAAGAGTAACTTGTTCTTTTGGAGATTAACACTCTCCATCAGTGGTATCAGAGTAGGTTGCATTAGAATTGAAGGAAGGAGGATCCCGACTGCTGCAGGTGCAAAGAATTCAACATCTGAAGGTTCAAAAGGTGAAAGCTTGAGGATAAAGCTTGAGAAGGAGATCATACGACATCAAGGAAGTCAAAAGGAGTATCATTTGAAGTAAAGGTAACCTTATACTTTATAAAGATTGAAGAATTCAATACACAGGTGAAGAAAGGATGGGAGATTTTCTTCAGATAGAGAAATTGGATAGAGAAAACTATCCTACATGGTCAATGAGGATGGAAGCTTATCTAATGAGCAAAGATTTGATAGGTTATATTACAGATGAAGAAGAAAAGCCTCAATTCAGAGATCCTAGTGTTCCAACTAGGGAGGAATTGTCAGATTTGAAGAATTGGATGAAGAGAGATGCTCAAGCTAGGAGCATTATCTATATGGAAGTCAATGACTACTTGCTACCTCACATTAGAGGTCTTGAAAGTGCAAGTGATATATGGAATGCTTTGGAGGAGCATTTCCAAAATACCACAAAGACTAGGAAGGCATCCTTGTGGGCATAATTTACTACATTCAAGAAGAAGGCCTCTCAATCCATCTCAGATTATGTAACCAGAATGAAGGACATTGCAGATGCATTAGGAGCTGTTGATGAAGACATTGAGGAGGATAAATTGGTAAGGCAAATACTCACAGGTTTGAGAGGTGATGACAAATGGAAGCCATTTATTTTGTCCACTGAATTATCACTTGATCATTTTACTCTTAACTTAAATCAGTTGCTAGGACATGTGTTAACCTTTGAGCAGGATGTCAAAGGTGAAAGTGACAAGAGTACATGTCATGCAATGTACTCAAAGGATAAGAAGAAAATTGATAAAGGGAAGCAACAAGCAAATGAAGATGAATGCACAACTAGTCAGGCCAACTTCCTAAGAGGAAGAGGAGGTGGCAAAGGTAGAGGAAGAGGCAGGAACAACAAAGATGGAGTCAAAGCAGCTTGGCACTTCCTTATACATGAGTGCTAGCTCCTTGTTCACCGCATCACTCCCAGGGGGGATTTGTTGATATATTTAGGTAGTGATGTGTGTGAACACACTAGGACCACCGGCACACTTTTTTCCCTCTTTAGGAGGTTTTTTTCCCCCGGCTTGTATATACGCCTATTGCCCTAATGGGCTACTTATCTTTGTACATTCTCTAGTAATACATTTTAGTATTGTGTGTTGTGCTCCAAGCTTCTTCTTCTTCCTTGTGCTGCTTGCATGCTTCCGCAGACGTCTATCTCCAACACAATTGCTATATATTTTCTTGATTTTGAAAAATCAAAATAAGAATTAAATCTTAAAAAAGGTAATAAAAACAAGAATTAAATTTTAAGAAAGGTAAAAAAATATAACATAGCAATGGGGAACAGATCATTCAGTGGACTGACAATAGGGGTTGGATGGATAGTTTTCATAACCTTCCATATGATATGAAAAAAAATTATGCATTTCATATGAAAAGTTTATTCTATAAATTCTCTGCCAAATGATAGGCATCTTTCATAGAAGGCAATTAATCATCAATGTTGGGAAACATGCATGTTTTGCAACAAAAGGTCAAAGGAATATTACTAGTAAAATATTCAGTCTCAATACATGAAGGTCTTCAAATTCAGAATCATTTCACATCTACTACTTTCTTATGTTTAATAAGCAAGTTCCAAATCTCTTTGAAGTTGAATTACCATCTAATTTAAAAATAGAAGGTGAACCATTTATGATCTCTTTTAATCTATTGCCATTGCTCCATTTAAGTCCCTTTTGATGCCGCATTGAGTTGTAAACTCCTTCAGAAATGGAAGAAAATTGCGCCCAAAGTTTTTGTGTATTCTCCTTCTGTGCTTGATCATTTCAAGAATCCTTTTGTAGATGTCTAAGTCTATAGTTAATGAGTCTATGGCTAAAGTTTGAGAGCCTAATTGTAAACAGACTGTGAGAATTTTGAGTAGGAACATTCACATGTAAAAGAGTGTTCATAGTTTTCTGAAACAGGTGCATTTTCGATGGTCAATGATTTGATCATTTCTCACTCCACAGTTTAAAGTTTTGAGCAAGCTAGCACTCAATCTTTAAGTTGGAAGGTAAGCTACTTGTGGCTAAAAGTAGTCGCTTAAACGGGTTATAATCTTGGAGAACTATGTCTTAGAAGTTGCAGGTATCAAAGTCGACTCTACAGGGTGACAACTTTAGACATAGGTAACTTGTTGAGTTCATTTCTCAAGTTATATTGAATCTTTTGGAGTAGTTCAACTTGGAGAAGGTGCGCAATGTATAGGCGACACCTTGTGCAGAGTTTCATAAAAAACTTTACATAATTGATAGGTCAATGAGAAAGATATGTGCAGCAGACTTTCTGTAGAGTCATCATCTTCACAGATTTTTCAAAATCTGAATAATAGAGTATGGATCTTCTAAAATTGGAGAAGGTTTGAGTTATTCTTGTTATAGAGGTGCTCTAAATACAAGAGTAACTTGTTCTTTTGGAGATTAACACTCTCCATCAGTGGTATCAGAGTAGGTTGCATTAGAATTGAAGGAAGGAGGATCCCGACTGCTGCAGGTGCAAAGAATTCAACATCTGAAGGTTCAAAAGGTGAAAGCTTGAGGATAAAGCTTGAGAAGGAGATCATACGACATCAAGGAAGTCAAAAGGAGTATCATTTGAAGTAAAGGTAACCTTATACTTTATAAAGATTGAAGAATTCAATACACAGGTGAAGAAAGGATGGGAGATTTTCTTCAGATAGAGAAATTGGATAGAGAAAACTATCCTACATGGTCAATGAGGATGGAAGCTTATCTAATGAGCAAAGATTTGATAGGTTATATTACAGATGAAGAAGAAAAGCCTCAATTCAGAGATCCTAGTGTTCCAACTAGGGAGGAATTGTCAGATTTGAAGAATTGGATGAAGAGAGATGCTCAAGCTAGGAGCATTATCTATATGGAAGTCAATGACTACTTGCTACCTCACATTAGAGGTCTTGAAAGTGCAAGTGATATATGGAATGCTTTGGAGGAGCATTTCCAAAATACCACAAAGACTAGGAAGGCATCCTTGTGGGCATAATTTACTACATTCAAGAAGAAGGCCTCTCAATCCATCTCAGATTATGTAACCAGAATGAAGGACATTGCAGATGCATTAGGAGCTGTTGATGAAGACATTGAGGAGGATAAATTGGTAAGGCAAATACTCACAGGTTTGAGAGGTGATGACAAATGGAAGCCATTTATTTTGTCCACTGAATTATCACTTGATCATTTTACTCTTAACTTAAATCAGTTGCTAGGACATGTGTTAACCTTTGAGCAGGATGTCAAAGGTGAAAGTGACAAGAGTACATGTCATGCAATGTACTCAAAGGATAAGAAGAAAATTGATAAAGGGAAGCAACAAGCAAATGAAGATGAATGCACAACTAGTCAGGCCAACTTCCTAAGAGGAAGAGGAGGTGGCAAAGGTAGAGGAAGAGGCAGGAACAACAAAGATGGAGTCAAAGCTTGCTGGATTTGTGGTAAGACAAATCATTTAGCTAATGATTGTTGGCATAATAATCAGAGTAATGGTGGATATAATCAGAATTTTAATTCAAGAGGAAGAGGTGGCAGAAATCAAAGAGGTAATTACAGAGGTAGAGGTAGTAGGGGTTACTTTGGAAGAAATGCAAGTAGAGGATTCCAAAGTCAACAATACAATAATACCTACTACAATTATGCTTCAGATCAGAAGGAGGATTCAACATTGATAATGAATGCAACTTGTGAAAGGAAAAGTGAAGACCAAAGAGTCTTCTACATCGATTCAGGGTGTAGCAATCATCTGAGTGGTAACATAGCATTGATGACTGATTTGGAGAATAAGGTATCTAATCATGTTGTTCAAATAGGTGATAATACAAAGCACAATGTGAAGTTAATTGGATCAGTGAAGGCCAAGGATGGCAACACCTTATTGAGTAAGGTCTTGTATGTTCCTACAATTCCTAAGAATCTGATAAGTGTAGGACAAATTGTTGAAAAAGGTTATGAAGTGAGGTTCACTAATGAAGGAGTGTTTGTGGAAGACCCTAGCAATGGGTATAAACAGATTGTTTCAGGGAAGAAAGAAGGAAGATTGTTCACATTGAAGATTCAAGGTAATGTTGGTCATGCCTTGTTCACTTATGGAGGACATAAGATCTCTGAGTTAGATCTTTGGCACAAGAGGCTTGGACATTTCAATGAAAGAGGTATCAAAGATATGATTAATAATGGTTCAGTGCTTGGATTGCCTAATGTTACAGGTCAACATATGACATATAGATGTGAGGCATGTCAATTAGGTAAGGCTCATAAGCAATCTTACTCCAAGCATGGTTTCATGTATTCAGAGAAGCTTGAGTTGGTACACACAGATGTGTGAGGACCATCAAAGGATTTCAGTATCAATGGTTCAAGGTACTATGTGATTTATGTTGATGATGCTACCAGATGGATCACTATCTATGTGATCAAAGATAAGTTAGAAGTGTTTAGTACATTCAAACATTATCATGTGTATGCAGAGAGAATTACGGGTCATAAGTTGAAGAGACTAAGGTCAGATGGAGGGGGAGAGAATTTCTCTAATGAATTCAGTGATTACTTGTGGAATGCAGGTATAAAAAGGGAAATCACTTGCAAGTACTCCCTTCAACAAAATGGTGTAGCAGAAAGGAGGAATAGAACTCTTGTTGAGTTTCCAAGATCCATGATGAAGGAGAAAAATTGCCCAAATTATTTGTCGGCTGAGGTTGTAAATACAGCTACTTATCTGGTCAATAGGCTACCATTGTAAAGCTTTGCAGGGTATGACACCATATGAGGCATGGTGGGGTAAGAGACCTACCTTAGATCATTGCAAAGTATTTGGATGTTTGGCATATGCATATGTGCCATCACGATTAAGACACAAATTGGAACCTAAGACTGAAAAGTATGTGTTCATTGGTTATGATGAGAAGCAGATGGGTTATAGATTGTGGAGTCCATCCACAAAGCAATTGATTGTGTCTAGGGATGTTACATTTGATGAGCAAGGTACTTGGTATGCAGGTACTATCAATATTAATACAGATGATGAAGAAATTGTGAGTCAAAAGAAAGGTAAATCAAAGGTTCAGATATTTGGTGAACAAGAGAATAATGAAGTGCAGGTTGAGGTTGAAGAAATGCCAAGATTTGATCCTGAATATGAAGAACCAGAAACCTCAAAGAGTGGAGAAATCAGAAGGTCATCAAGACACAAGTGGCAACCTATAAGGTATAGCTATGATACTTCTTTTTTGGCTACCAAAGATTATGCTTACATGATAAAAGCAGATGAAGACCCTTCTACATATGAAGAGGCAAAAGGTAAAGAAAATTGGGAGAAAGCTATGCAGGAAGAATATGATGCATTATTGGAGAATCAAACATGGGATTTGGTTCCTAAACTAAATAGTCAGAAGATCATTGGATGCAAATGGGTCTACAAGACTAAGAGGTTTGCAGATGGAAGTGTGTCTAGGTACAAAGTTAGACTTGTTGTGAAAGGGTTTGCTCAAACATATGGTATTGATTATGATGAGACCTATAGTCCTGTGGCAAAGATGACAACTATCAGGACACTCATAGCTATTGCTGCATGTAAAGGTTGGAAATTATGTCAATTAGATGTGAAGAATGCTTTCTTAAATGGTTATATTTCAGATGATGTTTTCATGGAGCAACCTCAAGGATTCAGAGATGAAAGGTATCCAGATCATGTGTGTAAGCTCAAGAGAGCTTTGTATGGCTTGAAGCAGGCCCCAAGGGCATGGAACTATAGACTTGTAAAGTTCTTGAAAGAACTTGGATTTCAAGTATCTAAGGCAGATAGTAGCTTGCTTGTTAAAGCAAGTGATGATGGGTTCATTTACATGTGCATATATGTTGATGATATAATTCTTACAGGTACAGATGAGAAAGGCATTCAAAGCCTAAAGAAGCAAATGGAGAAAGAATTCAAAATCAGTGATTTGGGAGATTTGTCATACTTCTTGGGCATGGAGATTTCATATACTCAACATGGAGTGTATGTGACTCAAGAAAGGTATTTGAGAAACTTGTTAATCAAGTTTAAAATGAATGATTGCAGGGTAGCACCTACTCCAATGGAGGTGAATCACAAATTGAGCAGATATGGTGGAGAAGAATTCAAGGATATGAAGTTATATCAGAGTTTAGTTGGTAGTCTTATCTATGCTACATTAACTAGGCCTAATTTATCATATGCAGTTGGGGTTTTGTCCCAATTTATGCATTGTCCTATGAAAGAACATTGGATTGCAGGTCAAAGAGTGTTGAGGTACATTAAGGGTACACTCAAAGAAGGTTTGTATTATGGTTTTAGATCAGATACAAATATCAAGATTTATAGTGATGCAAATTGGGCAGGTAACCCAGATGATAGAAGGTCAACCTATGGATACATGTGTTATGTGGGAGATAAGTTAATCTCTTGGTGTTCAAAGAAGCAACATACAGTTGCTTTGTCATCTACAAAAGCAGAGTACAAAGGCATGGTCGAAGCTGCAAAGGAAGTGATATGGCTTAAGACTCTGATGAAGAGTTTTGACACTATACAGAGTACACCTATCATATATGGAGATAACATGAGTTCACTGTATTTAGCTGCTAACCCTGTTTTTCATGCCAGGACCAAACATATTGAGATTCAGTATCACTTTCTAAGAGAGAAGGTGATGGATAAAGAGATTGAATTCATACATACTTCAACAAAAGATCAGATAGCTGATATGCTTACCAAAAGCTTAGATGGACCAAAGCTACAAAGATTCAAAGACATGGCAGGTATAAAGAAGATAGAGAAAACCTCAATTGATGATTGAGGGGGAGCTGTTGGTGCACGAAAATCACCAATTGATGTTTTGACATGGAAATGAAGTCAAGATTTGAAGGAAAAGATTCAAGTTGTGAAGCAAGGAAGAAGTATACATTCAGAAGAGGAAGACATGTACACATATGTACAGATAGTTCACTTATATCTTTGAGAAGTCATAAGGTTGTAAATTTTTGTATATATATACTATGACAATGTCGGGGCAAGTATGAGAGAGCATGAGAATAGAGAAATGAGGATTTTAAAGAGTCATTAGACATCTTAGGAGTTAGTTGAGCTCTCTCTCATCATTGAGTTGTAAATTCCTTCAGAAATGGAAGAAAATTACGCCCGAAGTTTCTGTGTATTATCCTTCTGTGCTTGATCATTTCAAGAATCCTTTTGTAGATGTCTAAGTCTATAGTTAATGAGTCTATGGCTAAAGTTTGAGAGCCTAATTGTAAACAGGCTGTGAGAATTTTGAGTAGGAACATTCACATGTAAAAGAGTGTTCACAGTTTTCTGAAACAGGCGCATTTTCGATGGTCAATGATTTGATCATTTCTCACTCCACAGTTCAAAGTTTTGAGCAAGCTAGCACTCAATCTTTAAGTTGGAAGGTAAGCTACTTGTGGCTAAAAGCATTCGCTTAAACGGGTTATAGTCTTGGAGAACTATGTCTTAGAAGTTGTAGGTATCAAAGTCGACTCTACAAGGTGATAGTTTTAGACATAGGTAACTTGTTGAGTTCATTTCTCAAGTTATATTGAATCTTTTGGAGTAATTCAACTTGGAGAAGGTGCGCAATCTATAGGCGACACTTTGTGCAAACTTTCATAAAAAACTTTACATAATTGATAGGTCAATGAGAAAGATATGTGCAACAGACTTTCTGTAGAGTCATCATCTTCACAGATTTTTCAAAATCTTGATAATAGAGTATGGATCTTCTAAAATTGGAGAAGGTTTGAGTTATTCTTGTTATAGAGGTGCTCTAAATACAAGAGTAACTTGTTCTTTTGGAGATTAACACTCTCCATCATTTGTGTGTGTCTCTCTCTATTTATCTCTATGTCTCTCCCTCTCTCTCTCTCTCTTTCCTACCCTTATTTCCCCCTCCATCTCTCTTTTTCCTTCCTTCTCTCTCCTTTTCTCATTCTTCCCCTTTCCTTTTCTCTTTTGTCTCTCTCTCTCTCTCTCTCTCTCTTTATTTCTCTTTTTATGTCATTCTCTCCTCATCCTTGCTCCCTAATTGGTGGTTTCTACCCTTTCTCTCTCTCTTCCTCCCTCCCTCTCTCTCTATCTCTCTCTATCTCTCTCTATCTCTCTCTCTCTCTCTCCATAGGTAACTTTGAATGTAAAATGCCATACCTTATTTAGTGTGTGTCCTACATGGCATCGCTAAAGAAAGCACAAGTCATCAAATTTTAAGAATATCGTAGAACGATGTGCTTAATCAGCAAACTGTTTGGCCCCCATCCTACTTTCAACTCTGTCAAGTCATGCTTAAGAACATGTTAATTTCCTAGTGGTATTGTTAATTTCCAATCGCGGGTTCTTTTTAGTGAACCACACTCTGCTCATTTTACTGATTAATAAATCTCCTTCCAATCTTTGGATATAAGCACCTGAGGAATTTAGCAAATTTCTATGTACTTTTTTAAATGGTTCTTGGATTTATTCCTGAAAAAATCAAAGCCCTCAAAGATAAATCTTTGGATAGAGTTGCATAACTTCCATTTTAAACCTCCAGTCAAATCTTTAAATGGTTTTGGATTTATTCGTGAAAAAATCAAAGCCCTCAAAGTTAAATCTTTGGATATAGTTGCATAACCTTCCATTTTACCTCCATCATGTTTCAAGCAGATAGGCTCCCCAGCTGGGAAACTCTAACTGCAATTAGAGAACATATTGAAGGCCATATTTACAAGGGTTTTACCCATTGCTCAATGCTTGGTGGAATCCCTAAAAGTTTCATAGAGGTTGGTCTAAATAAAGAGCTGTCATCCTCGATAATATCAATGTCATAGAACAAGATCTTCTAGAGCTATAAGATGTTTATAGGAAGGCTGTTATTATCTTTCTCTCAAAACAAGTTGAAACGGCTTTGGTAATAGAGATGGTCTTGGATGTTTTGCATCTAGAAATGAAGACACAATATATCGAGCCATGTTTGGCCAAGTTCATGAAAGTGAGAGAGAAAAATGTAATAAACCCAAGAAAGATTTAGGGAGGTGGATGATCCCACATGGAAGAACCTTTAACCCTTGACAAATAATTCAACCTCTTCGTTTATCTTTAGAGATCTAGTTAAGTTCGGAACTGTAAAGTCTCTAATGATGAAAAATGGCAAGATGAATACACTATCAACAAAGAAGACAACCTGAATAGGGAAAGCTTCATCATTGGATCCAATATTCAAGATAGATATGCCAAGAAAGTTGGAGGGATAAAATATTCCTCTCAAGATTTTGTGGAAGAACCCGATTCAAACCAAAATATGAAAGGTGAAGGGAAGTCCAAGAAAAGCAAAGATAAAACCTTGATTAAAAACGACTTGTTGTTGTATAAATCATGGGTTGAGAAGGTTAAACAATGATTCTAAAGGTTAGAATATGATATATGTTTGCCTTGGTTTAGCCATTGAATTACCTTCGGAACATGCTTTGAACCTTTGGGTGAAACCTTAAGGGTATTTATTCCTATGAGCTCCCAATTGAATGGTTGGAACCTTAGGCTTGATTCATCCTAAGGTGTGGGAACCTTAATCTTGAGAGAAGCTTCTCTAGGAGCCACCTTGCGTGAAGTTGAGAGAAGAATCCTCATTTGATTTAGGAGGCATGTGATAGACCTTGGGAAATTTGAAGGCATGAGATTAACCTTGGGAAAGTGTCCACATGAAGGCCAGTTGGGTGGACAATTGGCCAAACCCAAGGAAATGCACCCCCTTGGCCTAGAGGTATATATATGGGTGGAGTTTGATGGGTGGATACATGCTCTCTCTTAGTCTTGGTGGTCTAGATGCTTGGATCTTGCCTTGCTAGTTCATTTCTTAGGTAGCTTAGTCTTTAGTAGTTTGTTTGACAACATTGATAGGCAGAGCCGATAAGATCCTTGAGGAGGAGTTTGAGTTTTTTTTCTCATCCGTCGATAAGCCCAACCATGGTACACCTCATACATGAGGGATTCTGGCCGGATTTTGGGGAAAAAACGCCTTTTTAGGTGACCCGAGAGCACTGAGCTCAACGGATTGGTGCTCGTTAGCACCAATCTATTCAGATCACGTGAAATGAGGTGAAGGTCCTTTTCTTGAATGTCCTTTTTTTGAATGCACATACACATATACACATACACTTACACATATACATGCACATACATATACACACACATACACATGCACATGTATTGGATGTGGATTTGTGCATGATTTTGTGCACTTTTAGAGCTTGGTGCAACCAAGTTTTCACCAAGGGAATGGTGGATATTTCCAAAACAAAGGGTGTTTTGGAACTCTATTCATAATATCATTTGATCAAAGTCTCGCTTAGAATGCCAACATAAATTCATGTTTGCCTATCGCATGTCATATGAATCATTTCATGTCTTCTTAGGCTTAGTGTCTCCATTCTTATCCATATTAGAGTCATCCATTTATGTAAGAGATCCTATTACACCTATATTGGACTTAGCATGCGTATTATGGAGAATAGCACAAGGTCATAACACACGCACGATGTTTGAGCTTTTTGGAATAGGTGACTCCACAATTAGAAAGTATACAATCATAATTTGTAAGATTCTAAGTAGTAAAGATATGTATGCTCGTTATGGGATCAGTTAAGGTCCATTTCTCCAGCCACTTGAAATCCGGTCACCCGACCTTCATGTGCACCTAAACCCAGTGACCCAAGGTCCGTCTCCAACCACCCAAAATCTGACAACTGGGCATTCATGTGCTCCTGGAACACTTTTCGGGTGACTCAAAAAGTGATCTTCAGTCAGCCGAAAACATGTCCATGTGATACCCCTATAAGAGTTCTTTTATTATCATTTTAAGGGAGTAAAAGTTTGTTCATGGGACCCCTCTCTTTTAGAAGGAATCCGGATGCATCCAAAGAACATAGATGCCAAGAGAGGTGCGTATTAACGTTGCCCATGTGCATGCGTAGATTGATTGAGGAGAGGCTGCTCTAAGAGCCGTCCTCCCTTGGATTGAAAGGCCTCTTGAAGCCCATTATATAGGCATATTGTGGCGGATAGACTTGACATATGGGATTATACATCTGCGCATACAATAGCCATCGAGGAGAATTGAGGCCTAGACGTTTTACTTTTTGCCCATCCATATGAAGAAGATTTCAACCCTTTTGAAGGAAGAATGGACGTTGAAGGAAGGATGAGACGTCCTCACTTCCAAACACGACAAAAGGAAAGTATTATTTGAAGTTAACTACTCGCTTTTTTCTTGCATATCTTGGAATTTATCATGCACTTAATGCACCATGTGATGTAAAGGGTGCACGATTTATAATTTTTTGATTACTTGGATCATTATGGATCTGGCAAAGTATTTAATTAGGTATCGACATGCACTATATGCATGGAACTCATTGTATGGATGAAGTGACATGTAGAAAAAGGTTTCATGTATAAATGTAAGTATGCATGGATTCCATACATGAAGGCAAGCATGTGTTGGAGTACCTTTGTCGGATTCTTTATTTGTGTCAAGGATCAAGAAGAATCTGTTATTAGTTTTGGCCTTACCCTAGATTGGTTTGCTTGTGAAATTTGTTGATGATAGATGTACAATTCATGATCTATCAAATGGCGACATGATTATTGCTTCTAGCATTTTATGTCGTGGGATGTATAAGCTCATAGACTATGAAAATTCTATGAATGATTCAGCATGTGTAGTACATGATTCTTAGGCTATGTCAGATGCAAAGCTTTGGCATGCATGCTTTGGTCATCTGAATTTTGCTAGTTTGCTTTGCCTGTAGAAATCTAAAATGCTGTCCTCTTTGCCCAAACTTGAGGCATCTGGAAAACATGTTTATGAAGGTTGTATTTTGGGCAAAATGCAACATTCCTCCTTTCCAAAAGAGAGTTCAATTTGGGCTACTCAGAAATTGCAGCTTGTACAAGTGATGTGTGTGGTCCTATGCAGACACCTTCTTTTGGAAACTATCTTGTTGGGGGATTCTTGTATAAAAACGGATTTGAGTGTTTGTAGGAGAAAAGGGAAAGATAAGAAGAAAGATACACACTGGAAGCCTCTGTCGGATGATTATAAGAAGACAAATACAATGGTGATGCACAATACAATCCAATGCTTCTGGGCAATATCCCACAGAGTGCACAATCACAAAATACAAAATACCCAAGGGTCTTGTTGCTGTCGGCCTTCTCTGCACTAGACCTCCACCTTCTCCAAGCCTGCACTTGTGCACACCTTGCACCAAGCTTCCAATAAGGGGGAGGGATGGACACCTTCTCTCGGCATGTGCACAACTTCAATGGGACCTTGGGTTGACTAGCTTAGCACTTCTCTGCACACTTCCTAGTCACTCTTCATGCACCCCTTGCACTTCACTTCTCTGCATTGCACACTGTGTGTCTCTTGCACTTCTCTCTCTTTCCTAGCTTAGACTATGCTCACCTTGCTTAGTCTCTCAAGAATAGTCCTTGCCTTGATTTGAGTGTCGATTCACGTACGCTCCTAATTGCAAGAGTATCTTGGTGCTCCATTTGATGTCCCAAGATTGTCTCCTAAAGTGGACAGCCAACGAATCCCTATTTTGTCTTGTAGTGACTTTAGAATAAAACAAAAATTTTAATTGGGGGGCCATACTTTCACTACTGTGTCCGCTGCCGCTTCACATACCTTCACATTTTGCCTTTTAATTCTTCAAATGTGCACCTAAGAGAGGGTTCACCTGAACCTTCCAAAACACTTTAAAAACACTTTGAACCTTAGAGAAATTACAAAAATACCTCTACAACCTGCAATCAACTTTCTGTAATTTTACCCTTTGTGAACCAATTAATTGTGCACTACCTGTGCACTTTGACACCTCAACTTTGAACTTTTTGACTTTGCCCATGTTCACCTTTGACCTTGAACATGTTGAATTTGGCTGGTTTTGACTTTGAACTTTTGACTTTGACTATGGTTGACTTTGGCTATAGTTGACTTTGACCAATATGACTTTTAAGGGCTCAACAGATGCCCACCACCTAATGTGCTCTCTATCCCGGAGAGCTACATCCAAAACTCTGAGCAGATAGGACACCATGATTTCTGTGCTCCAAAATCTTCAAAAGGACACTTGAGCAGCAACCAAGTCCACCAGGAGCAGTAAAGAACAAATACCAGAGAAGAACCAAAAGTGGTTTTGTTGCACAACAAATTAAAAGATGGCGAATGGAGGGTAGGAAGGGGGGGAAGGGAGGGCTGAGGGGGTTTAGATTGAGAGGGTAGGGAGGGGCAAGAATGGGGCTAGGCAGAATGGTAAGGGTAGGGTGATGGAGTTGGGAAAATGTCCATAGCAGGTAAGTGGAATAGGGATGAAGGCAGGTGAGGGAGGGTGGGGGAAGGGACCATGTGAAGAATTGGGGCAATGTGAAGAGTTGGGGTACGGAGAACTAGATAGAAGAGGGGAATGGTGGAGTATTGTGAAACTGTTGTGGTTGAGCAAAAGTGAAAATTCACAACAACACAGAGAATAACCAGTACACATGCCAATGGAACCGAAGCAACCAGTAAAAAACCATATAAGGCACAAATAACAAAGAACCAAAATCTCATATATAAGAGCAGAAAAATACAATGAAAGTTCTGACTATGCAGTAAATACATAGAGTGCCAATGAATGGCATGTAAACCAAGAAGAGAACTAAGGGCAATCCTAGGATGTGGAGCCTCTACAAGCAAAATGAGGCAAGTGGAGACAAAAGGTGTCTACAAGCAGCAACGCCGAGATCCTATGGCAGATATAATAGGGAGTGGGGTGTGGTTGGTGCGCCGTCGAAGAAGGAGACCCTGCCACACGTGGAACATTGCTATGAAGCGGAGGCAAGTCTAGGGAGGTGGGTGGAATAATAGCAGCCTGCTCAGTTCAAGTAGCAATCTTGCTCCTCTACCTGCACAGGTGATCATGCTCCCGTTGGACCAATCGACACACAGGACTATCACAGATGCCCAATGACCCGCACTCTCGTATCTCCAAAAGAGCTCGAGTCGCAACATCAGCCTCATTTTGGAACCTGTCTCTCTCTTGTTGAAGGGTCCGCAATGCAGCCTGAGATGTCTGCCACTGTGCGACCATGGAAGCACGGATACGCTCGATCGTCAAAGCATACTGCTGGTGGAGTGTAGTTGTCGCAGAGTCTGAGTCAAGGGAGAGGCGTGCAGCATCGACTCCATCGCTCGCGATGAGGATCACATCACGAAGAAGACCTAGGAATGGTGGATCGTCTATGAGGCTATCAGGGATGGAAGGGGGCGAAGCTCGTGGGTGGGGGGCCGGAGCAGGCAAGGGGTACGTGGGAGAAGCTAGAGGGGTGCGGCGAGGAGGGGAGATGGAGGTAGTCTCAATGGAGATGGCTGGAGATGGAAGAGGCTGAGGGACACTAGTGGGCAGGGGTGACTATAGGGACGGATGAGGTATAGGGGAAGGAGACTATAAGCTACTAATCGGAAAAGAATCCATCAAACGGGCACGTACCCACCGTGCAGGTGGTGGAGTGGAGGCAGCGATGGGAGTGGACTCATGAGGAAGGGAACTAGGGGATGTGGGCAATACACCAGGTGGTGGGGGAGGTGGACGAGGGGAATGGGCTATAGAGTGTGTGGGTTGGGATGTGGCAAGGTCAAGGCTAGGTGCAATGGAGTGTGTACTAGGAAGATGAAAGAGCCATGCCAAGATTGGGGCAGAATACACAGAGAACGATTGCGTCCCATGGTGTAGGGCATCATGGAAGTGATGAGAACGAAGGAGAAAGGACTGAAACATAAGGGAGCTATATGGATAAGGGCGACCATGCAAGAAGAAGAAAAGGGGATCGACAATATGTATATCATGTAACGGGATATCCAAGGATGGGCTACAGAATAAGAAGTAGAAAATGAAGGAATGTAGGATGGCTAGCTGGTACGTGGTATGCATGGCATCCGCACCATACAGCTCGATACAATAGGTGATGGTCTCCTCCCAAGACAACCTAGAGTAGAGGAAGGGCAGAGCACGATATGAAGAGATGTAGGAACCGATGCCTGCGACGATGACTACAGGTGTCAGTGAACCAGATGGAAAGTTCGAGAATGTGAGAAGCGCTGCGTGAATATCAGCACCCTCTGCCTCGGATAATAAGAGGGAGGCTAGACGCCAAAGACCACTCTGATGAAGGCAACCCTCTAGGAGTAGGTCAATGAGTGAGATAGGGTGCAAGACTAAGTGGAGGTGGATGGATAGGAATTAAGACGGATCCCGATGATCAACAATGGAGGACGATGGTGGTCATGGAACAGGAGAAGTGGAACGGCTATCCGAGCTGTGCACGGAATGAACACTAGAACCAGAAGAGTGTGTCGGAGCTACAGTGGCAAGGTGGAGGCCCGGTGGGTGAGCCCCCGGTCTATAGAGAGAGGATCCAGAGAGGTATAAACAGGGAAGGGAAGCTGCAAAGGGGTGGCTACCTTGGATGTGGGGAGGGGCTGAAAGAGGATGAGGGCGTGGGAATGTGGCACGAGGAATGGAAGGGACCGAGGTGGCCATGATAGAAGGTGGGGGGCCATATGTGTGGGGTGGATGGGGGCGACAGGGAAGGTGGGGGCCACAGGGGTGGTGTGGGTTGGGGCTGTAGGAAGGGTAAGGCCTACCTCAGTAGGGATGGTGGCTAAATCCAAAGCCAAAGGTGTAAGCTCCAAGTACGCCTCGGTGGCCATGGATGAAACCTGCTGGGGATCTGTAGAAGCCATGAATGAAGGGCAATAACGTGCTCTGCAAGCAAGTGCTGAAAAGATAGAGGCAACTATTATGTTCTGCAATACTATGGAAGTCCCCTGACAAGAGGGGGGGGGGGGGAAGAGAAGATAGATATCTATTAAAGAAAACCCGAAGTGGAAAGAAGAAAACCACATAGAAAACATCAAAATCTGGGCAATTGAACCCAAAAATCGGCTTCAACATGTCAAAAAACCCTAAAAACAATGCAAAAATTATGAAAACCTGAGGAGGACAAAGTACGGAACGAGACAACTAAAATATATAAAAGAAGAAAAAGAAGAGAAAAAAAAATGCCACAACCAAGCATAGGATATAAAAATATCCTATGCTGGTGTGTGGAGGGGGGATATAAATAAAAATAAAATAAAACTAAAAAATAAAAAATAAAAAAAATAAAAAGATAAAAATTAAAAAAATGGGCTTACCTTGTTTTTTCTTGGAACGCCGGTAGGAGGAGAAGGGAGTGCTCGGGAGGGTTTATATAGGAGAAGGGGGGGAGGGGGAGGGCGGGGGAGGCGAGGGGGAAGGTGGGGGGAGGCACGGTGGGGGGTTGGGGAGGGGACGTGGGGGGGGGGGCGCAGGGTGGGGGCGGGGCAGAGAGAGAGAGGGAGATTTTTTTTTTGGTTTTCTCGAATATATATATATATATATATATATATATATATATATATATATATATATATATATATATATATATATATATATATATATATATATATATATACATATATATATATATATATATATATATATATATATATATATATATATATATATATATATATATATATATATATATATATATATATATATATATATATATATATATATATATATATATATATATATATATATATATATATATATATATATATATATATATATATATATTTCTCGATTTTCTTTGGTGAAAATATCCAAAAAGTGGAGGAAAATATAGAAAAAATCCCAAAAAATGCAAAAAAAATCAAAAAAATTCTCAAAACATTATGAAAATATTTCCTACAGGTTAGGCTAGTTTTTTCACTCAAAACCACAGAGAGCTTTCTTTATTCCTCCAATTTAACAAGAAAATGACAATTGAAAAGGATGAAAAAATGCTAGAAAAATTCTAAAAATGCTTGAAAAACTCCGAAAAATTTCCAAAAATTGTACTTATGCCAAGGATATGTAAGGGTTGCTAAATTTGCTAAAAACATAAAGAAAAAGCATGAAAATGGATAAAAACTACTAAAACTTAAGCAAAAATGACATGAGAAGGCTATGTACAACCTGGACATATTTTGCGATTTCTAGGTGATCCATAAATCTTCAGTTGTGTTGGTGATAGGCCTTGAGCCTTGATATATTGACCAGAGGCAGGGCCTCTCCTTTTACTGGCTCTAACTTCACTGCATCCCAATTCAGCATTGTTTTAACTTGATAAGGTCCTTCCCAATGTGGAAGGCATTTTCCCTTTACTTGTGTTTGGATTTGAGTTCCATGGAGAAGAACTAACATGCCTGCTTGTAAGTTATTATTCCACAGATTCGGATCATGGCCTCCTTCCTCTTCATTTGAGTCTCTATCAATTGTTTTGCAGCATGTAGACGTATCTCCACTTTATGCAGTGCTCCAAGCCTCTGAGAGACACCACAATCTTTCTTTCCCTCCATGAATGCTACTTTTGGGGATCCATGTAGAAATTCAAAGGGTTCAATAGGCTATATCCCATAAACCATTTGGAATGGAGAATATCCAATAGCCTCTTTGTAAGCTAACCTGTATGCCCATAGGGTACCTTGATAAGCAATGCCCTAGGAAGTGGGTTGTAACATACATTCCTTCCTTAACATGGCAATTCATACCTTGTTGGTGGATTCTGCCTGTCCATTAGCTTATGGATAATAGGCACAAGAGGTCATATGTAGAATTTTATACCTGTTGAAAATTTCTTGTAGGACCTTATTGAAAAAATGAGTACCTTGATTTGTACAAATTTCAAGTGGACATCCAAACCTGCAAATGATGCTACTACAAATGAAATCAACAACAGTTTGAGCGGTGCAATCAGGGGAGGCAATAGCTTCAGCCCACTTTGTCGCATAGTCCGTGGCGATCCTTTTTGGAATGGATGGAGGGTAGATGGGCCCTACGCAATCTACCCCCCACTTCTCAAATGGTTGCCAAGAAGCGGAAATAATCAAGGGGTTGTGCCTCTACTTTGTTGGCTTGGCTCCACACCTCTGGAAAACATCACATTCCTTTCCCCATTCATCTGCATCTTTGAATAATGTAGGCCACCACAAACGAGCATCAAGGATCCTCTGACTCATAATATGTCCTGGAAGGTGCCCACCACCTGTTCCTTCATGTGCAGATTTTTCCTCACTTCTTCTTCTTCCATGCACTTCCTAAACCTGTTGTCCTTTCTCTATCTATATAATTTTTCTTCAATGAAGGTAAAAGGTCTGCTCTTGATTATTAGTCTCTTTCTTTGCACAACACTTGCCTTCTCTGGGTACGATCCAATTTTAATAAAATTCTTGATATCATTATACCAACCTTGAGCTTGTGCAACAAATAGATTAGCATCTGGAAAATCATCATTGACTCCAATTGCTTGATCCATCATTGAGCTACATTATTATTTTATCACAGAAAGGTTCTCTGTTGGAGAGATCAACTTGGCATATGTGCCCACGCAAGAGAACATTGCAGACCTTTTCACGAAGGCTCTGCCTAGGGAGAAGTTTGATGCTTTCCGCAAAGCTTTGGGCTTACTTCTTTTTGTGGATTGATTCCACATATCTTGGCACTTCCTTGTACATGAGTGCCAGCTCCTTGTTCACTACATAACTCCTAGGGGGGATTTGTTGATATATTTAGGTAGTGATGTGTGTGAACACACTAGGACCACCGGGGCACTTTTGTCTCTCTTTAGGAGGTTGTTTCCCCCAGCTTGTATAGACGCCTATAACCCTAACAAGTTAGTTATCTTTGTACATTTTAGTGGTAATACATTCAGTATTGTGTGTTGTGCTCCAAGCTTCTTCTTCTTCCTTGCACTGTTCGCGTGCTTCCATAGATCTCTAACTCCAACAGAACCTCCAAAGGTACACAAACAAAGAACTGGGAGAAGACATAGAAGAAAGGTCCACCAACTAATTTGGTTTCCAAGTGGGGAAAAAACCTCCTAAAAAGGGAAAAAAATGCCTTGGTAGTTCGAGTGTGCTCACACACATCAGTACTAAAATATATCAACAAATCCCCCCTAGGAGTGATGTGGTAAAAAAGGATTCTCGCACTCATGTATAAGGAAGTGCCAAGATGTGTGGAATCAATCCACAAAAGGAACTAAGCCCAAAGATTTGTGGAAAGCTGCAAACTTCTCCCTAGGTAGAGCCTTTATGAGAATTTTTGCAATGTTCTCCTGTGTGGGCACATATGCCAAACTGATCTCTCCAATGGAGAACCTCTCCTTGACAAAATGATAGTGCACCTCAATGTGTTTAGTGCAAGCATGGAACACAGGGTTCCTCACAATTACTAATGCACTCTGACTATCAGTGAAGATGATGATGGTAGAAGATTGACCAACACCCAAATCCGCCATAAGGCATCTGAGCCACACACAATCAATAGTCACTATGAAAGTTGCCCTATACTCAACCTCACAACTAGAAATGGCCATAGTAGGCTACTTCTTGCTCAACCAAGACATGCATGAGCTACCAAGCATTAAGTAAAAACTATAGGTGGACACAAGGGTGTCATAGCAACCAGCCTAGTCAAAGTCAGAAAAAACATATAGATATGGTGGTAAAGATCCCCCCTTGGCATAAAACAATCCAAGTAGCCGGGTGCCACTCAAGTAGCAAAAGATGCACTTAATCACCTACCAGTGCTTGACACCTAGGAATGCATAAACTTGCTCATCTCTGAAACAACAAACTGAATATCCGTCCGAGTAATGCATAAGTAAATCAAGCATCCAAAAACTTTCTGATAGAGAACTACATCAAATGCATCTCGAGAATCATGAAGACTCAACTATAAACCTCTCTCCATAGGAGTGGCAATAGGTTTGCGGTCTTCAAGGCCAAAATCCTACAATAATGTGTTGAATATATTTTGTTTGACAGAAAGCTAGTCCTCCATCAACTTGCATAAATTGAATGCCCAAATAATGATGCAAAAGCTGCAAATCTGACATCTCAAATGAGGCATGCAAATCAGCCTTAAAATCAACAATATGCTTCTCATTAGGACGAGTGAGCAACATGTCATCAACATAGACAACAATAATCAGAAGCACATCATTTTCACCCTTAACATGTAAGGTGCTCTAAGTTGGAATTTTCTCAAAACCATGTGCAATTAGATAGGCATGCATCTTTTCATACCAAGCATGTGGTGCTTGTTTCAATCTATATAATGCCTTTTTCAACCCCCACACTTTGTTTTCATGCTCTTTCTGCACAAACCCATGGGGCTAAAAAATGTACACTCCTTCATGCAAATGGCCATTCAGAAATGTAGTTTTAATGTCCAACTGATGTACATTCTAACCATGATGAGTTGCAAGTGCATAGATGCTATGAACAATAGTCATTCGGCATGTGGGAGCAAAGGTATCATCAAAATCAATGCCTCTTTCTTGAGCACAAACCTTTGCAACAAGCCTAGCCTTATACCTTTCAACTATTCCGTTAGGATTAAACTTTAGCTTGTATACCCACTTAGTGCCAATGACCTTCTTTCTAGGAGGCAAGTTACATCGAGGACTAGGTACCATTTTTCATAATAGCATCATATTCTGATCGCATAGGAGCCATCCAATTTTCAGAACTTTGTGCTTCATCAAACGAAACATGCTCGTTCTCATCAGAAAGATTAGATGCAGCCATAGCATAGCGATGTGATGTAAAAGAAGCACTATGAGAGCCTAAATGAGTAAGATATGACAGAGATGTTGCTCTCTTGCAAAGTGTGCACTAGCTATTTAGGCATAGTTTTTGTTTCCCATCTATCAATTCTGTCATCAATAAGTGCATCATCTAAATCTGCATCAAGAATGGAATGATTTGCATGATCAAATGAAACTTATAAAGGCTGAAAAGTTGCCTCATTTGGATCAAAACTAGACTATCCACCTATAAAAAGAGGCAGCAAGGTGTCATATACATGTTTGTAGCTAACTGATGTCTCCTTAGTTCATGAAAGTAATGGATGAATAGCATCTTCCACAAAAACAACATCATGGCTAACCAAAATGCATTTGCTCTATGGATGATATAGATGATAGCCTTTGCTTTTATAATTTTAACCAACAAAAATACATTTCACTGCTTTAGCATCCAATTTCCTACATTGTTGTTCAGGCACTAATGCATATGCTAGACAACTAAAGACATGGAGGTGAGAAAAACCAATGGTTGAGGGCTAAAAGCATAAATCTTGATTTCATCTATCTTCAAGAGGTTGGAATCGGCAAAGAATACCTCTCAAAATGGTTGAAGAATATATTCTCTCAAAACCATTATATCTCAATGATCCATCCTTGGGGAAGTGGAGGTGTAGTGGTAGAATTCAAGAACCACTCAGCTTTGTCTCTCATAGCCTCCCCATTTCAATCCTTAGTTAAGCTGGGTTGCAACCATTTTGATTGGCCTACACGCCTTCTTGGTGTTTCAATCTATGCTCTAAACTTAGACTAGGAGAGACACAAAACCTATAACTCCCTTGATGTACTCCCTACAGATGTTATCCCCATTAGTAAATTTAACAAGATGGAGTCCCTCTTAGAACGTAGGGATAAAATAGGACATACTAGTGATGCATGTGAAAAAGAAAATGATCATCCAATGCTTCATGAAGATCTATCTAAACACAAAGAATAGTGGATTTTTCTTGGTCAAACCCCTGAATGGTACCAAGCATTTTAAAGATTGACTACACAAAAGCCATGTCTCTCAAAATATCATCGATCACCTATGTTCCCCCAATTCTTCCCAAAGCATGCATATTTTCATGTCATATAAATTTCCAATTGTCACTATATTTTAGTCCTTTGCTAAGGGTAGGAAGGCTCTTGTTTCCATGTAGACCCCTTGGTGTTCTTCATCCATTCAATTCTTCAAGAAATCATTCAGGTTTGGCACCATTTCTTTCAGAATAACTCATTCTTGCCCAAGAGTTGGATCATCACTGTCAAGAATACCGAAGAAATTCTATAAAAAATGCAAAAATAGATCCAAATAATAAGGAAAGAAAGAAGGGAGAAGTTTTATGAAAGGCTCCTCCATCTTAAGGTTGATGTTAAAAAAGAAACAAATCACTTACAAAGAGGCCTTCTCAAGATTAGGTTCAAAATCTAACACGAAGAGGAAATAAGAAGAAAGAAGTTTCAACTTTCTTTTTCAAAGATTTATGGGTTGCGAAGACAAAAAAAACCTTCCCAAAATATGTGCAAAGTCTCAAAAGAGAATCAAATCAAAGATTATCTGCCTAGAATGATCAACAATAATGGTTGAGAGTGTACTTAAGAAGTGGATAACCATGACTCTATTGTGAATCACTTCTCTAAGTTGTTTGGGGTTTCTTCTGTGGTTTGTGCTTGGAGACAAGAGTGCCTTGACCTTACCTGTAAATTTAGATGCAAAAAAATATGTTGGAAATTTCTTGTAGAATCAACAAATCGGTGAAAAATAATCAAACCACTAGTGCAATTGACACCCTCTCTAAAGCAAAAAGCCTAGACCTTGATGAACTTACAATGATTTCTTCCAAGTCCTTAAAGATGGCCTAATGGGTCTTATTTGCATGGTCTCAAGCAAGTCTCTCAACTTTGGGGCCTTTTTGAGATGTGTGAATGCAGACGTCGTCAAGGTGGTTAACATCAAGATCAATAAAATCTGGAATATTTTCCTTGATCCGAATAGAAGTTGTGAACTACATATATCGAGTTCCTAAACCATAAAGGTAAACTTGATCCTTATCATCATCATCTACATTCACGGGAATAGATGCAAGTAGCTCACATGGGCTTTTTATTTTTAAGGTATACATGCTTATTCACATACTCTTTTTCTCGAGTCTCATTCTTAAGTTGTAACTTTTGTGCCTTTGTATTGGTCTCATACAATGTGACCAAACTATTCCAAGCCTCTTTCAAATTTTTGGCATCTTCTATGTGCCCAATCATGTTATCTTGTATAATAATAGATTGCCAATACATTACCTTCCATGCTCCTCTATTCCACTCTTCATATGCTCTTAACACATCATCAGTCTCACTCCTCTCTAGTAACCATCACACACATTAGAGATTTTTCATTATTTCCTTCCATCTACTTTATAAAGAGAATATATAGGAATGGCCTTAGACAAAAATATAACTAGAAAAATTATTTAACAACAATACATAAAGGAAACCCTAACATGAATGAGTGACTTGGCACGAAAAAAATGTGTTATCAATCTAAGTAGATAAATCTGGTAAAGCTCACTAATAGCGCCCTTGACATATATCGACGTAACCACTATACATGTCAGAGAGATGAAAAAGTGATATGTGTCATCCTCGATCATCACATGTTCAGCTTGATATCTCAACAAATAGGAGCATAATACAAAACAGGCATTCCATTACCATGCTTTATAATGGATACAAGGTCATTATCAAAGCCTTGAAAAAATGCATTCTAACCACCTTTGATCATGGATGAGGATTAAAAATGTTCCATCAAAGGAGGGTCCAATATTGAAGCCATAATTCATATTTGGAAGGCCTCAAATTTCCCAAAGTTCCATCCCAAAATATTCTCTTTTGAGAGGTTGAATTTCACAAATCCTATGATAGGCTTGAATGGGATTTCATCCTACAATCCTTCAAGGACTTGGCTTGAGATCAATGTCCATCAAGATGATCTTAATTCTTATGGGAAATTCTTCAACTCAAATAAAATCAACAAACATCTCTTATCATGGATTCCTCTCAACTTCCCTATCACAGAAAGCTACTTGTTGAACTTAGGCTCTTTGATATTTCTACAGATGGCCTTAGTTGCTTACACAAAAACCAAATATAGTTAGGAAATATTAGAAGAATTTATCTATCTCAATTCAAAAATTGGATGATTCTCAGGCTCTTCACCAATAACACCAACATTTCTCTTTAGCATCATATTGAGTGCATTTTCTTCTTCTAGCACTACCTTGATGCCTTTTGGACTACCGCTTTGTCCAAATTAAACCACTCCAAAGTTTTCAAGGCACTCTCATAGCCCCCATCATAGATTCTTATTGATCAAAGTTTCATGGAGCTTTCTTGAAGTTAAAATTTCCATATGTTAGGCATCCCTTTCAGTTTTGTGGTTTCTATGAGTGATGTTGAGATATCAAGCTCAACATGTGATTAGGATGACACGTACCAGTTTTTTGTTTCTCTGACATGTATAGTGGTCATGCCAGTATATGTCAGGGATACTTCATTGAGCTTTATTAGATTTAACTACATTTCTTCCTTGCCAGCTCACTCATTTGCGTACATTAGGTTTTTCCTTATGTACTAATCTTTATATATTGCACTTGTTGTATTCTTGTTTTTAGGTCATTCTTGTACATTCCTTTTTATGTAATAGAAGAAGAAGAAGAAGAATTTTATTCTTCCTTGGCTCAATGTGTGTGTGCACTTCTCCTTGAGAGTGAGAGTGTGTGTGTGAGCTCTGTTCCTTATCTCCTTCCTCGTGACATGGTATCAGAGCCATGGCCGTAGAGAGCTTGTGGAGAAGGTGACGGTGAAGAGTACGTAGCAAGGCATGGAGAAAATGCGATTCACAAACGACCTCCATTTGCTACAAAAATCAACGCCCGTAGAAAAACCAGGTCAGTTTCAAAAATTTTAACTTGCGTTGTGTTCGGTAACACTCATATATACCAGATCTAGAATTTCAAGCGATTCCATGTACTGTTGATACACGAAAACTGTGTTTTTCTGGGATCGAACTGTCATGTCATAGTGCGACAGTGTTCAAGCAGAAGTGCTGCTTGTAGTGTTTTGTAGTGTTATGAATTGCTACAAAAATGGCAAACGCAGATGGAATGAGTCAGCTTATGAGCGATAAGCTGGACAAGAAAAACTTCCATGCTTGGAGACTCAGAATGATGAATTTCCTGATGGGAAAAGGCCAATGGAAGTACATCAAAGGAGAGAATGAAAATGCTTCGCAATTACCAGAAAGGAATCAGACTACAGATCAGGTAAGCGCATATGAGGAATGGAATCAAGGAGCATGAAAGGTAATGTGCTCGCTATCTATTAGCATAGAGGATAGCATGATTGGACACATACAGGATGCCAAGACTCCAAAAGAGGCTTGGAACAGTTTGGTCACATTGTATGAGACCAATACAAATACATGGAATTGCAATTCAAGAACGAGCTGCATACATTGGAGAAGAAGAGCATATCGGAAAGTGACTACACCTTGAAAATCAAAAGCATATGTGAGTCACTTGCATCTATTGGCGTGAATGTAGATGATGATGATAAGGTGGAAGTGTGTCTTCGTGGTTTAGGAGCTGCATATAAGTAGTTCAGAACTTCTATACAAACCAGGGAAAATATTCTGAATTTTGCTGATCTGGTATCTATGCTGATTATTGAAGAAAAGAATCTTGGTGAGGATTCAAAATCCCAAGGAAAATCTAGTTTTGAGTAGGTATTCTACTCTAGTAGAGGAAGAGGTAGAGGTAGAGGTTTTGGAAGTGAAAGAGGAAATAGTAACCAAGACCAAAGTCAATAACAGAATCATGCAAGAGGAAGAGGACAGTTTCGAGGCAGGGGGAGCCAAAGAGGCCACAGAAATTTTCAAAGAAATGATTGAGGTAATGACAGTAAAGGATGTTGGAATTGTGGTAAACCCGGACACTTTGAACGTGATTGCAGGTTGAAGAATCAAAATAACAGAAGGCAGCAAAACAACTATGCATCCACAAGTGCAGATGATTCTGAGAAGCTATTTATGGTTCAACATCACATGATGAATACAATGTCTACTGGTGTTTCAGTTGGATACTACATGAGGTGAAGCATTGGAAAATGCTACTATGTACAGGAAAATTATCGGAAGTCTTATATATCTCACAATTAGAAGGCCTGATCTAAGTTATATTGTTGGACTTGAAAGTCAATTTATGCAAGTTCCCAAGAAGCCACATTTGGATGCTCTGAGGCGCACTCTACGTTATGTGAGTGCTACTTTGGATTATGCATTGTTTTATGAGGCTGGTGTAGATTTGAAGGTTTATGGATACACTGATGCCGATTGGGCTGGTAGCATTCCAGCTAGAAGATCTACTAGTGGTTTTCTATTCTCACTTGGGAGTGCAACTGTTACATGGAGCAACAAGAAGCAACCCACTGTTGCTTTGTCGAGTACAGAGGCTGAGTATAGAGGTGCTGCAATGGCAGCATGTGAGGCATCATGGCTAGAGATGCTACTTGCAGATTTAGGTGTGGAAGTGCAAAAGCTTATCACCATTTATTGTGATAATCTTAGCAACATACATTTAGTACCGAAACCCTGTTTTCCATGCTAGAACAAAGCATATCAAGGTACATTATCACTTTCATTAGAGAGAAGGTATTAGCAGGTGATATTGATCATGTTTATCTGAGAACAGATGAGCAGGTTGCTGATATTTTCACCAAAGCACTTGGAGCTCAGAAGTTGAATAAGTTTTGGGAGATGCTTGGATTACAGGATATGGCGTTGAGCTTGAGGGGGAGTGTTGAGATATCAAGCTCAACATGTGATGATGTAGGATGACATGTACCAGTTTTTTGTTCTCTGACATGTGTTGTGGTCACGCCGATATATGTCAGGGATACTTCATTGAGCTTTATTAGATTTATCTACCGAGAGTGATGGCATAGTTGTTCCTTGCCACCTCACTCGTTCACGGACATTAGGTTTTTCCTTATGTACGGATCTTTATATATTGCACTTGTTGTATTCTTGTTTTTAGGTCATTCTTGTACATTCCTTATTATATATTAGAAGAAGAAGAAGAAGAAGATTATTCTTCCTTGCCTCAATCTATGTGCTTCTCCTTGAGAGTGAGAGTGTGTGTGTGTGTGAGATCTCTTCCTTATCTCCTTCCTCATGAAAAGTTAGCATTGGGACTCTGTGCTAGTCAAGATCAAGGGGATCTCCAATACTAGAGGGATATGAAACTTAATATGGTTGGAAAAGTGATGGTGATGCACATGTTCTTTAATTGCTCCATCCTCTATTTTCTAGCCTACTAGAGACCAAACAACAATTGGTTGTTGAATACGAAGAAAAACTATAAAATTTTTCTTTGGATATCATGAGGATCAACATAAATATGGATATTATGATACCTCTCAGCAAAAGGTGGTGCAGTGATTCCTCTTGGATACGATGTGAATTTTCATATGATTTCTTGACACTTGTTAATAGAGAATGAGAAAGTAGTGGTTGTGTGAAAATTATCCGGAGAGGAATCTAGACCATTATCAAAGTTAATAAAATTTGTGGTTCCCCATAATCATGCAAAAGTTTAAGTGGTAGAGATCAAGACATAGGTCAAGTTTTCTTCTATTGCCCAAGAAATGCTTGGATATGAAAGAGTGTTAAAAAGTCCCTTTTACTAGATCATCTCATCACTTGGAAGAAAGCACTACTTGATGAAGTCATAATTGCTCCATAACTCTCTAGAACACCATAAGAAGCGAAGTTCTCTTGAAAATTTGAAAGGAAAGATGTGTGAACAACTAAACTTTACCCTCTAGAGAATGGTCCTTAAAAAAATTTTTGGACTCCCTAGGCTAAAGAATTTCAAGTTCTAAGTCTTCTTCCCCGTTCAAACAAGAGAAGGTGTTTGAGTTAGATAACAAGAAGTAGAAGAGTAAGTGGGCCCCACATGAAGAGGACAACAACACTCTCAACATACTTTGTACCTCTCTCTAAATCTCTTGTACTTCCTTCATTTTAAAGCACTTTTTATGAAGAAAGAAAAAGATATGGTTTTTAGATGTGTTTATCTCTTTAGAATGCATGCATGAGTTTATTTCTTAATGCATGGATGAACTAAAAGGACAAACCTTAAATGACTTGCTTAAAAAAAGGTTTTAAAAATCCATTTTTAGGGAGTAATTTTAGCCATGTAGAGAAAGAACTTTAGAGATAGAACACTAATTATTCATAATCAATATACACTAGTATTTAAGACACATGACCATTATAAGTACGAAATAATATGGTAAAGTAACTCACACTACAAACAACATTACTTAGGCGATTTTCAATGGGCTTGCTTCATATTTTCATGGAAAGAGATATAGAATCTTCCTCCCTTTAGTCCATCATGATTTTTGCAAGCTCTAGTAAAAAATAAAACCATCCCTCTCACTCAAAAGTTTATAAATATGGGCAAATTTATCGAAGTATCTCATATATAAATATTTTTGCAAATTTTGTTGATAATTTCCATTTTTAATATAGAAAAATTGGCCAAATTGGATGATAGCTTCCATTTGAAATATAAAAATTTAGGCGATTTATGCGATAACCTCCCTTAACAATATAGATATGTTTGAGTATTTGATATCATACACTATGCTAAATTGCCTACTCTGCTATCTTTTGTTTGTAAAACTCTTCACTTTTTCTACCTTCTTCTTCCATTGCTTGGTCAAACTTCTTATCACGTTCACTAACCATAGGGATAGAAGAACATGCACAATGCATAAACATGTCATAGATGCACAGATAATGCATACATGTATGCATAGTTGTTTTTAATAGGTTTGTGACTTCTCACTTCTAATGTTTACCCGAGGTCTAGTAGAAAAGGAAAAAGTTTCTAACGTTGCCTAATTTTTTGACCAAACAATTAATTTAAACATTAATAAAAAAGAAATAACAATTAATAAGATCAAAATCATGCTATATACATAACTTAAAAAAAAAAATTAGCTATAGATTTTGCATGTAGAACTTAAACTAGATGTAATTGTGAACAGTATAAAAGGACTAACGGAGTGATTCTTTAGTAATTGAACATTATGTGTTTAATCCATTTGGAGTAAAGAATGATTCGATTTTTTCTCTCTCATATAACACGAATGACTAATAACACAATAGAAACCAACGATGAAGCAGCTCTCGGAGAACATAATGGGTTTTTTATTCGAGAACTCAACATAGTTAAGCGTGTAATGGCACATACGTCATGTTTTGAATTTGAGAATCCATAACCAACTATTATTAACTATCACTAGTAGTGCACAATTGCTACGTCTTTATCTCACTCTTAAATAGATTTTTGAGTATTGCATATTTGTGAATTTGAGTATTCTCTTACAGCTAATATAATATGCACATGCAACAAAAAACGATGTTAGTCTTGAGTCTCTAGTGTGTATATTGTTATGCCCCATTAAAAGGTTGGGCTTGGCTCCAATTTGACATGCACGATGCATTAACTTGGATGATTTGAATGAAGAGCAATGGGAAATATCTTCCAATTCAGATAAGGAGTTCCATTCTAATACTAAATTAATCTTAAACGAAGAAACAAGTATGCGAACTCAGGAGGCAATGTACACGCTCTTACCCGCGTAGGTATGCCTATTATGATTGCTGATGTGCTAGCAACATGTCAGAAGCATAACAACTTTGAGTTCAAAATCCTAGATAATGCAATTACAATTAGAAATTGTAATAGAATGTGGTAAAATCAATTGAAAACCCCCAAAGAAATGTGGCATATAGGCTCACAATCCTGTATGCCTCCTCGAAGAGCTTGCCAGCTTGAATCTTGCCCACACAAGTGCTGGTTTCTCATTACATATGCTATGTTCACTCTTATAGTGTCCTTTGAGCGCCATAATTAGCCATTGTGCTACTCATCTTCCTCCTAACTTTGATGTCATAGGTTGCTTTCCCTAGGCCAAATGATAAAAGAAGCATGGTAGACTTTCTCAGAACATTCTAGTTCCCTGCCATATGATCAAAATCCTCCTCCTCCAAAACATTTTCTATTTATTCTAATAAAAACCAAACCATTTATAAGTGGATTCCACCACCCCTCTCTCCCTCCTCACATATGCGCACTTATTTTTCTTGTTGAAGCTTATCCAAGAAATAAAGTCTTGAAGAACCTCAATGTCGTCACTCTACTGTTCTTTAAACAATTTCCCTTACTAATGGCTAGTTTGTCTCAAATTCCTGCACATAAGAATCCAAAAGCATGAAGTTAAAAAACACTATTGCATATATGCTCTCCTCTCATACCAAATATGATCTTAATGAAGTTGGATAGATTTGAATGATTTTGTATTGTTGCCATGATCTTTGTTTCTATATTTTTGCTCCCTAAATTCTAATAGTTGAACAGGTGTGATTGGAGACAGGTTTGAGAAAAAGGTATGATTGGAAACAGGTGTATTGAACCAAGGCTCATGCATTTATTTTTAAGTTGAGAATGTGCATTTTTGTTGATCTATAATTTATGAAAAGATGTTGAAACCCTTTTTAGTTGCCAAATAGAACTTCTATGCTTACTTATGCTTTGAAGCCATCAATATGTGAGGAAGACACTACAGACATTTTTAGAATGCGACTATTTATTTCATATTACCATGTTGGATATGTTATGAAAAGTTTTTTGGTTTGTGGTAATGGTAGTATGTGAAGAGCGTATGATGTCCATTGAGAAGGACTTGTTTTAGACTTTGGCACTTCAATTACGTGTTTGATCTCCTTGAGCCACAATAGTTTTTTAGTGCCACATTGATGCGTGATGGGAAAGAAGGTTTATATGAGTGGTAGCACTCCCCCTGGCCTCACTCCTATCGGCCTCACTCTTGCCAGCCTCACTCTTGTCTACCTTACTCTCGTTGATGTCACTCTTGTTAGTGTCACTCCTATGGGTGGTGCTACTCTCGCCCGAGGTATGTCTCCTAGCTTTATGACTCCATCACGACCATCTTCTCAGCTATCCCCTAGTGGCTCTAGTAGTATATGGGTGTGTTCAACACCTCAGCGTGATACAGTTGCTGGCCCGTCTCGTAGGTCGAGGTCACGCTCTAGAGCAAGAGGTTCTAAGAGTGGATCTATAGGTAGCTCTAGAGGAGACGACTAATGTGAAGGTAGTGGGACGGACATTGTGTCGCCCACTTCTACTCCTAGAGCGAGTACCTCACATGTAGGTACGCCAAGTGGTACACCATGTGGATCACCATGTACACCTTGGGGTGCTCATGACCATGATGACTCCAAGGGTATAGTATCTGTGATGGAGCTCCAGTGATGTATGCGGTCGAAAAGGCCATGCATCAGCATATATGAAAGATTTTCTCCATACAGTTTGGACACTCTGTCATGTTGAAATGGAGTGAACAAGATAAAGATCGTAAAAATTATATCACAAAGACGATCTATCACGAGTTTCGACTAGCACATGGGCATCCTCTTGTCAACCCAGAGTGGTTTCAGCACATCGGATGTGAAGTTATGCCCCATTGACGATTCGAGGCTTATGATGCTTTTAGAGCAGGCTTACCAAAGCCTGCATGGTTAGATGCTAAGGACTAGGATATGATTCATGACGAGCAATAGAAGACTCTTGATCGATATCGCTAGCAGCGAGATGCCATAGCCGCATGACTAGGTACAATTGAACCATCACATTTGGGCAACAGCGGATATGACACTATGAGTCATGAATTTGTAAGTATCATTTGTTTTATTGAATTTGTTTTTGTTAAGCATATCATATATGTTCATCTAACGTTCTATATATTCCAACACGAACGGAGGAGGCTTGTGGATATCATCATAGATTGATTGCACTATTGGAGGACTTGGAGGGACGTGTTGTGGTCATTTCATGGGAGCATTTGCAATGAGGTGATGAACTTAGAAACTTGGTTTTTGCTTGTTGTTTGTAAATATCATGCCAATTTATCTCATTTCGTGAATGTTCTTTGTTGCAAGACTGTTGATATAGATGTCTCAATCCTTTTGTGCATGTGTATGGCAGTGGTGTTCCACAATTTTGTATTTGTCTCATATATGGCAGTGGTGCACTAGAATTTTGTATTTGATTCTTATATGGCAATGCTTTGCAACATTTTGTATTTGCCTCATATATGACAGTGGTTTTCCACACTCTTGTACATGCTTCATTTATGAAATATATAACTTTTTTTGTACATGGTTCATGGTTCATTCTGCTCATCTCTTTTGTGTCGGATAGTATTTTGCTTTATGAAATCATGTTTCAGTTGCCATTAGAGTATACATCACATGTACTCGGTGTTTTTTGGGAAGAGTGTATTGTCTTTTGCTAAACAACATCATGATAATATTGTTGTAGCAAGAGAAAACACACTGCCCAAAAAGAAAAAATTATAGATATGGTCATCGGTATGTGCCACGTTACTCCCAGGATGGTCATCGATATGTGCAACGATACACCCAGCAATTGATGGTGCAGGCATCGCTACGGGTGCTGATATGGCACCGATATTTTGGATGCTTATACCAATGCCCATACCGATGCTTATACTGATGCTCATACTGGCACATATACCCGTGTATATACCAGCCTCTTGGTTCCGACGCCTATGCTGACCCTTACACCGACATCGGGGCAAAATCACGCCCCTTCATTTTCCTTGGTAGAAGCCTCCATATACCCTTGATATGTTGTAGTGATGGATATTTCTATGTGGAGTCTTTAAAGATGAGAGATCCTTTGGTGCTCCTAGATTAAAAGGAATTGGGCAAATTTTCAAGGTCATCAATTGGATTCTTCAAGATCAACTTTCCTTTGGAGTTGTTGGAGGTAGTTTCTCAAGGTCATTAAGATATGAATCAAATTGATATTCTATTATGTTCATGTTGTATGGATGGATTTTTTGATGATTGAGTATCTCTTCGCAATGTTGTAGGGATGTAAAACATGTATGTGTATGCATGTACATGCATGTGTATATCTTTGTATGTGCATGTTTGTGGCTATTGTTGGAATCTATGTGTATATGCATGTATGCATGTATGTATATAGATGTGTGGTTGTTGTTGGAATGTGTATGTGTGCATCATGCATGTGTGTATGGATGCTTTTGCATGCGTATGTGTGTACATCATGTATGTGTTTTTGTGTGTGTGCACAAAATATGTGTGTGCGTGTGTGTGTTTGTGCACAAAATATGTGTATGTATGTGTATGCATGCAATTTTTTAGGTGTGTATGAAAATGCAAACATGCGTGTGAAAATCCATGCATATATGTGTATGGCTTTTGGTGTGTGTGTGCGTGTGGTTTTTGGTATGTATATGTGTATCATTTATGTGTGATTGTTTGATACTATGTGTGTTTAATATGTGTAAATGTATGTAAGTGTGTATGTGTAGGCATGTGCATGTGCATGTGTGTGGCTATTTTAGGAAATTGAAATGTATGTGTATGTTTGGCTATTGCTTGAATGTGTGTGGTTGTTGCTGGAGTGCATATCTATATGTGGCTAGAATGCATGTGTATATGCGGCAAGAATGCATGTGTAAATATTATTGGAATCTATGTGTGTGCACTATATATGTCTACATGCATGTAAGCATGTGCGTGTGTGTGGCTATTTCTGGAAATTGAAATGTATGTGCTATTGTTTGAATGCATGTGTTTGTATTGTTGTTGTTGGAATGCATGCATATATGTGGCAAGAATGCATGTGTATGTGTGACTATTGTATGTATTTGTGTGTACATTGAGTATGTGTTTGGGTGCAGAATATGTGCATGTGTGGATATGAACGTTTTCGTGTATGTGCATTGTTTTCAAACACGTGTGTGCTTGTTGATATAAGTTTGTATGTATGTGTGGTCTTTTTTTGTGCTTGAAATATATGTCTGTGTACAAATGTATGTATGCACGTGTGTGCATTTGTGTTGCTATTGGAATGTATGTGTATTTGAGAGGAAGAAAGAGAGTAGGATCATCATGAAATTACTATAGGTGCACGCACTGTGAAGAAAAAAAGGCAATTGTTTTTTCTTTAAATAGGAAGTTCAACAATAGCCTACTCTCCCATAATTTAATTAAAATAAAGGAAACAATTGTATTGGTGAATGGTTCTAGTACCCATGGGCCCAGTTGGATTTAATCTTGTTGTTCTTGAGGAAAAACACTCTATGATGCCTAAAAGGTGGGGGCTGCTTACAATTGGAAATTCTTTTACTTAAGAGGAAAATAGATTTCTCAATAGATCATTCTTTAGGAGGGTTTCCAAAATTGGAAGCACACCTCTCTCTCCAAATCTTCTAGAGGGTCTCACCTCTTATAGCATTCCACAATTATGAGGAGCAAAAAATTGCCTTGCCCAGTAATGCTTGCTTCCAATTGATTTGTTCTTGTAGTAGCAAGATTTTTTCAAGGATTCCCCAGATTGAGATAGATATGGGGCAAGTGAAGAAAATGTGTCCCAAATCCTCATTGCCACAATGGCACTGCTTGCAACATGATGGAGACCTGCAAATTTTGCTAGCGTTCATATTGGTCGAGATGAGTCAAGAATTTTCCACATGAGCACCGACTTTTTTATCTCGATGATGGGGTTCTAGAGGGACATGAACTTGACGTCCCATCACAAGCTTGCCGAAGTATGACACCACTTCTTATTAAGCATGGTATGATAGTCCAAATTCTCCTTGATTCTAGAAATTTTGTTTAGGCTATTGCCGTTGTTCCATTTAAGACCCTCATGGTGTAAAGAGTCTTGCCAAATGAGGAGTCGAGTTTTTAAGCATTCGCAAGTGATGCATCTGCTCTACAAAAGGATCCATTCTTTGTACTTCACTCTTATTTCTGGATCCATATCCTCAAATCTAATCCATCGGGGCTAGTTTCTTGGTTCCAAAGGTGTTTCCAAGATAGAAATCCCTTGTTTGAGAGCTTCTTACCTTTTTGGAGGTTCTAGGAATCCACACCTCTGATGCCCTTGATAAGGAACTAGATCAAATCATTATGTCTGATACCTACCACCCATTTCCAATCGTCACTGATTCTAACAAGTTTTTTGACATTTTTCCAACTCTTCCATAGACTGCACACCAGATTCGAGCCTTTAGGAGATAGCAGAGAGAACAAAGGGGTGAGAAGGCCTAGGGCCTTCCAACTTGGGAGTCCCACTAGCATAAGAAAACTTTTATTCCTAAAGATAAGCATGGCCTAAGAGGCCTCACTATTGCACGAAGGTTTCATAAGCTATTTTATGTTCTTTTGCTGTTTCCGATCGACCAAGACTTGAAAGTAGGCAATGAGAGAGAAGTCATGTGAACGAGTCGTCTCCATCTTTGATAGCTATTTGAAGATGTACATGAATTCGCAGTTGATTTATCAACGACAGTATATCATTGAAATGATAGAAAATTCTTTTGTTTTGCGCTAGTAACTGGGAGGTTGTGTGTGTGTGAGAGAGAGAGAGCTCCATTTGAACAGGTCTAAAGAACCTATCCCAATATATTGGAGAGGACGTTGTATGAGCTCATACTTGCAGCCTGTCCTTATCCAAAACATTGGACGCTCGTAGTCTTTGAGAGAAAGGCTATTCGCCAACTGGCAGACCTGCATTGTCTTTTTCCCGAAAGAGGATGAGGATAGACGAAGGGTGAACTGTCCGCTTAGCACACACCGACGCGCACGTCCAGCTGCAACTGGACAAGACGGAGGGAGTGCTTTGCGCTTTGACGCCCAGTGGCGTAATTGTTAGGAAGAAGGACGATACGTTCATTGTTGGCTTCCTTGATCGGATGAGGACGACCAAGAAGGTCATCAATACACAGTATGTTGCCATAACTGTGCTGCTGTCTGAAATATCTAGCTTCCTCTCATCATACATCCAGGACCCAGGTATAAAATCCATCTACAGCTGCGCAGATGGGAGGTGGACCTACATTCCTCGTTCCAAGTTCGCGCATTCCTCTCTCTCTCTCTCTCTCTCTGGTTATGGTTCTGTTAAACAACATGGATACTCAAGTGCGTTCTTTCTTACTGTAGTCTGTGTTCATCTTTATCTTCTTTATCTACTATAGGTGTTTGGAAAAGATGAGGAAATAAGAAATACAGTTTCTCACATATGCCTTCGGCCATGATGGATGTTCATGCTACTGCAGGTTGGGGCCAACACATCTTGCAAAGGAGAGGCGTGCAATACTTCAGAGGTCAATTGATTTGCGTTGTACGACGCTTACAACAACAGTTTAAAGATCGACAAATTTAGGACTCGAAAACCAACTGATTAACAACCCGATGGCTTGATGGCCTGCATTGTTCATTGTCTCTTTCTCTTAAACTGATTCAAGGGAGATTGGGAACCATGAAACGCCACTTTGAAGGTGGAGTCCAACGCAAAAAACTGATTCAATGGAGATTGTGAACAATGAAACGCTACTTTGAAGGCGAAGTCCAACGCACAAAACAAATATGTCCACAGAATCGCATGAGATGCACAGAAAAGTGTAATAAGGGGAGTGCGGATGCCCAATGAGAAGTGCGACATAAGTGGTGTGTGTGTGAGAGAGAGAGAAGAGAGAGACAGAGAGGATCCACACTTCTGTCACATGGCGTCCTTTAGGGCTGTCTCTTTTTAGTGGGCCTTACAGCTTTGTAATTTTGGTTGTGTCACACATCTAACCCTCCTTTGTGAGACACTAGGGGGTCTCATGGGTACTATGTCCACCTTCACTTGCACTTCAATTAATTTAAGCTAATCCAAAACTAGACCTCAGGGAAAACTTCCTTTAAAAAAAAATTAACAGACAATGATCGCTCAAAGGCACACAAATCCTCCTAGGAGAACTTGTTTCATCTCACCTCTAGTAGTGAATGAGAGGGTGTCCAGCCAATGAAGCCAATCAAGATTGAATCAAGGGAAATGAACATGGCCACAAGTTTAAACCAATCTTCTTCGCTCGCTTTAGGAGCATCCATATTCAGTGTCTACCCTTAGCAAGACTTTGAGCTCTATAGTTTTTCATAAATGCTAAGAGTCAAACCCTGATTGTGTGGGATTTGGGGGTCCATGATTACTATACCTTGGTTGCTATACTTTTAATTGACCGATTTTACATGGTGTGTGTTGAGGATAAGTTGCATAGTACAAATCACCCATTTTGGGCATACATGATGTGTCTTTAAAGACAATTCCTCAAAAGGAGGTTATGTATGATGTCAAAGGAAAGAGTATCCATAGTCTCACTGGAGTCATCCAATTGCCAATAGATCCTCTGCTTAATTCCGTTCAGAATTCTTAGGTTTAACTTCAATGTGAAGTGATGCCACTTAACTTCAATTGGTATATATTTTCGTGCTTTTCAAAAATCAAAACAATAATTAAAATTAAAAACGGTCCAAAAATATGACACAACAATGGTGAACAGATCATTCAATGGACTGGCAGTAGGGGCTGGATGGATAGTTTTCATAACCTTCCAAATGATGGCTTTCATATGACAAGTTCATTTCAGAAATTCTCTGTCAAATGATAGGCATCTTTCATTGAAGACAACTAATCATCAATATTGGGAAACATGGATGTTTTGTAGCAAAAGGGCAAAGGGATAATGCTAAAATACTCAATCTCAATACATGAAGGTCTTCAAATTCAGAATCATTTCACACTAACCACTTTCTTATGTTTAATAAGCAAGTTACAAATCTCTTTGAAGTTGAATTCCCATCTAATGGAAGAGTAGAAGGTGAACCATTTACAATGTCTTTCAATCCATTGCCACTGGTCCATTTCAGCCCCCTTGGATGCCAATCTTAGATAGAGTTGAAGAGCAAACGCCCATCTTCATAATCCAGTTTATGGCTTCATTCAATGTTTTCTTGCATAATCCAATTTGTTATAGTCTAGTTTCATAGATGCTTCCAATTGCAAGAATCATTGGACTAGAGTTTCTTAACCCTTATGATAGTCACATTCTCCATCTTCTTCCTGTCCAGTATGGGGAGCCATATCATTTTGTCAAATGCCCATAACCCACCATTTGAAACTTCCTTCCATGGTTCATAAGATGCTTCAAAGTGCAACAAGAAATTGGGTATTTCATTTTATCTTACACGAAGAGTGCTAAAGTGTAGATGGGTTTAGAGAATCTTGAAGCAAGGTCATATAATATTTGAATATATGCACTACTTGGAGAGGTGATTGTCTCGTTGATTTCCATCTTGAATGTGATAAGAGCTGAGGCCCTCTAGAAAATGGTGCATATAGAATCCTCTAGAATACTTAGGTAGAAACATTATAAACCATAGGGTTAATCCTCCTTTGAGACATCAAAAGGCATTTGTGTTCAAGGAAAACAAGCTTAAAAATGAAAGGATCCCTCATGAGGGGGATGAAAGGTTTATTAGCCTCCTTTGTATCTCGCTCTTAGTTCCTCATATTATTGATAATTTTATGCTTTTTTTTTTTTGGGAAAAGGAAATCACTTCACATTGATACGTGGTGATTCTGTTATCACATATCTCTCAAGAGTTTAATGTCTTTAAAATGCATGCATAAATTTATGTCTTTTCTGAAGAATGCACTAAAGAGAGATCGACTTCTGTTTTGATACTACACTATGAATAACTTCCCATTGACTCCCTCTCTCTAAAGCCTTGTCTTCTATATCGTGTATCATCTCGCAAAGGACCGAATCCTTCTCCATGTTGACTATGGATCCTCCGATCATTCTTTACATGTTTACTTTATGGCACGAGCTTGGTGTTGATTCTAGTGATATCTACTCTCCATGAAGCTCAAGGTTTTGAACACATCTTGTTGCAGTTGATCTTCACAAGTATTTTCTCCAATTCTCTTTTGAACATCACGATGCCCGTCTATGGTGATTTCTCTCATTTCAATCCTCAACAGCTTCTCGTTTTCATTTCACTTCTGGACCTCGGGAATAGCACCCTCTATAGAATCACATATTCACTTGCTCACAAGTGTGTAGGGGTTGTGTTGGAGCTTCAAAGTGGAGGAAATCGGGATATCAAGATCTTTCAAACAAGATTACCTGTTGACATTCTTTTTTCCTTTTCTAGTGACACTTCAAAAAATTGAAAAAAAGCTTGTATCGATAATGGGGAGGTATGATGTTGCCTTGTAGCTTGTGTGAGTGCCCTTGGGCTGCATGGGCTCTTCGAAGGCCTTCTAGCAACCTATCCTTGCCGTTAAGGTTTTTCCTTGGCGTTAAGGTATAGTCCCAAGGGGCCTAGTGGTCTTTTTTCTTTGTGAAAAACTCCAAAGTTGAGCTTTTTTTTTGTGATTCAGCCCTCACACATTTGTCTGCCTCCTTACTCTATCTTTCTTTCTCCCTCTCTCGATCTCCCTTTGTGATCTCTCCCCTTCTCTCTCTCAGTGTCTCTGTGTGTGTGTCCCTTTGTGTCTCTATCTCTATCTCTTTCTCTCTCTCTCTATTTATCTCTATGTCTCTCCCTATCTCTCTTTCCTTACCTTGTCTCCCCCTCCCTATCTCTTTTCTCCTTCCTTCTCTCTCCTTTTCTCTTTCTTCCTCTTGCCTTCTCTCTTTATACATATCTCTCTCTACCTCTCTCTCTCTCTCTTGCTCTTTCTCTTTCATTCTCTCCTCATCCTTGCTCCCAAGGTGGTGTTTTCTACCTCTCTCTCTCTCTCACTCTCTCCCTCCCCCCTCTCTCTCTCTCTCCCTCTATCTATCAACTCTCTATCTATCTATCTCTCTCTCTCTCTCTCTCCCTCTCTCTCTCTATCGCTCCCCCTCTGCCTTTCCTTGGTTCTCTTTGCGGTATCTTTCTATGGGCTTGTTTTTAAGGGGGATCCATGGATATCACTTCTTTATTTAAGAGCAATGTCAGTCCGTAGGTGTAGGTAACTTTGAATGTAAAATTCCATATCTTGTTTCGTGTGTTTCCTGCCATGGAATTGTTAAAGAAAGCACATGTCATCAAAGTTTACGAATATTGTAGAAACTTGTGCTTAATCAGCAAACTGTTTGGCCTCCATCCTACTTTCAATTCTATCAAGTCATACCTAAGAACAGGTTAATTCACTAGATTTATTGTCATTTCCAAGCGGGAGTGCCTTTCAATGAACCAAACTCTCCTTATTTTTACTGATGAATAAATGTCCTTCCAAGCTTTCGGTATAAACACCTGAGGAATATACCAAATTTCTATATACCTCTTTAAATGGCTCCTGGATATATCTGTCAATAAATCAAAGCCCTCCAAGTTCAATCTTTGGATAGACTTGCATAACCTTCCATTTTACCTCCACCATCTTTCCAAAGGTTGGTCTTAATAAAGATCTTTCATCCTCAATAATATCAATATTGTAGAACAGAATCCTCTAGAGCAAGAAGATTATCAGAACTTCTCAAATATCTATTTTCATGTGGCTGGCGATCTAGAGAATCAAAGATTGTCCCTTTAGGAAGGGTTCCTCCAAAGAAAATTTAGAAGCAATGGGACTGTTAGCGGAATAGGCTGTTATTACTATTCTCCGAAAACAAGTGGAAGTGAGAAAGTCTTGGATGTTTAAGATCTAGACATGAAGACACAATATATAGAGCCACGTTTGGCCAGGTTCACGAAAGTGAGAAAGAAAAAGAAAAGAAACCCAACAAAGATTCACGGAAATGGATCGTCTTACATGGAAGAACATTTAACCCTAGACAAATAGTTCAATCTCTTTATTTACCTTCAAAGATTCAATTACGTTCGGATGATGACAAATTTCACGATGAATACACTACCAACAAAGACGACAATCTGAATAGTGAAAGATCCATCATTAGATATAGCATACAAGATAGATATGACGAGAAAGTTGGTGGGATGAAATATTCCTCTCAAGCTTTTGCGCAAGAGCTGGATTCAACCCAAAAGATGAAAGGTGAAGGGAAGTCCAAGAAAGAAAAGATAAAACCTTGATTAAAAAAGACTCATCCATCCAAAAATGATCATCCCCTCCGATGTTTAGCAGTTCATGAATCCCTCTAGAGTGATGTTTGTTAACCAATGGTTGAAGGCTAAAAACATAAATCTTGATTCATCTATCTTTAAGAAGTTGGAATCGACAAAAAGGACCTCTTAAAAAGGTTGAAGAAAATATCTTCTCAACACCATTGGATCTTCATGATTCATCCTTGGGGAAGTGGAGGTGTAGTGGTAGTATTCAAGCACAACTCATCTTTGACTCTCATAGGCTCCCCTTTTAAATCTTTAGCATAGCTAGGTGACAACCATTTTGAATTGCCTACAACCCTTCTAGGTGTTTTGCTCTATGCTCTAAACTTAGACTAGGAGAGACGCAAAACCTATAAATCCCTTGATGTAATCCTTATGAATGTTATCCTCACTAGTAAATTTAACAAGGTGGAGTCCCTCTAAGAACAATGGCATAAAAAAGTACATACTAGTGAGGCATGAGAAAACAAACGGATCATCCAGTGCTTCATCAACATCTATCTAAACTCAAAGACTAGTGGATTTTTCTTGGTCAAACTGTGCACTAGTATCAAGCTTTTTAAAGGTAGACAACACAAAAGACATGTCTCTATCTTTATCTCTTTTCTTAGGGTAGGAAGGCTCCTTGATTCAATGAAGATCCCTCTATGTTCTTGCTCCCTTGAGTTCTTCAAGAAATCATTCACGTTTGGCACTAGTTCTTTCAAAATAACTCCTTCCTATCCAAGAGTTGGATCATCACTGTGAGGGATACCCAAGCAATTATGTGCAAAATGCAAAACTAGACTCAAAAAATAATGAAAGAAAGAAGGGAGAAGTTGAATGAAAGATTTCTACATCTTAAGGTTGATGTTAACAAAGAAAAAACGCACTTGCAAAGAGGCTTTCTCAAGATCAGGTTCAAACTTTGACATGAAGAGGAAATAAAAAGAAAGAAGTTTCAACTCTTTTCTTTTTTAGATTAGTGGGTTGAGAATACAAATAAACCTTACAAAAATATGTGCAAAGTCTCAAAAGAGAACCAAATAAAAGAGTCTCTCCATAGAATGATCGATAATAATGGTTCAGTGTACTTAAGAAGTGGATAACCATGACTCTATTGTGAATCACTTCTCTTAGTTATTTGGGGTTTCTTCTCTAGTGTGTGCTTGTAGACAAGAGTTCATTGCACTTATATCTGAAGTTAGATGCAAAAACAATATGTAGGATGTTTCTTGTAGAATCGACAAACCAGTCACAAACAATCAAACCATTGGTGCAATTGACACCCTCTCCAAAGCAAAGAGCCTAGGCCTTGATGGACTTATCAAAAAGTTATTCCAAGTCCTTAAAGAGGGCTTAACCAGTCTTATTTGCATGGTCTCAAGACAATTTCTCAACTTTGGAGCCTTTTTAAGATGTGTGAATCCAGATGTCATCAAGGTGGTTAACAACAAGATCAATAGAGTTTGGAATATTCTCCTAATCTGAATAAAAACTCTGAACTACATACATGCAACTCCTAAACCATAGATGTACACTTGAACCCCATCATCATCATCTACACTAATGTGAATAGATGAAGAAACCCACATGGGCCTTTGATTTTTAAGGTATACATGCTTATTGACATGCTTTTTTTCTCTATTGTATGTAGCTCATTCTTGAGTTGTAACTTTTGTGCCTTTGTATTCATCCCATAGAATGTGACCAAATTGTTTCAAGCCTCTTTCAGAGTTTTGGCATCCTGTATGTGCCCAATCATGTTATCTTGTATAATAATAGATAGCTAATACATTACCTTGCATGCTCCTCTATTCCACTCTTCATATGTTCTTAACACGTCCGCAGTCTAATTTCTTTTCGGTAACCATCACACATAGTGGAAGCAATACCTCTATTTGAACATTGTCAGAATGTGACTTGACAATTTGATCTCAGAAAAAATAAAGTTTTCATGTATCAACAGTACATGGACTTGCCTGAAATTCTAATCTAAAATATGTAGGAGATGCCGAACAAAATGCAAGTTATAATTTTGCAAATCATCCATTTTTGGTGGGCCCCAAGTTGTGGGCTAAAAACAAAGGTCGAAATGGATCCAAAATTGAACTATGAGAAAAATGAGTTATCATAAAGGGATAACACTAAAGAATAGTATGATGTTTTCTACCTTCACGTGAAATTCTGTAGCATGTGCATTATCCATGCCATCTCACATACTCTTCACTATCAGGCTTCTCCATGAGCTCTCTATAGCCACACTAGCTCTAATATGATATCAAGAGAAAGAACATAATTAAGAGAGCTCTCACACACTCAAATACACAAAAAGAGAAGCACATATAGACTAAGACAACTAAGAAGAATCTTCTTCTATCTACCAACAATATATTGATGCTTATACCAACGCTTATATTGACACTTATACCTATGCCCATATTGGTGACTACATGGACCTCTATGTTGATGATGCATTTAATATCCCAAAAGCCAAGAGTCGAATAATACTCTATTTTAAACTACAATCAATTTTCTTAGTCTAATTCATGTAGGAGCATCTCTATCTCATATGCATTCTGCTCGCCATAGGATTTTTGTCTCTCCCATCACACACATCCACCTTCCTCTCTTTCCATACACATATATATATATATCTCTCTCCACACACACACACACAAAGATCTCTCCCTCTCTCTCTACACACACATACATCTCTCTCTCTTGCATCTTGGTAAGCGATGCACTTCTTCACCCTGTCTCTTTCTTTATTCATTTTTGTTTCCTAATTTCTCTTTCAACTTGTTTTGCAAGAACTTTTTGGCATTGGTTTTTGTTTGAAGAGAGGCAATGCGGATTGTGCTTTGACGAGTGATTTGGAGGCAATTACATCGATGTAAGTGATTTTTGTACATGCACGTATTTTGTTTTGTTCTTTATTCGATAGAGAGAGAAGGAGAGAAAGAGAGAGAAAGATAGAGAAAGAGAGAGAAAGAGAGAGAAAGATAGAGAAAGAGAGAGAAAGAGAGAGATTGAGAGAGAAAGAGAGAGAGAGAGAGATGAAAGAGAAAGAGAGATGAAAGAGAAAGAGAGATGAAATTAATGTTTGTTAATGTTTAATGTTGGTTTTAGAGCATACACATATATATACACATACACACACACATGCATACATACACAAACATGCATACATAAAAATACATGCATACTCATGCATATGCATGCATACATACACACATGCATATGCATACATACATGCACACATGCATACACACACATATACATACACATGCATATACGTACACACACATATATGTTGGGATATTAGGCTCAACATGTGATGATCCAGGATGACATGTATCAATTTTTCATTTCTCTGACATGTATAGTGCGCATGCGGGTATATGTTGGGGATACTTCATTGAGCTTTACCAGATTTATGTATCGAGATTGATGGCACATTTGTTTCTTGCGAGCTCACTCATTTGCGAAAATTAGGATTTTCTTTATGTATTGTTCTTTATATATTGCACTTGTTGTATTGTTGTTTTAGGTCATTCTTGTACATTAAGAAGAAGAAGAATATCATTCTTCCTTTCCTCAATTTGTGTGTGTCCTCCTCTTTCATTGTGAGAGTGTGTGCATGAGCTCTCTTGCTTATCTCCTTCCTTGTGACATGGTATCAGAGCTAGTGTGGCCTTAAAGAGCTCCTGGAGAAGGCCGACGGTGAAGAGTATACGAGAAGGCATGGAGAAAGCATGATTCAGAATCAACCTCAGATTTCTACAAAAGTGGGCATGAAGGTAGAAGGTGTCAAAATAGTTTCGTAATTTATCCCTTTAGGATCACTTGTTTTTGTCATATTTCTCTTTCCAAGCCATTTTGACCTCTATTTTGAGTTCACAAGGTGGGACCCATAGAAAAACCATATCACTTTGCAAAACTGTAACTTACATCCTGTTCGACAATATCATATATTCTAGATCTAGAAATTTCAAGTCATTTCATGTATTGTTGATACAGAAAAACTATCTTTTTCTGAGATCAAATTGTCATGTCATAGTGCGACAATGTTTAAGCAGAAGTACTACTTGTAGTGTTTTTGTAGTGTTGTGAATTGTTATAGAAATGGCAAACACAAATGGAATGAGCCAGCTTATGAGGGATACGCTAGACAACAACAACTTCCATGCTTGGAGATTCAGAATGACAAATTTTCTGATGGGAAAAGGCTACAAGAAGTACATCGAAGGAGAGCACAAAAATGCTCCACAATTACTAGAGAGGAATCCGATTGTAGACCCGTTAAGAGCATATGAGGAATGGAATCAAGAAGCACAAAAGATAATCTATTGGCTATTTATTAGCATACAAGATAGCATGACTTGGCACATAGAGGATGCCAAGGCTTCGAAAGAGGCATGGAGCAGTTTAGTCACATTGTATGAGACCAATACAAAGGCACGATAATTGTAGGTCAAGAACAAGCTACATACACTAGAGAAAAAGGGCATGTTGGTAAGTGACTACACCCTAAAAATCAAAAGCATATGTGAGTCACTTGCATCTATTGGAATAAATGTAGATGATGATGATAAGGTGGAAGATGATAAGGTGGACGTGTGCATTCGTGGTTTAGGAGCTACATATAAGCACTTAAAAACTTCTATACAAACCAAGCAAAATATTTTTAATTTTGTTGATCTAGTGTCCATGTTGATTATTGAAGAAACTAATCTTGGTGAGGACTCAAACTCCCAAGGAAACCCTAGTTTTGAGTAGGCGTTCTACTCTAGTAGAGGAGGAGACATAGGTTTTGGAAGTGAAAGATGAAACAGTAACCAAGAAGAAGGTCAACATCAAAATCATCCACGAAGTAGCAGACAGTTTTGAGGCAAAGGGGAGCCAAAGGGGCCGCAGAAATTTTCAAAGAAATGCTTCAAGTAATGAGAGTGAAGGACGCTAGAACTGTGGTACACCTTGACACTTTGAACATGATTGTAGGTTCAAGAATCAAAATAACAGAAGGCAATAAAACAACTATGAATCCACAAGTGCAGATGATTCTGAGAACTGTTTATGATTCAACATCATATGATGAATACGATGTCTCATAATGTTTCAAAATCAAATGGTAATGTTTGGTAGGTTGATTCAAGTGCTTAAAAACACATGACCAATCATGCAGAATGGTTTAGTAGTTTGCAAAAATTGTTGGTTCTTGGATATGTTGAAACAGGTGATGACACATTACACCCTATAGCGCATATAGGAAACATAACATTGTCTATGGAGGATGGGAATCGACTATAAGTGAGGTTCAATGTTGATGGGTGATATGTAGAATAGTACAAACATGATGGAAAATTGATTTCCAAAGGAAACAAAGTGGGTAGGATGTTCACCTTAAATGTCAAAATTCTTGATATGAATGCAGCCATGTTTGCAAAAGGTGCAAGAGTTATTGCTTATATAGAGATATGGCACAAACGAATTGGACATGCAAAATTGTACACATTGAAATTGATGTAGTGAAAGGAGATTGTCCAAGAATTACCAAATTTCAAAGGTGCAGAAATGCAAAAAGTATGTGCAGCATGTCAATTTGTTAAACACTCAAGAGCATCATTTCTGCACGACAAGCATGTGAGTGAGAATGTGCTAGAAATAGTACATATAGATGTTTGAGGTCCTTCAAAGACCACATCTATGGGTGGTTGCAGGTTTTATGTTACTTTCATTGATGACCATACACATAAAGTATGGGTATATTCATGAAAGAGGAGAGTGAGGTGTTCATTCACTTCAAGAATTTTAAAACTATGGTGGAAAAGCAAACATGCAAGTACATTCAAACATTAAGATGTGATGGAGGAGTTGAATATATGTCAAATAAGTTCAAGAACTTTATGAAAAGTCATGGAACTTGGCATCAATTGTCATCCACGTACACACCACAATTGAAAAGAGTTGCTAAACACAAAAATAGACATATTTTAGAAATAGCAAGAGCCTTGATGGCTGAGAAGAATATGCCTCATTGTTATTGGGCAGAAGCTATGCAGGTTGTTGTATACATCATGAATAGAACTCCGAATGCTGCTGTAGATCAAGTTACACTTGAAGAGAACTTTAGAGGTAAAAAGCCAAACTTATCACATATGAAAGGTTTTGGCTATATTGCATATGTACATGTTCCAGAGGAGTTAAGGAAAAAGCTTGATCCAAAAGAGAAAAAATGTATCTTCATTGGATAATCCCTTGAGCAAAAGGGATATAAATGTTCTAACCCAATCACACAATAACTGAAGGTAAGAAGAGATGTGGTTTTTGATGAAATGTAAAGCTTCTATGTAGATGCCAAAGAAGGACTTAATCTTGACTCAAATGAAAAAAAATGCAAAAAAATCAAGTCAAAATCTCAAGTTTTGAGTGGACCAGATGATCACCAAGCAATAGTTCCAACTCAAATCCATGGAGTTGAAGAATGGGTGCAAATTTTAGTCCATAAAATTCATCAAATATGTCCAAGAAAGGTAAAGAAAAGCTTTCTATTGGTTATAAAATATCTAGAGGTTTTGAAGACATTGATGGAGATTCAAGAAATTCACAAAAGAGTCTTCATGAGGAACTTGGATTTCCTTTTGTGAAGACTTCAGGAGTAAGAAAGGCACATGCACATGATACAAGGAGAAGTGACCTAGGACCAAGAAGATCTGGGAGGATGTTGAATTCAGTACAATAATTGACATATGAATGTTACATGGCACATCATTGTGCCTACATGACAAAGGTAATACAAGATGCTAAAACCTCTTGTTTTGAAGATGCAATTGTAAATGCAGATTGGAAAAAAGTTATGGACGAAGATGTGTCTACACTTTAAAGGAAACGATACATGGAAGTTGGTTCCATTGCCACAAGGAAAGAAACCCATAAGTTGCAAGTGGGTTTACAAGGTAAACCACAAATGCTAATGGTAGCATAAGGAGGTACAAAGCATTGATTATGAGGAAACATTTAGTCCTATACTAGCTAAAATTCCTATTGTCAGAACACTTGTTGTAGTAGCTACAACAAAAGGATGGACTTTGCATTAGATGGATGTGAAAAATTCTTTCCTACATGGCGAGTTACAAGAAGTATAATTGGACCAATCACAAGGATATGAAGATTCAAAGCACCCAGAATATGTTCACAGGTTGCAAAAGGCTTTGTATGGACTTAAACAAGCCCCTCGTGCTTGGCATGAAAGGATTTTTGACTATTTGACCACCATTGGATTTTCTATGTGTGATGGAGATCATTCATTATATGCATGGAAGAGTGATGATGGCATCACGAATGTGGCTATTTAGGTTCATGACTTGATTATAGGAGGTGAAAATGAAGCAAGCATTAAAGATGTAAAGCAACTCCTTATGCAAGAATTTGACATGAAAGATCTTGGCATGTTGTGCTACTTCTTGGGCATTGAGTTTATGCATACAAAAACAAGTATATGGATGTCAAAAAGGCAATATGCCTTGAGTATGCTGCAAAAGTATGGTCTTGCTGATTGTACGCCAATTTTTGTGTCATTATATCAAAATTTGAAGTTGGATACTACATCGGGTGAAGCATTGGAAAATGCTACTATGTATAGGAAAATTGTGGGAAGTTTGATATATCTCACAATTACAAGGCCTGATCTAAGCTACACTACTAGACTTGAAAGTCAATTTATGCAGGCTCCCAAGAAGCCACATCTAGATGCTCTGAGGCACACTCTACATTATGTAAGTGCTACTTTGGATTATGCATTTTTCTATGAAGCTAGTGTAGATTTGCAGGTTCATGGACACACCGATGCAGATTGGGATGGTAGTATTCCAGATAGACGATCTACTAGTGGCGTTCTATGCTCACTTGGAAGTGTAGCTATTAAAGTGCACTATTACAGAGCAGCAAGAAGCAACCCATGGTTGATTTATCGAGTAGAGAGGGTGAGTATAGAGGTGTTACAGTTTATATCAGCTTTGTATCAATTTTTGCCTCCTCTATATCAGCTCTCTCATATTGCCACTCCTATGGAAACATGTTTATGGTTAAGTCTTCATGATACTCGAGATGCATTTGATGTTGTTTTCTATCAGGAGGTTGTTGGATTCTTGATTTACTTATGCATAACTCAGTCTGATATTCAGTTTCTTGTCTCTCTGATGAGTAGGTTTATACATTTCCCAAAGAGCTAGCATTGGCAGATGGTTAAGCACACCTTTTGCTACTTGAGTGGTACCTAACTACTTAGATTGTTTTATCCCAAGGGGGGATCACTACCGCCAGATTAACATGCTTTTTTTTACTCTGATTGGGTTGGTTGCTATGATGCTCCTATGTCAACTGGTGGTTTTTGCTTCATGCTTGGTAGCTCATGCACATCTTGGTTGAGAAAGAAGTAGCCTAGTGTGGCCACTTCTAGTTGTGGGCTAATTCTTGGGCAACCTTGACAATGACTTTTGACTGTGTATGGCTTAGATGCCTTTTCGATGATTTCGGTGCTGGTGAGTCTTCTACATCCACCAGTTTTACTAATAGTGAGAGCCCATTAGCACTTGCAAGGAACCTTGTTTTCCTTTCTTTCATAAAGAAAATCGAAGTCAATTATCATTATGTCAGAGAGAGGTTCTTTGCTAGAGAGATGAGTTTGGTATATGCACCCACATAGGATAACATTGAAGATCTTTTCACAAAGGCTTTAACTCACATGAAGTTTGCAGCCTTTTGCAAAGATTTGGGACTACTTCCTTTTGTCGATTGATCTCTTTCCACATAGCTTCCTACTTCCTTGTACATGAGTGCCAACTCCCTATTCACTACATCACTCTGAGGGATTTGTTGACATATTTTGGTGGTGATATGTGTGAACACACTTATGAATGTTGGGGCATTTCTCCCCCTCTTTAGGATTCTTTTTTCACTTGACTTGTGTATATGCCTATAACCCTAATGTTTTACTTATTCTTGTACATTCACTTGGTAATAAATTGATTGTTGTGTTGTGCTCCAAGCTTGTTCTTCTTCTTCCTTGTGTTCTTCGTGTGCTTTCACAGACCTCAAACACAGACAATTGTTTCTTATTTCTTGGATTCAAATAACATCAAGAGAGAAATCAGATGCAGGTACACACCACAACAGAAAAGTGTAGCAGAAAGGAAGAAAAAGTATATTGCACAATGTCCTATGGCTATGATGCAAGAGATGGGAATGCTAGATTGCTATTGGGCTAGTGCAACAACCACTACCATATACATCATGAATAGAGCACCTAATTCTTAGATACAACTTCTCTCTTATGCTTCAAGGAATCCCTAGGTGGAAGGAACTTGATATACTCACCTTGTTGTTTTCTGTGTCTAGTGACTCCGAAATGTTTGACCTTGTTTGCTTAATCTAGAAGAGTTGGAACAAGATAAAACCATACATCAAGGTTAATGAAGACTAGAAATGGGCAGTTGGGATCGGCAAAACGATTCTTTCTAGTTTCCTATTAAGGGAATCAAAGACATTTATTTAGATAACATCCAAAGAGCAAAGAAGTTATGTAACAAAGGTTTTAGCAAGTGGAAACATCTCTCGAACCATGATAGAGGTCATTGGATAAGGTTTGAGGACATAGTCTATCGTAGAAGAATTGAATTTAATGATTGGTGCCTTCTTAGATAAACAATCTGCTCTTGGGACAACTCAAAAACTCATCTCCTTCTTGGAAATGACCCCCCTTGAATTGAAGGGTTAAGATGGACAAATAGTAACAAACTAGATAAAATTCTAAGGTTACATAAACACATTGACTTGCATATCTCCCTTAACAGGGGATTGTTTCAAAACTGGCCTAGCATCAGATGGCATGAAGTCGTGTGCAGGGACCTCTGGCACTCTCTCGTAGAGAACAAAAAATATGTTCTTATGTGGCAAATCCTGCATCGTGAAGGCTTGACCAATGCCAAATTTAATCAAAATGTGTGCGGCCCCTCATTGTTGCAAGTGTCGCATCCATGGCAGAGAGGACCTTGGTCATCTATTCTTCTCATGCCTTAGAAGCGCCATGATCTGGCAGTCTCTCACAAAGATTTTGAGCTTAAAAAGACAAATCACGTGTAAATAAGCACTACTTGGAGAAACAATTGGCTGCTCTTCTACTCTATGGAATGCCATCACAGGGAAAGCACTCTGTAAGATATGGAAATTAAGATGTGTGATGAAGTTCGATGGCCATAAAAAAGAATGGTCGATTGAAAAATCTGTATACCTATTAGGTAGAAGAATATGTAATTGTAAGAAATGTCTGTTTTTCAGACACTCTAGGATGTTTGCCTTGGAAAATAACAAGATTAAAATTAAGTGGGTCACTCATGAAGGTGACGAAAAAATCATTAAACTTGTTAGCAACTCCCTTTGAAACAATTTTCTATCGTCGAATCCTAGTTATCATATTGGTTTTGTTTTGTCATAGCATTCGGGCTAGTATACCCTTGCTTTGTGAGATACAGGGGATCCCAAGGGAACTAAGCTCATTCATTGTGTAATTGTTCTTTATTGTTCAAGCACCAGAGAATAGAATAGGCTATGGCTGAACTTCCTCTTACGAAAAAAGAAGAGCTTTAGCTTAGTTGTACAAGGAGGTTAATTAAAGTGGACAACGCAATCCTATTGAGAGAAAACATACGCATCGCTGGTCTCCTTTCTTACCCAAAGTCCTTACATTACTATAATCACATAGCTTAAAATGATGAGCCTATGGATTGACCATAATGCTTACGAGCTTCATAACAATATCAATAGCACCATGGGTGTCCTCACTAGTTTGGACAGACCATTACATTGCCGACTTCTACACCAACGTCCACAGCTGTGATTGCAAAATTCTTTTCCATATCTGATGGGAGCTCCTTGTAAGTTGTATGTATCCGAGAGAAGATCGTTATTTACCTTTTCCTAGGATCCACCTTGGAGATTGGTGGTCCTTGAGTGACACGACAACTACAGAGGCATGAAGACGAGAAAGGCCTCTGTTCTCTTTTTTCCGGAACGCATGAGGATGAACAGACGGTCGTCCTTGCCCAAAAGAGAGGAAAAGGTCCTGCACATGAAAGCCTGCAGCAGCTTCGCAAGCATGGACGGAGGGCGGATCAACGAGTTTGCAGCTTCTTCATGATAGCTGCGCAATAATTGAGATGAAAGGAAGAGTCGTTCTTTGTTGTTTTGCTGAAGTGGATGAGCACGAACTAGGACGGTTGTTCCCAGTATGGGCTTGCTTGTGTTCTTGCAGGATATTTAAATATTAGAAGAAGATGAAGACTTTCCAGTACTTAGGTCGTGGTCTTCCATCGGCGAAGGATATGCTGGGCTCTCTCTCTCTCTCGAGCCATTTCTCTTTCGAACTGGAGCCATTTCTCTTTCGAACTTTGGCCATATCAAATAAACTGATCGTGAAGATATTTAGTTGAGACGCGAAAGAAGCCCATTGAATATTAGTCTCTCCAAAATGAAAGTTAGACACAAGCGATGCGTGTGTGAAAGAGAGAGAGGGAAAAGACAGAGATATATTGATACATGTAGAGAGAGAAAGAGAGATAGATATACATGATTATATATATATATATATATATATATATATATATATATATATATATATATATATATATATATATATATATATATATATATATATATATATATATTAAATCTAATCAGGATTAAAACAAACAATTGCTCAGGCCAGTGTCTTTTATCAACCTTATATATGATTACAACATATATATATGCGTTTGCTCAATCAGTCGGCCTTTCATAGATAGAGTGTAATTATCTCTCAATAGAGAATATAGTTCCATGAGAGAGAAAAAGAATGAAAGGGCGTAGCTCAAGTCAACTGCATTACACTGCCAACAACAGAATGAGTCAACGGTTTTACAATAAAACTCAAATCAGCGGGAAACATCACCAAAAAACTGCATGTATACTAATTTCTTTTCTTTTTGGAAAAGGTTGCACTCTTGTTATAATCATTGATGAGCATTTCTATACATTTGTAATTACGAGCATCAATAAGAACCTTTTAATTAAAAAAAATAACAAAGTTCAATCGTTGAGGTGTACTCTTGTGGTTAAGCTTCAATTACTTGAAAGGTACAAGTGACACGAGCATAGTACTCATGGGACCCCCATATCTCACAAATCTAGGGTTAGATACATAGCACTACCAAAATAAGAGAGACCAAAAGCCCACTAATAGAGAATGTACAAGAATGGCCTCGTACAAAAATTCAACCAGTAATATAGAGAACACATTAAAAGAAAACCCTAATGTCCATGAACAAGTGAGTTGGCAAGCAACAAATCTGCGATCAATCATGATAGATAAATTTTTTGAAGCCGGCTATAAATAGCCCCAATGTATATCAACATAACCACTATAGATGTTAGAGAAACAAAAAGTGGTACATTTTATCCACAATCATCACATGTTGAGCTTGATACTCAACACTCCCCCTCAAGCACAATGGCATATCTTGTATTCCAAGCTTCTTTTGAAACTTCTTTAGCTTCTCTACTCCCGGTGCTTTAGTGAAGATATCAACAACATGCTCATCTATCCTCACATATATAAGATCAATATTACCTGCTTATACCTTCTCCTTGATGAAGTGATAATATACCTAGATATGCTTTTTCCTTGCATAAAAGATATGTTTTTGTGCTAGATGTATGTTGCTAATATTATCACAATAAATGATAATAGCCTTTTGCACTTCTACACCTAAATATGCAAGTGGCATGTCTAGCCATGATGTCTTCCATGCTATAATTGGCTTTGTACTGGACAAAGCGACAGTGGTTTGCTTCTTGTTTCCCCATGTAATACAAGTCTTCCCAAGTAAAAATAAAAAACCAATAGTAGATCTTCTATCTGTAGCACATCTAGCCAAATCTGCATCAGTCTTTCCATGAACCTGCAATTCTACATCATCTTCATAAAATAATGCATGATTCAAAATAGCACTTCACATAAGGTAGACATATCAAATCATCTAAATATGGTTTCCTACAAATTTGCATACACTGACCTTAAATTCCCGTAGTGTAGCCTAGATCAAGCCTTGTAATTGTAAGAAGGATCAAACTTCCCATAATTCTCCTATACATAGTAGTGTTTTCCAATGCTTCATGTGAGACAACATCAAACTTGAAATTTTGATCTAATGGTGTAGAAATCAGATTACAAACAGCCATACCATATTTTCCAATATACTCAAGCCATATTTCCTTTTGGATAGCCATATATCCATTTTTGTATATATAGGTTGAATGCCCAAAAATATGTGCAACACGCGGACACCTTTGATGTCAAATTATTGCATAAATATTTGCTTTATCTTTAATGCTTCTTTGTTTCATCACCTACAATTCAATTCATCATCATAAATGTCCATAGTTATGATGCCATCATCAATCCTCCTTGCATATAATGAGACAACGCCATCGCACATAGAAAGTTTAATCAAAGTTAAATAGCCAACAATTCTTGCATCCATGGGATCAAGGAGTTGTTTAAGCCATTCAAAACCTTTTTCAAAATGCAAACATCTTCAGGATCCTTTGAATCCTAATATCCTCATTGTTGGCCCATGTATACTTCTTCCTAGAACTTTCCATGTGAGAAAACATTATTCACATCCATCTGATGCAGAATCCATTGTTTTGCTATTGCCAATGTAGAAGGTTCTCTAATAGTATCCATTTGAGCTACAAGGATGAAGGTTTCCTTATAATCAATGCCAAATGTTTTTCCATATCCTTTTTTCTACCTATTCTATTTTAAACTTAATTAAGCTACCATCAACATTATGCTTCACCTTGTAAATCCAATCATAGCCTATAGATTTCTTTCCTTGAGAAAATGGAATTAGCTTCCATTTTTCATTTCCATAAAGTGCAACCATCTCCTCATCCATAGGTTTATCCCAATATGCATTTTTTATTTCATCTTCAAAATAAGGACGTTCAAAATCTTGTATTACCTGGCTCGTGTAAGCACAATGAAGAGCCTTGTGAATATCATATATTATTCGATGCATTGAAATTTTCAGTCCTTCCATGTCTTCTTGGTCCTCGATCACTTCTTCTTATTGTACCATCTACATGTGCCCTTTTTACTTTTGGAATTATCAAAAGGTCAATACAATTTCCTCATCAATATTCTTTTTTTAACTTCTTGATGCATTAAAATATCTATTTTCTCCAATAGATCACTTTCATATGGGTTCCCATACATCTATGCTTATGGGACACAACACTTGATTCCTCACATTTTCTCCTTCTTAAATGGCAACCTACTTTGTTTTTTTTATTCAAAAGCATGGCACGAATTTCACATGTTATGAGATGTGAAATCAAAATGAAAACGCATGAAGCCTTTCCTTTTTCATCTCATTCACTCTTTAAATGTTTATGGCAAATTCGCTTGCGCTACAAATCATTCTCTACAATGTACTCATTTCCAATTGACAACTAGACAATTGAAAGGGTTAATGGGTTTACATCCATGATGAAGATCCTCCCCTGCTTTATTCCTCTTTCAATGCGATTTTAGTCTTGCTTTAGGTCTTCAACAAAGTAGACCTAACTTCAAAACCTTTTTCAACCATTTGTCCAACTCACACGAAGTTCTTAGTGATAGTTGTCACATCCAACACATCTTTTAATATCTTGGCATTCTAAGATCCATCATGTGTGATTTTTTCTAAAATTTTCATTTGAATTAATATACATCATAACTAGATTTTTTTTCTTGTTTTGCGGTACTCCCATTATTTCCTTTGTTCCTCTTGTATCCTTGATTGCCCTTTCCTTTGGAGTTGCACTCTTTCCCAAGGTTTCCTTGTTTTCCACACACTTGTAGCATTATTGGATGTTTCTCTTCCTTTTGCTCTTCTCTCTCTACTTTTGCTCCTTCATTTTCCTCTTAATCCATATTTTGTTTGGATTTATTTTGGTGCCTTGAGGTTGCGTTTGATCTTCCTCTCCTGCTATCTTATATGAGTTTTTTCCACCTCTTTTGCCTTTACCTATACCTGCATAAAAATTTAGCCTTGCTTGTACTTTTCTTGTGATCGTGCTTGATCCATCTCTTAATTCAGCATCAGTGTGACTGATTGTTCAAAATCTAGCAAGGAATCCCTCACATACACCAAGATGGTGGAGGCTCTCCATCTTTCATCTTCTCTTATGTCATTGCTAGTATAAAAAAATATTGAGATACAAGATCATAGAGAGAAAGAAGTGAAGAAAAGATCTCAAACAAAGATTGAAGGTTATGATAGGCCCACCAAATTATTCATTTGGGCCATGAAGTGCATGAAAATTAATCCTTTGGGACTAGGACAAGCAATAAAAGAAGCTTCACAGTAATGGGGGTTGGGACCAAGAGGTATCACTTGCAATATGTTCATAATTTTGCTTATTTGATGTATATTGTGACCTATTTCAATTGTTTTTATGTAAACAAAATCCATATTTGTAAAGGCCTAGGATTCCTTCACCCTCAGGAGTCATTCCACTTTTTCTAGGATTTTTGGGACTTAATTCGAGTGTTTAATGAGCATTACTTTTAATTCATTTTGTACAAAAACGCATGGGCAAAGGTCAGTTCTTTTGGCATAAATTTCAAAAACCCTAATTTTGTAACACTTTTTATTCATTTGCAATAGAATTTTGTGTATCTCTCTTATTGATCTCTTCGTTTCCATCTTCTCCTTCACTTGGAGCTTCCATGGGATCTTTGAGTTTTCCCAACAACGTTTTACCTATGATAAGTGTTTTTACATGCTTTTTGTGTGTTTTGTTGCTTCTAAGTGTGTATATGTAGGTTAATCTTCTTCTTAAGCATGTATGTGTACTCTATACTTTGTGAGACAATTATCCATACACTTGAATGGAAAATATACTTGGAGATACTTTTAAAGGTTATTTAATACACATGATGTCGGTTAGGCTTCAATATAGTGGGTAAAAAACACCAAACAAGTCATCATCCTTAGTTGGGTTCCCAATTGACCTTAGGAACTGAAGAGGTGATGGACATAATTGCAGAGATAAGGTTGTATTGGAAGCATCATGCTCAACACAAACCTTTGTAACTTTAGAGACACTTACAACACTCTGTAAGCTTCCAAAATATGCTTTTAAACTACATATGTACTTTGGAGCATTAATATCAAACTTCTATATCAAAACAGATGAGTTGTGAGTTCAAAGTCCCTCAATTTCGAACTTTCTATTTTTCTAAGAGAGGATTTCAAAAATTCATTCAATGCTTGGAAATTGTCCAAATAGCTTTTGCAAACCTTCAGTTGAAGTGTTATTATAACTAAAGCAAGTTATTTTGTGATTTTACACTCACCATAGAGTGAGAAATAAATCTAAGATGTTTCGGGGTACATCCCGACTTTTCAGGAACTAGGTGATATAGAGACATGGACATATACAATCATTCATATCTTGCACTCTAAGACTCCAATGCGGATGAAACCTTGTAGGTATACTCAAAACATTCTTACATAGGTGATCCAATAAATAAATTGAACAATGACTACCTACACAGTGAGCATTAACTTTGAGAAGTTGACAAAGTAAAATAAGGTACTGTAACAATAAATAGAGATTGATAAATCACTAGAAATGAATCATAATGTGTATTGCTAATTACACATATGATACAAAGGAGATTTTGAAGATTCCTCTCACTTAAATGTAATACAATCTTAGTCAAGATGAGTGCAATGATCAGATCAAATCACCTCTCTATCCCATGACTCAAATGATGGTGTATATGTAATCCTTGTTCTTAGGAGTTGATTTGAATTTGAATTCAAATATATTCATGGAGTTTGGATTTCATTAAGTCATAAGATTTTCTCCATCTCTTACTTTTACCTTTGAGTAAGATAAACTCAAGGCTTTAACCTTTGGAGCCTTCAAGAAATATAATGAGCAAGATATATATTTATGCCAAAACAATTAGAGTGAAGTTCTATGGGCATTGATCAAGCACTTAGGCTTGTTTCATCCACCAATAGATCCCCGCAAGCCTTAGAAGATTGAGTCTTGAGTTGTTCAATAGATCCCAAAATCCAATCATAGCTTTGAACTTGTTCAACTTAACTCCATCCAATGCCTTGGTCATCATATGTGTACATTAATGGTGACTAGATACATATGACAACTAAGTCTCCCTACTTGTGATATTTTCTCTAACATTTTGATATAACACTTCTATATGCTTGATCATGGCATGATAGATTGAGTTACTTGCAAGATGAAGTGAACTAATGGTGTCCCCAAAAATGTGAGGAGTAGAAGATTTGACACCTAAATCAGAATATGAGGTCCTAATCCACATTACTTGTTAAGTTGCATTGACCAATCCTCTATATTCAACTTCAATTGATGAGACTGAAACAATTGGTTTCTTCTTTGAAGACCATGAGATACGTTTTTTATGTGCAAAGGTGAGGTATCCTAATATACTTCTCCTATCATCTCTAGAACTTACCCGCTTTGCAATAGAGAAGATTTAATGTATATTTCATATCTATATGGGTAATATAGTTTTTCATTGATAATTCCCTTCAAGTATTTGAGTATCCTCTTGGTTGCCTCCATGTGAGGTTGATAGTTCCATTCAAGTACTTAAGTATCCTCTTGGTTGCCTCCATGTGAGGTATCCTGGGTGTGTGCATAATTTGACTTAGGACACTTAAGTATAGCAAATTTCCACTCTAGTCAGTATTGCATAGTTAAAACTACCCATTAAAATGTGATAACTAGTTATGACTTCAATTTTGTCTCCGTCATGAGAACTTAGCTTTAGATTCATCTCCATGGGTTTACCTACAACATTTCAGTTCTCCATGGTCAACTTTACAAGCAAATCTTTGATGTATTTACTTTGAGTGAGATACATACCATTTTCTGTGTATGCTACTTCCAACCCTAAGAACTAAGTTGTCCTAGATCACTGACTTGGAACTCCTCCTTCATTTGAATCTTGATCCCCTTATGCCTTCAACATCATTACTTGTGATTATTATATGATCAACATATACACAGATGCATATGACTTGAAATAAACGTATGATACAAAGGGGATGTGGAGAGCTCCTCTTAATTCAATTTCGCACAATCTTAGATAAGATGAGTGCAGTGATCTGCTCTAATCACCTCTCTATCCAATGACTCAAATGATGGTGTATATATCCACCATTTTTATCCTCAAGTTTGTTGGAGATTCTATCTAGAAGTTATCCTTATTCTTTGGAGATTATTTGAATTTGAATTCAAATAGATTCATGGAGTTAGCCCCCATTAACTCATGCGATTTTCTCCATCTATTACTTTTACCTTTGACTAAGATAAAGGCTTTAACCTTTGAAGTCTTTAAGAAATATTATGAACTAGATATATATTTATGCCAAACAACTAGAGTGAACTCGTATGGGAATCGATCAAGCATGTATGCTTGCTCCATGCACCAACAAAGGGCATGTTTAGTGCTTCATGTTTTCTTGAGACTATTCAGCTCATTCTCAAGCCAAAACATTCTTTCCTTGTTCAAGGATAAATAGAACATCCCAAGGGTCTCAAAAACCTTCTTGTATGTATCCAATTCTAGTATGTGCCCAACCATGCTATTTCTTATATGTTGGAAAAATACAAATATAACCTTTCAGTACTTTTTAACCTATTTATCAAGGGATTTCACTTGTGCATCAAATAGTGCACAATCTACATGGTCCATTGTGCCTGTGCCAAACATTAATCACAACCATCATGTTCATATTGTGTAGTTACTAAGATTAGATAATGAGCTAGTTACTTAACCTAAATCTCCAATGTTGATAACTTCCTCTCTCTTACTTTCCTAATTTTTTTCATTTTCCTCTAACATAATGCAATAAAATATAATCTTATAACCCTTTTTATGTGTATTGATTCCTTAGAATGTGTATATTTTACGTCTTGATAGTGTCTCCCTTGAAAAGTTCATTTGTGGATGACTGACTTAATGTAGCCTCTTTAGATAAATTTAATATTTGAAATACTTTGGTATCGTTGATGGGGGATGATACAAGCACCACAACACAACTTTGGAACCTCTACTAGGTCCCTACATAAAGATTTATTGTGTCTTTTGAAAGTTTCTTTAAAATGAACCAGTTTCTTTTCATCAAGATGTCCACACTCATCAATAGTATGACCAACCTTTTGGCAATATTTCCATCTCTTCTTCAATATCTAAAAATCAGCATCATTAGAGGAATTAGTGGTAGAGGAAGGTTGATGCTTTGGCATTGAACCATACTTGCTTTTTTGTTTTTGTGAGATAGCAGGTGCTTTTGTTCCCTCAATCAAACCACTCCTATTCACTAGGGATTTCTCCTTTTGCAAAAGAAGAGACACAACCTCATCAAATGAAAAAATATTTGGATTGTCTATGGGGCAAGTGAAGAAAATGTGTCCCAAATCCTCATTGTCACGATGGATCCGCTTGCACCATGATGGAGCCCCACAAATTTTTCTAGTCTTTATGTTGGTCCAGATTCCCAAGTGGAGGATTTGCCACATGAGGACTGAATTTTTTATCTCGATGATGGGGTGCCATAGAGACATGAACTTGAGGTCCCATCACAAGGTCATCCAAGTAAGACACCTCTTCTTATTAAGCATGGTATGAGAGTCCAAATCCTCCTTGATTCTAGGAGTTTTGTTTAGGCTATTGTTGTTGTTACATTTAAGACCCTCATCGTGCGGAGGGTCCTATTGGATGAGGAGTCGAGTTTTTGAGCATTCCTAAGCAATGCATCTGCTCTGCAAAAGGATACATTCTTCCTAGTTCAATCTTATTTCCGAATTGATATCCTCAAATCTAATCGATCGGCTAGTTTCTTGGTTCCAGAGGTGTTTCCAATACCGAAATCCCTTGTTTGAGAGCTTCTTATGTTTTTGAAGGTTCTACAACTCCGCGCCTTTGATGCCCTTGAAAGGGAGCTAGAACTAGGCATTATGTCTGATACTTACTGCCCATTTCCAATCTTCCCTGATTCTAACAAGCTGTTTGACCTTTTTCCAACTCTTCCATAGAGAGCACACCAGATTCGAGCCTTTAGGAGACATCAAAAGCGGAGAGAACAAAAGGGTTAGAAGGCCCATGTCCTTCCAACCTGGGAATCCCACCAACATAAGAGAACTCTTATTCCTGAAGATAACCATGGCTAAAGAGGCCTCACTATTGCACCAAGCTTTGATAAGCCATTTAGCTACCAACTTATTTTCCATGCCTTTGATGTCTAGAATGCCTAGACCCCCATGATCCTTTTGATTAATACAAATAGTCCATTGAATTTTGGGGACACCTCTTCTATTACGGTTGCTTGTCCATAGAAAGTTTCTACAGGTTCTTTCCAATTTGATAATCTCTTGATCCTTCAGTCTCCAATAGGGGAGAAAGTAAATAATGGATGAGATAAGGAATGTGTTAATTACCATGGTGTGCCCTAGGAGGTTGATGTGCATACCTTTCGAGTAGGCTAACCTGTTATCGAGCTTAGAGAGGACCCAGTTCCATCATTGGTCCATCGAAATGCCAAATCCCATCAAAATATCTAATAAGCTAACAATTTTTCTCCTAAGGATCGTTTGCTAGCCCTGATCAACAAGAAATTGGGGTGGAAGTTCGATATTGGCTTTAAAAGCGATTTTAGAGTGGTTTATTTGGGATCTTGATGCCACACAAAATGTGTCCAACCATCCCCAAAAGGTATCAATGTTGGTCATATCGTTATGCACAAAGGCATTCATGTCATCTACAAGTAGTCTCATGATCATTTGGCCTTGATTGAGAGGAAGAGAGAGACCTTTAATATGGCCTAAGTCCATATGATGCTTCACAAGGCAGTTGAGCCCCTCCGTGGCAATAGCAAAAAGCACAGGGGCGAAAGGGCACCCTTCTCTAATAAAGCATTTTAATCTAATGGCCTTCGACAAATCGTCATTGATATTTATCTGCATTGATGCATTCCCCAATAGGGTAGAGATCATCTTAGTGAAATTTGTACTACAACCGAGCTCTTTAAGAGATTGAAGAATGAATTCATATTCAAGCCTATCATAAGCTTTTTTGAAGTCAATCTTAAGGAAGATAACATCTTGAGTGACTCTTCAGCAAAGTCTAGACCTTCCCAAATATCAAGAATAGTTTCCAAGATGGATCTACCCTTGATGAAGCCTTGTTGACCCTCACTTAACCAACTTTGTAAGTGGCAAGAAATTCTTTTGGCAATAACTTTAGCAAGGATCTTGTACCCTGTTTGTGGCATCATAATCACGCACTAATTTTCAATCCTATTTTTGTTTCATTTTTTGTGAATAAGCTTGATGACACCTTTTTTTATACATTCAAGGAGTGCACCAAAAGACAACACCTCTTCCCACACCAAGCATAATGGAGTGGCCAGCACCCTGTCTGAAGGTCTTGAAAAACTCATTGATGAGGCCATCAGGACCCATAGTTTTCCCATTAGGCAACAAATTGCTAACTTCTAAAATCTCAGTATCTGAAATGGGAGCTTCTGCAAGAGTCTTCGAATTATGTGGGATTCTTTTTGATTTAACTCTTGAAATGGTCACCATACAATCATGCCTGTGCGGAGAAAGAGGCATCGGGACCCGCAGGAGTTGGGAGAAGTGGGTGACAATCACTAAGCTATTTTCTTTTTCCATTTGGCATTCGACCCCATTGATGTCCATCAAGAAGGGGATAGTTTCTTTAGATTGTCAACCTAACCACTCTTTTTTAAGCATACTTGTAAATTTTTCCTTTGAATTACTTCCTCGTATCTCAAGATGCCTTTGATTTTCCATAATAGAGGGAGAGATCTTGTGGAGATTAAAGATTGATAGAAGCTACATTACACAGAACATAATCCACAAGTGGAGCCAATCCTCCCTCTCAATAATTCTCACCTTCAAGCCATTTGCCAAAATAAAGAAAGCATCATGGTTTCATGTTAACTCGATGTCTTTCTCTTTCCCCTCCATCCAAGAGGAGATTATCGAGGCTTGGAAATCTACCTTCGTTAACCTCTCATCATTGGCCAAATGTTGGAGGATTGCGGCCATGAAGACTCGTCATATCCTAGTCAAGACCTAGAAAACTCTCCAAAATGTTTGTCGCTCTATCCGAGATTGAGGGGTCTCGAGGAGGAAGTGAACAAAGGAAACTTTCAATATCAAAGGAGGCAATTGTTGATTGATCCACCAAATGGTTAATAATTTGTGGCCATTCGTTTAAGCGAGACTTTTTTTTTGTAATTTAAAGCATCCCCGCTTAACGCACAAATTTTTTTCCCCTCGCTTATGTGAGGGTCTCTAGCGTTCGCTTACATAATGTTGCATCTTTTATATAATGACATCACATCGTTTACATGATGATAAAGTGTCGTCTCAGTATCGCTATTGCATATGTGATGTTTCGTTGTCATTGAAGATGTACATCGTACAGGCAACAGACCACAACGACACTTGTAAGAAGGGTTTTTCAATGATTCGTTTTTCTATGCAATTAGTCCTTTACGTGTTTGTTACATATCGAACTATCAATATGTATCAATATGCAAATATTCGAGCCGATATGCTTATTTGTAACAGCCGACTTTTAATACTCTGCTTCTTTTCTTGTTAGCTATAAGGAAAAATTAAGAACAAAAACAGATATTCTAGAATTCCACTGTATCTATGCTAATTTTTTTGTTCACGTGTTGTTAGCTCGAGTACGCAGGTTTCTACTTACGCCGTTTTCTAACTCCCTCCTGACAGACCTATGGATATGGATGTTTATAGCGACGTATTTGCGAACCCGATCATTGCAGAGAGAGAGAGAGAGAGAGAGAGATTCGTCGACTTGAAGGAGGGGAATCAGGATTGGTGAATGAGGTATGCGAGTACCATCATCTCCGCTGTAGATGGATCATATTGGAGAAAACGTTGGAGCAGATAATGCAGGCGTGCGTACAAAGTATTCACGACGTGCTCGAAATTGACGAGCCTTTTGTTCGTCCTTATCTACTTAGGGAAAGCAACAAAGAGCGTCTTCCTCCTTTCTTCTTAATCATTACTTATCTACCCTTTAAAGCGCAAGATCTCAAGCTAAAGGAAACGTGTGTGTGTGTGTGGGGGGGGGGGGGGGGGGGGGGGGGGTTGCGCACACAGGATAAGGACGATAGATTGATGATCCTTATCCCTTCCGAGAAAAGACAATACAAGTCTTCCTCTCACTGAGACTACGGAAAATCTGTGTTCAAGCCAAAGGCTCATGTTCAATTGCAGGGCACGAGACCTGTTCAAGCCAAAAGCTCATGTTCTGAATTGTGATAGCATGTGCAAAATCAGTTCTCTTGATAGTCGGAAGAAAGCTTGGATGGCTATGGTTTTTGTAGAGTTTTCTCGACATTTCGTCTGAGTCTTCGGCCTCCAGGCTCTCCTCTCCTCCCCCTTCTTTGGGGGGAGGGGTTCTCTGTGTGCGCGCGACCCCCCTCTCTTGTGTTCGCATGGCTTTGTTCGAAGCCCTTAGGAATGGGCTCTCTGTCCTTGGGGATGATCAATGTGCAAGTCTTGGGCATATCCCACTGCCACCAGAGCAACCGCATGGTAACTGCAATCCCTCTTCGACCCTCAAGCCTGACATGGATGCCAGGTGCCCTAATGCTGAGTTCGACTCTTGCTTTGGCAAGACCTCCGATTTCCCAGAGCACAAAAGAACAGAAGTTCACGCTCCGTTGAGGTCGTATGCTGAACTGGCAAGAACCACGAACAATCATGATGATGCCGTCTATGATATCCACCACTTTGCAGGTAACATCAACTCAACTCTTTCACCTAACAAAGGGAAAGGTAAGGTTTCTGAAAACCCCCATGAAATAGTTCTTGATAATGTTCATAACGACGAAGAAGAGGATGCATTGATCATTGAAACGTCTTCTCTAGATAACTGGCATGAACATCTCACTGATAGAGTGGTCATTGGTTTATGTCACGGACCTAGGCCAGCTCAAGAAACATTGAAAAGCTGGATTAAACAACATTGGGAGTCAAGAGGTCTTATGGTTAAACATATTCAGTATTGCCCTAATAATTACTTCCTTTTCTTTTTTGAAGATGCTAACAGTGCTCTCCAAGTTATAAGTGAAGGTCAGTGGTTAATCAGAAATGTTCCTGTGTCTTTTTTCAAATGGTATATTGGGTTCAATCCTAAAGGTCCTAAACCCACAAAAATCCCAGTGTGGGTGGAGTTCCCTGAACTTCCCATTGATTATTATCCTTGGGTTGAAAGCTTAGGGAAACTGGTTGGTAAAGTTCTTGGTCAAAAAAGTAGAAATAATATCATTAACCCAAGATGGGACCCCCAAGTTTTAATAGAAGTTGACATAGCTACTAAAATCAAACCTTATATAGATATCAAGGACTCGAATGGTAAAAAACTTCACACCCAAAAGGTTTTGTACCAAAATATCCCCAATGCTTGTTATAATTGCTACAAACAAGGTCATATCATCAAAGACTGTCCTTTACTTCAGGGGCAAAAGCAAAAGGTAGGTGATGACTCTAGCAAAGACTCTGTCAACTCTATTCCTAATAGTGGTTCCTCCCCCACCCCCCCTGTTAAGAGAATGGTTAATAAAGGTAAGAAGAAAGTCTCTAAGAATGATAACATGTTTGGTGTTCTGCTACAAGAAGTTCAGAACCCTTTTGAGGATTGTCCCAATCAATCTGACAACATCGGTCCCTCAAGCCCCAAAGAAAACATCAACCCTAATGAATTGTTTACAGGTACAAACATTGATGCTGCAAGGAGTTCTAAGGATCAACAGAGTAAGTATGAATCCGGATGGTCCCTAATAGGAAAAAAGAACAAAGTGGTCAATATGTCCACTCACATTGACCTGAAGGGGAAGAACATCTCTGAACCTCTCCCTTCTCCGGCTTTATGTGATGATACTAAACTATCTGATGAGATTTTCATGCAGGAATTAGATGCTATGGACCAGGACAAATTGGAAACTATGGATAATGACATTGTCAATGAGGAAATTGTGCCTATGTCGTAGGATGTTGATATGTCAAGTCAACTGGCCATTACAAGTAAACCAAAAAGAAAAGATACATTGAGATCATCTATCTCAGCAATCAAGTTCTTTCTAATCACTTTAACTGGTATTTCACAAACCATCAGGATGGTAAAGGTGGTGCAGTGATTGGTCTCACTAAGTCCCTGGCCCCTACTTTGGATGGTATATCCTCTAGTAGCTCCAACCAATGGTGCTCTATCAGGCTTGGTAACCCCTATAACCTCTCTATCATTTCTGTTTATGCTGCTAATAAGAGTCTGAGTAGAAAAACCTGCTGGGAAGAGATCAGTCAAGTTCATGGGCCTTCTATCATGGTTGGGGATTTTAATATGGTCACTTGTATCAAAGACAGGTGGGAGTGCAAAGGTAACATCATTAATGGTTCTAAAAAAGATGCTTGGAATGAGCTATGTAACTTGCATGATTTTGTTGATGCTTCTCAAAATTCTGGTTTTACTTGGTCCAACAAACAAACTGGTATGGCTTACACTGCTGCTAGACTTGATAGATGCTATGTCAATAATAACATTCTCCAAAAAAATTGGGAGGTTAGTGCCCTTACTGATAATTCCCTTTTGATTTCTGATCATAAACCCCTAATCGTCACCTTTAGAATGGGTATTCCTTCCTTTAGATCTGGATGGCCGCATATCGATGCCAACCTTCTTAAGCTTCCTTGCATTAGGTCTGAGACTAAAAGGATCTTTTCCCAACATTTTTCCAATACTAGGTCTCCTGGTTTAGCTTGGGAAAAAGCGGTTAAAGATGTTCAATGCTTGTTTACCCACTTTAAGAAACAAGCTAGGGAGTGTAGAGCTAAAAGACGTAGTGCTATTGTTGATAAGCTAAAAGCTCTGGATGTTACTTCTCAAGAGTACCAAAGATTACACTTGAGATTGTGCAAGGAAAGTTATCTTGAAGCTAGCTACTCTCTTGCCTCATCAAAAGAATTTTGGAGTGAGAGAATGGACAGGAACAACAAACATATGTTTTCTCTCTTGAAAAAAAACAAAGTCAGGGACTTCATACCCAAGTTGAAAAAAAAAGAAGGTGGTCACACTTTAAATATTGAGGAGACTCTTCAGGAGGCTAAAAGCCTCTTTATGGATGTTTTCTCTGGTTCTCCCAAGTGGGGGGAGGATATCCAGAGGGCCAGGGCTACTATTGCTTTGAAAAGGAAAAAAATGATTCCTGAAAGCCTGGTTCCCATTCTGGACCTGCCCCTCACTGCCGGTGAGATCAAAGAAACCATTTATAAATTGAAACCCTGTAAGTCTTCGGGGATTGATGGTTTGCCCAATGAATTCTTCATGCTGCTTTGTGAATTTCTCACTCCTTATATTCTCTTGGTGTGGGAAGAGGCTTCTAGCAAAGGATTTCTCCCTTATCACATTAAAACTGGGGTTATTAGACTTATTCACAAAAGGGGTAGCAAAGATGACCTTAACAACTGGAGACCTATCACTTGCCTCAACACCATTTACAAGATTATAGCTTCTACCATAGCCAGAAGACTTAGTCCCATGATGAAAGTTTTTATCCTCCCTGAGCAAAAGGGATTCATCAAAGGTAGATACATCCTTGATGCTATTATTTCTCTTTGGGAAGGAATGGACAATGCTAAGGATTTGGACCAATATTTTATTTTTTTAAGATTGACTTTGATAAGGCTTATGACAGAATTGAATGGGAATTTATTCTTCAATCGCTTCAAGATTTGGGAGCTGGCAAAAGACTTATAAAAAATATTAGTACTCTTTTTGGCAATGCTTGTTCTAGGGTTGCCATCAATGGGCATATTTCTGACCCCTTTACTCTCTGCAGATCCATTAGACAGGGTTGCCCTCTTGCTCCTTTATTATTTACCATTGCTAGTGATGCTTTGGGGTGGCTTGTGAAAGATGCTATGAACAATGGCTTAATAACAGGTATTAATGTGCATAACTCCCCTTCCCCTCTTGGGCTGCAAATGTTTGCTGATGATACTAATGTTGTTCTTAATGCTGATGACCTCTCTGTTAATAAATTTTTGGAATGTTTTAGAGACCTTTTGTCTTGCTAGTGGATCCAAAGTTAACCACACCAAAATTGGTTTTAAAGCTTTTAATGATGTTATTCCTGACTGTGTTACTAGACTTGGCTGCAACATCATCAAGGATGGGGAAATCTTTAGATTATTGGGGATTCCCATGGGTTTTTAGATTACTTTTGCTCAAAGGTGGGATTGAGTGGTTGAAAGGTTTAAAAAACACGTGCTTTTCAGGTATGATGCTAACAGCTCCCTCCCCCATAGAACTTTTGTTCTTAATCACTACATCCTTCCTAAGTTGGTTTATTTCTTGGCTTGTTGGTCTCCTTCTAACAAACAACTTGAACAGGTTATCTGTCTGGTCAGGAACTTCTTTTGGGGAAGCAAGTCTGACAAAAAAAAAGTCCCTAAGGTGGCCTGGAAAATCTGTTGTCTTCCTAAATATCAAGGTGGTTTGGGTATTATAAATCTTGTGAAAATGGCTGATAATTTGGCTGCTAAATGGATCTTGAGATGTACTAATTGCAATGATGTGTGGGCTTGTCTCCTTAAAAGGAATACTACTAGATTCTTTCTGTCTGATTACAGAGCTTGGAAGAATATCAACTTATGGGACATTTTAATTTCTCCTCATCCTATCACCCCTATTGGTAGCCCCTTGGTGTGCAGGATGTGGCAAGCCTGGTTCAAAGCTAAGCAATCCTTTGACCCCCCTAAAGAATTTTCCTGTTCTCTTCATTTTTATATGCAGGAATCTCCCTGGTTGGGCTGGTTAGCCTTCTGTAACAAAAACAGTCCGGCTATCAAGCAGCACAAATGCCACAAAGCTGGGATCACTACCTTGAACAATTTTATGTATGGTGGAAGGGTAAGGAATGCACAAGATATCATTTCTGTCACTAACTTGTCTATGTCTTGCTTACAGGTGGTTCACAATCACAGAAACCTTCTGCTGGAAAAGATTGACAGTTGGCATAGGAAAAAGGTGGCCTTGTTGGATATTGCTGCTATCATTTTCAAACATTTCAAGAAGGACAAAGAATCTATTGCTCAAATTCTAAACAAGCTTAATACCAGATGGGAAGTTAATTGGTCTCCTCTCCAATGGACCTACAGATTCAAAGCATTGTGGGCTTTCCCAGACTGCAGCAAACATTCCTTTCTCCAATGGCTGATGCTGCATCATGGACTATGGATTGGTCACAAAGTCAGGAAAGTTTTTACTAATGGTGGGACCTGTATATTTTGTGGCCTTGTGGAGGATGTTTTACACCTCTTTTTTGAATGTCAACATGCCAAAAAATTCTGGACTCCTGTGGAAAAATATTTACAAGGTAATGATTTTCCCCAACTCAGCAAAATGGAGGTGATTCTTGGTTGCTGCAGGAATTTGGACATTCTGTTGTGGAATATCTGGAGGGGTCACATTCTTTGGTACATCTGGCTCAGTAGCAATGAAGCTATGTTTGGCAAAAGAAGGAGAAACTACCTCATTTCCCTTCCTAAAAAACTGAAAAAGGCCTCCGTGGCTTGTATTAGGAAAATCAAATATGCCCCATGTAATAGTGATGATGTGTACAAGGTTCTGGCTGAAAATTTGCCATCGAGGTGGAAGAATCTCCTTGCTGCTCAGTATTCTTGTAAAAGAATTGGCATGTATTATGATCTGTAATTAAGCCCTTGGAGTGGGTGTCTCCTACCCAAGGCACTTTGTATACGGCCACCATTAATATAAACTTTCCTTGTTCTTTCAAAAAGAAAAGCTCATGTTCTCGCCGACAAGCTTGCGCACTCACAAAAACACACACACACTTAATATTACAATTAAAAAAGCAACTGTAAATTGCATCATTCTGTGAGGTAGGAAATGCGACATGAGTACAAATGTAGGACAATGGCTGTAAGTTCTGATCATCTACAGATAAGTAATGTTCGCAATGCAGAAATTTGCAGCGGAGTTGATGGCATCCTTTCGTACTCGAGTGGGGGCTGTTTTCATACAGAGCTTCAGAGAAGACAAAGGTTTGTCGGTCTAACCGGGTGTGGTGTAGTGGTAAGCCGGGTGTGGTGTAGTGGTAAGCCGGGTGTGGTGTAATGGTAAGCCTTGCAGACTATGAGGCAGACTGTTTGAATTCAAGTCCCCCTCCCTAAAAATGCTTAGCTTTGTACCTCTACGTCTTACAAGGCTGGGGGTGTGTGTCTTTCATTCACTCATTGTACTCTCCAAAAAAAAAGGTTTGTGAGAAACGTGAAAGAATGTTATCTTGCACAGCTTGTGAGAAACGTGGCAAAATATATAGATAGAGCTTGCAACAATCATGATGGACCAAAGACAAGCAGATTCTATATATCTTTCCATGAAAATACAAAACAAGTGCATTGAAAATCTCCCAAGCAATGTTCTTTGTAATCAGAGGTCCTTTTACCATATTAATTTGTATTTATAATGGTCATATGTCTTAAATAGTGGTGTATATTTATTGTGGATAATTAGTGTTGTGTCTCTAAAGTTCTTTCTCTACATGTTTACTAAAATTACTCCCACAAAGAATAGACTAAATATAAGCCTTTACAATTTAATAGAATAGTGAAGACGATGAGCATGAGGCAATCAAAGCCCATTAGGGGGACTAGAAAGGGAGAAATCCTTGTTATTTAGGAAAATGCGTTTGGACCATGATTCCTTATTATTTCTCGAAGCTTTGATCATGCACTTAGCTACAAGCTTGTTGCTAAGGCCTAAATTTCTATGATGTCCAAGCCATTGAGATCCTTAGGGCTACTATAGGTTTTCGTTACGTTTAGGCACTCCCCTCCTATTGGGATCTCCCATGCAAATTAAAAATCTCTAGCTTTTTTCCATATTCAAAAACACATTGTTGTTTGGTCTCTAGTAGGCTAGAACATAGATGATCAGACAATTAAAGAGCATGTTCATCACCATCACTGTTCCAACAATATTAAGTTTCATATCCCTCCAATATTGGAGATTCCAAGGATCTTGGCTAGCAAAAAAACCCAATGCTAACTCATAACTGAAAGAACTTGGAGAAGCTTGTCGAAGGTAGAAAAGTGCGTTTCGAGGCGACCAAGTTTGTTCAAGCCAACCGGCACAAGACCAGCCCTTGAGCTTATGGAGACTCAAATAGACATTATAGGCATGCTATAAGTGCAAAGAAATGCACTATGTACTTTGGAGCATCAAGGAGAATGAGTCGATAGAAAACAGATAGGTTCGCGGGTCGACTAGCTCAAAACCTTACTATCTATGGAAGAGACAATGAGCTTCAAATGCCCATAGCAACCAGCGTGATTACAATTAGAAAAAACCCTTTTATGGGAGTGATACACATAGGGTTGGGTGTATGGAATGCACAAAAGTATAAGGAATAAGAAAAATATGCTATAGTAATGAATGCGACATTCACCGGTGGTACTTCCTATTTTTCAGGAATACGTAGAGATTGACCCCGAGGCAGAAAAACTCAGATTTCTCCAAATCTGCTGAATCAAATGCTTTGCAAATTTACAAGCATAACCTAGACACTAATACCTTTCCAATGAGTCCTCTTGCACTCAATTTGGAGCTCTGAGGAGAGAGCAGCAGCCTCTGCAAGATTACTGTTGGCGAAGAAGATGATGCAGAAAATTGAAGGAGCAAGACAATGACGGTCACAAGTGTATGTATATTGCTTCCATGTATAATACAAGTGATTTCAACTCCTTATATAGACTCTAGGAGTGTTCCACGACCTTTACAACTTGAATTTGAATTCAAATGAAGGTGGGAATGGTTGTTGGAGGGAATCAATTCACATTCCTACAATCTAGGGAAAATGAAGATCTTGATTGATCTACGTTTAGGTGATTGATTGCTTGATTGAATGCAACTTCAACCACCACAAATTCGTGGGATTTGGGCTCTATCTTTCTACCTTTACATGTGTACAACTCAAGGCTTTTACAACGGTAAATGAGCCATCAAAATATTCTCAAAAAATACAAACTCTCCAACGGATATTCTTTCGATGCAATAGTCTTTGATGTAGATAAAATCCACCTCAAGCATAGTGTAAGCTTGATGTTCCAACAGCTCCCCCTCAAGCTAAAGTATGCTTGAGTCTTCATTCTCTGATAGGTTGAATACCTGCCATAGCTTTGAATCTACAAAGCTTTATTCCATCAAGTGCCTTCATCATCATATCTGCTACTTGCTTTTCAATCGGAACAAAAGAAATGTCAATCTCCTTTGCCATGAGCTTCTCCCTGATGAAGTGATAATGGACTTCTATGTGCTTGGTTCTCGCATGGAAAATAGGATTTGCCGCTAGATGCATGGAACTTACATTATCTCCAAATATGTGAGGTTTGGAACTCACAAGTCCCAAATCTATATACAATGCTTTTAACCATATTGCCTCTTGAGTTGCTATGGTCAAGTCTCTGTACTCTGCTTCATTTGAGGATAAAGCAACTGTTGGTTGCTTCTTGGAACTCCATGACACTAGCTTCGAACCTGCAAATGCTAAGTAACCAGATGTACTTTTTCTATCATCCTTAGCTCCTGCCCAATCTGCATCTGAGTAGATTTTGATATCCAAATCTAAAGAGTAAGGATAGAATATACCTTTGTTGATTGTACCTTTGAGATACTTAAGTACTCTCTTAGCCGCATCCATGTGTGGTCTTCTCGGTGAGTGCATGAACTGACTAAGCACTCCCACACTATATGAGATGTCTACCCTTGTATGAGTAGCATATATCAAGCTACCTACCAAGCTTTGATACTCTTTAATGTCTTCAATTTTCTCACCTTCATAAACACTAAGTTTATGATTCATCTCCAAAGGTGTACCTGCAGGTTTAGTGTTCTCCATTTTGAACTTGAGAAGAAGATCTTGAATGTATCTTCTTTGAGTCAAATACATTCCTTCATCTGTATATATCACCTGCATACCTAGGAAATATGTGATCTCACCTAGGTCACTAATTTTGAACTCCTCTTGCATGTGTCTCTTGATCCTTTGAATGCCATTTAGATCATCACCTGTCACAATAATATCATCTACATATACACATAGATAGATAACCTCATTGTGATCCCTTTTGATGAATAGAGAAGGATCTGAGCTGCTAGCGTTGAAGCCTTGATCTTGAAGATATGTAACCAACCTGTAATTCCAAGCTCTTAGAGCTTGTTTCAATCCATACAATGCTTTCTTAAGTCTGCAAACATAAGATGGATGATTAGGGTTTTCAAAACTTGGTGGTTGTGACATGTATACCTCTTCACTTATCCAACCATTTAAGAATGCATTTTTCACATCAAGTTGGAGGAGTCTCCAATTCCTTGCAACAACTACACTTATCAATGTCCTGATTGTAGTCATCTTTGCAACTGGTGAGAATATTTCCTCATAGTCTATACCATGAGTTTGTGAGCATCCTTTGGCAACTAATCTTGCCTTGTACCTGCAAACTGATCCATCTGAATTTCTTTTAACTTTATATACCCATCTGCAACCAATTACCTTTTGATTCGGCGACATTGGAACCAAATCCCAAGTGTCCATCTCCTTCAATGCATCTATCTCTTCGTTCATGGCCTTTTCCCAATTAGGGTTTCCCTTTGCCTCTTCAAAGGTTGAGGGTTCCTCTGAAATAGAGTCTTTTTCCAAGTAGATTGAATGCTTTGTAACAAATGTGGAATCATATCCATACCTTTCTGGTTGTTTCTTCTCTCTTTCTGATCTTCTAGGTGCTTGTTTGGAGCATTCTCCAACCTCTTGCATCTTTGCTTTGCCTCTTGACTTCCATAGCTTGTCATCCCTTTCTCTTTCATCTTGGTCATCGTCTGTATCACTTCTTGGATCCTGGACGTGTCTATCATGCTTGCTTCCTAATTGAAGAGAGTCAGAATCAAGATCATATGGTAGTGTTACCTTTTGTTTGTCTTCATCATACCAAGACCTGTGTTCTTCAAACACAACATCTCTACTTGTAGTGAATTGCTTGGTTGAAAAATTGAAGAACCTGTAACCCATCTGAGTTGAATCATATCCAATAAACACTGCCTTTGTTGCCCTTTCATCTAGCTTACCTCTTATTTGTGATAGTACATGAACATAAGCTAAACAAACAAAAACCTTGCAATGTCCAAGACTAGGTTTTCTTCCATGCCATGCTTCATAAGGAGTCATACCTTGAAGTGATTTGGATGGTAGTCGATTGACAAGGTACACTGCAGTTGAAATAGCTTCTGGCCATAGATAATGTGGCAACTTCTTCTCTTCAAGCATTGTTCGGGCTGATCCAACCAATGTCTTGTTTCTCCTCTCTGCAATTCCATTTAGTTGAGGAGAGTACCTAGTAGTCACTTCCCTTTTGATACCTTTGTCCTGCAAGAACTCATCAAACTCTTTGGAGAAGTATTCAATCAAATACTTCATTCTTACTCTTGATAAAGTATAGAACAGTCCATCTACTATGGTCCTCAATAAATGAGACATAATACAATGATCTTGCCAAGGAAGGTTCTTGACTTGGTCCCCATACATCTCTATGTACTAAGTCCAATAAGTTGTTGTGGATGTAGCCTTTGTGGTTGAATGGTTGTCTTTGTGCCTTCCCAATCTGACATGCATCACACCTGTTGATCATGTGTTGCTTCGATATCTTCGGCAGTCCTAGAACACTTTGATCCCTGCATATATCCTTCAAGGTTCTTTCATTCACATGAGCAAGTCTCTTATGCCACACTTCAAGCTCACTTAGGGTTTGAGACCCAAAGTTGAATAGAGCTATGTTCCTGGTTTCTCCTACTTCAAAAGTAAAGAGCCTACCATGCTTCTCACCTCGGGCTATCTTCTTGAAGCCTTGACATGGATCTTCCACAAAATCTCCATGTTGGGTGAACCTAACTTGCAAGCCTTTTTCAACTATTTGGCCTACACTTATTACGTTTTTAGTGATAGTGGGTACATAGAGAACCTTACTCAGAATGTTTGTCCTGCCATTGGAAGCTTTGACATTACCAATCTTCTCCACATTGTGCTTCATGTCATCCCCTGTTTGCACTTCATGTCTATGCTTTGGACTTTCCAAGTCAGATAGAAGAGCAATGTTGCCTGCAACATGATTCAAGCATCTTGAATCTATGTAGAACAAATGATCATCTTCTTTACCTTCTTTGTGGCTTAGATTCATAAGAAGTAATGAGTCTTCATGTGGTTGATCTTCTGAATAATTGCTCTAGTCCCTTCTATTATAGCTTGTATTGTTATTGTTGAAGTTGTGTCCACCTCTGCCTCTATTGCCGCCATATCAACCTCTTCCACTTTCTTTCTGGGTCTTCCCATTGAACCAACAATTCTGAGTGGTGTTGTTGGTCTTATCGCATATGGCACAAGGTTGAACATTCTGACCTTTGGCTTTGTCTTGCTTTGGTCGTTTCTTCTTCCCTCTCCACTTGCTCTTGCTTGCGAAGTTGGCTTGGGAAGTCTCTTCTTCATCTTCTTCCTTCTTCTTGCCTTTCTGCTTCTTATCCTTCTTATCTGCATATAGAGCACTACTTGAATTACCATGATAAGAGTTACCTTCCTTTATGCTATTGTTGGCTTCTTGATTGAAGAGTTGTCCAAGAAAAATGTTGAAGTCTGGAGTTTGCACATCCATGATGAGATCATAAGCCGTCGTGAAGGATTGCCATTGCTTATCACTTCGAATGCCGTTGAGAATATGCCTCATGATGACCTCTTCTTCAATCAGCTTTCCAATGGATGCTAACTGATCCGCAACCTCCTTGACCTTGGTAACAAACTCTGTGATGGTTTGTTTAGGCGTCTTCTTCATTTGGTTGAACTCGTTCCAAAGATGATTCTTTCTTGCTTTGGTACTAGCAGAAAAGAAAGTCTCCAGGGCATCCCAAGTCTCTTGAGATGTCTTGCATCCTCTAATATGTGGTAATAGAATGTCAGAGATAGAGTTTAGTATGTACGACCTTGCTTGAGCATCCCTTGCACACCAAAATGTGAGCTTATCTGTCTCCTCTTGTGTAGGTCCTCCTTTGGATCTTGGAATAGGCATAGCTTCATCACCTGCTACAATTCCATAAAGATTTCTACCTTGCAAATAGGCCTCCATTCTGATTTGCCAAGCCGCGTAGGTGTGTCGATCAAGCTTCTCGATCATTGAGGGAAAGCCGTCACCCATCTTGATCTAGCTCTGATACCACTGAAAGAACTTGGAGAAGCTTGTCGAAGGTAGAAAAGTGCGTTTCGAGGCGACGAAGTTTGGTCAAGCCAACCGGCACAAGACCAGCCCTTGAGCTTATGGAGACTCAAATAGACCTTATAGGCATGCTATAAGTGCAAAGAAATGCACTATGTACTTTGGAGCATCAAGGAGAATGAGTCGATACAAAACAGATAGGTTTGCGGGTCGACTAGCTCAAAAACTTACTATCTATGGAAGAGACAATGAGCTTCAAATGCCCATAGCGACCAACGTGATTACAATTAGAAAAAATCCTTTTATGGGAGTGATACACATAGGGTTGGGTGTATGGAATGCACAAAAGTATAAGGAATAAGAAAAATATGCTATAGTAATGAATGCGACATTCACCGGTGGTACTTCCTATTTTTCAGGAATACGTAGAGATTGACCCCGAGGCAGAAAAACTCAGATTTCTCCAAATCTGCTAAACCAAATGCTTTGAAAACTTACAGGCATAAACTAATCACTTATACCTTTCCAATGCGTGCTCTTGCACTCAATTTTGAGCTTTGAGGAGAGAGCAGCAACCTCTGCAAGATTACTGTTGGCGAAGAAGATGATGCAAAAAATTGAAGGAGCAAGACAATGATGGTCACAAGTGTATGTATATTGCTTCCATGTATAATACAAGTGATTTCAACTCCTTATATAGAGTCTATGAGTGTTCCACGACTTTTACAACTTGAATTTGAATTCAAATGAAGGTGGGAATGGTTGTTGGAGGGAATCAATTCACTTTCCTACAATCTAGGAAAAATGAAGATCTTGATTGATCTACTTTTAGGTGATTGATTGCTTGATTGAATGCAACTTCAACCACCTCAAATTCGTGGGATTTGGGCTCTATCTTTCTACCTTTACATGTGTACAACTCAAGGCTTTTACAACGGTAAATGAGCCATCAAAATATTCTCAAAAAATACAATAAATGAGCATATAAAAAAGAACTCTCCAATGGATATTCTTTTGACGCGATAGTCTTTGATGTAGATCAAATCCACCTCAAGCATAGTGTAAGCTTGATGTTCCAACAATAACAAAACCCAAAGGGATGCCTAACATATGGAATATTTGACTTCATGAAAGCTCCATGAAACTTTGATCAATAAGAATCTACCATGGGGGCTACGAAATTGCCTTGAAAGTTATCTTGGACTGGTCTAATTTGGACAAAGAGGTAGCGCCAAAGACATCAAGATAGTGCAACATGAAGAAAATACACTCAATTTGATTCTAAAGAGAAATGACATTGGTGTTATTAGTGAAGATCCTGAGCACCATCTGATTTTTGTATTGAGATAGAGAAATCCCTCTAATATGTCCTAACTTTATTTAGTTTTTGGTTTAAGAAGCTAAGGCCATCTATAGCAATATCAAAGAGCCCAAGATTAAGAATTAGCATTTTGTCATAGAGCACTTGAGAAGAATCCATGATAAGAGATGTTTGTTGATGTTCATTTGAGTTGAAGCATTTCCAATAAGATTTAAGATCATCTTGATGAACATTGATCTCAAGCCAAGCCCTTGAGGGATTGTAGGATGAGATCCCATTCAAGCCTCTCATAGAATTTGTGAAATTCAACCTCCCCTAAGAGAATATTTTGGGATGGATCTCCAAAAAAATTGAGGCCGTCCAAATATGAATTATGGATTCAATAATGGGCTTTCCTTTGATGGAACGTTTTTAATCCTCATGAATCCCTGACCAAAGATGACTCACAATGTAGTTTTCAAGGCTTTGAAAATGACCTTTTACCCAATCTAGAGCATCGTAATGGAATGCTTGTTTTGTATTATGCTCCTTTTTGTTGAGATATCAACCTCAACATGTGATGATCGAAGATGACTCATACCACTTTTTCATCTCTCTAACATGTATAGGGGTTATGTTGCTATATCTCAAGGACATTGTTAGGGAGCCGATAGAAAGATACCTCAAAGAGAACCAATGCGATAGAGAGAGAGGAGGAGCACGGGAGAGAGAGAGAGAGAGAGAGAGAGAGAGAGAGAGAGAGAGAGAGAGAGAGAGAGAGAGAGAGAGAGAGAGAGAGAGAGATAGAGAGAGAGAGGGAGGGAGAGAGAGAGAGGCAAAAGAGGGGGAGAGAGAGAGAGAGATAGATAGAGAGAGAGGGGGGAGGGAGGGACACAGAGAGAGAGAGAAAGAGAGGAGAGGGGAGAGAGAGAGAGAGAGAGAGAGAGAGAGAGAGAAGATTTCTTTTAATTTTTTAAAGTGTATTTAGACAAAATCTTGTCAACAAGTAATCCTGTTTGAAAGATCTTTATATCATTTGATAGCCATTGAGAAGATCCGGCACATCATTGCTATATTGACTTAGATTTCCTCCAGTGTGAAGCTCCAACACAACCCCTACACACTTGCGACCAAGTGATCAAGCAAGATTACTTGTTGACATGCTCTTTTTTCTAAAGACATTTTAAAAAATTAAAAGAGAGATCTTCTATGTGGATAAAGAGGAGGTATCCTTCTCCCTTGTGCAAGTGCCCTTGGCCTGCATGGTCTCTTGGAAGGCCTTGTCGCTAATCGTCCTTGCCATTAAGATTTTTCCTTGCTTTAAGGTATAGTCTCAACGGGCCTAGTGGTCCTTTTTCTTTGTCAAAGTCTCCAAAGTTGAGCTTTTTTCTTTCTAAGTCAGCCCTCACTCTTGTCTTCCTCCTTACTATATCTTTCCTCCTTCCTCTCTCGATCTCCCTTTTTGATTCTCTTCGCTTCTCTCTCTCTCGCTCTCTCTCTCCCTCTTTCTCTCTCTCTCTCTCGCTCTATTTATCTCTATGTTTCTCCTTCTCTCTTTCCTTCCTTCTCTCCCCCTCCCCTTCTCTTTTTTCTTTCATTCTCTCTTTTTTTCTCTTTTTTCTCATTGCCATGTCTCTTCTCTCTCTCTCTCTCTCTCTCTCTCTCTCTCTCTCTCTCTCTCTCTCTCTCTCTCTCTCTCTCTCTCTCTCTCTCTCTCTCTCCCTCTCTTTCATTCTCTCCTCATCCTTGCTCCCTAGGTGATGGTTCATCCCTCTCTCTCCCTCTCTCTCTCTCTCTCTCTCTCTCTCTCTCTCTCCCCCTCCCTCCCTCCCTCCCTCCTCCCCTCCCTCCCTCCCTCCCTCCCTCCCCCCCCCTCTCTCTCTCTCTCTCTCTCTCTCTCTCTCTTCCCTCACTCACTCGCTCTCCTCTCTCTCTCTCTCTCTCTCTCTCTCTCTCTCTCTCTCTCCCTCCCTCCCTCACTCACTCACTCACTCTCCTCTCTCTCTCTCTCATTCTCTCGTTATCCTTGCTCCCTAAGTAGTGGTTTGTGTAGAGAGTACATGCATGGATGCAAAATGCAAAGAAGATTTTACTCACAAAAGAAAGAGTGTGAGAGACCCAAAGTGAGTAGACCAAGAAATGGGTAGACTCACTCTCATGTGGGATAATTTCCCTCACAAGAGAATGAATACAATGGTAGAAGCAAATGGTAAGGTACCCAAATACAAAAGAGGTACAATATAAAATGGAAAAAAGCTGGAAATGTAGCTCCTGGATAGAAAATTGAGATGCACTCATGCGGATACAAACGGAGATGATGTCGGAGCAATCATGTCCTCAACACCCCCTCTACAACTCCATTTTGGAGCAACTGAATATTGTAGAGGTCCACCAAATGTTGGAGCAGAACTGGAGGTAGAGCCTTCATGAACATGCCCACCAGGTTCTCTTGTGAGGTACACTACTCCAAAGTCATCTCCTAAGAGATGAGCTTCTCATGGATGAAGTGGTACTAGATCTCGATGTGAGTTTCCCAAGATTGATGATTAGTTGTCTTCTATGCAAGATGCCTATCATTTGACTGAAAATTTTTAGAATGAACTTGTCATATGAAAGGCATAAATTGTTTTTCATATCATGTGGAAGGTTATGAAAACTATCTATCCAGCCCCTACTGTCAGTCCACTGATTGATCCGTTCACCATTGTTGTGTCATATGTTTTGAAGTTTTTAAAAATTTAATTCTTGTTTCGTTTTTTTGAAAATCAAGAAAATATATATCAATCGAAGTTAATCAACATCGGTTCACATTAAAGTTAAGCCTAAGAATTTTGAACGGAATTAAGAAGTTGTCTTTAGAATGTTTAAAAATAATCTTTGATCTTGCGATCTACTCTTCTTTATTATAGCTTGAAATAATTGTAAAGTATAGCAATGAAGGTATAGTAATCATGGACCCCCAAATCCCACACAAGCACGGTTTTGACTCTTTGTTGAGCCCATAAAAGTCATGTTGGTCAAAGTCAACTTCAGTCAAAGTCAAAAGGTCAAAGTCAACTAGTCAAACTCAATAATGTCAAGGTCAAAGTCAACAGGTGCAAAGTCAAAGTGCTAAAGTGCAGGTGTCAAAGTGCATAGGTAGTGCACAATTAATGGTCCACAAAGGGTAAATTGGAGAAAGTGGGTTGTAGGTTGCAGAGGTATTTTCTCTAATTTCCCTAAGGTTCAAAGTGTGTTTTAAAGTGTTTTGGAAGGTTCAGGTGAACCCTCTTATGTGCAAAAGTGAAGACTTAAAAGGAAAATGTGAAGGTATGTGAAGCGGCAGTGTACGCACAGGTGAAAGTATGGTCCCCCCCATTAAAATTTTTGGTTTTAGTCTAAAGTCACTACAGGACAAAACAATGAGTCGTTGGCTGCCACTTGTGAAGACAATCTTGGGACATCAAAGTGAGCATCAAGATACCATTGCAGTTAGGAGCGTACATGATCGACACACTCAAATCAAGGCAAGGACCATTCTTGGACCAATCTTAGAGTAAGCAAGAGAAGCATAGTCTAAGTGAAGCAAGAGAGAGAAGTGCAAGAGTCACCAGTGTCACGCAGAGAAGTGGAGTTGCAAGAGTGCATAGAGAGTGACTAAGGGATTGTGCAGAGAGTGCTAAGCTAGTCCCCCAAGGATCTCAAGGTCTCTTTGCAGTGTGCGCGTACCGACAGAAGGTATTCATTCCTCCCCCTTAGTGGAAGCTTGGTGCAAGGTGTGCACAAGGATAAGCTTGAAGCAGGTGGAGGTCTGGTGCAGAGGAGGCTGGCGGCAAGAAGACTTTGGGATATTGGGTATTTTGTAATTGAGCACTCTGTGTGATTGTGCACAGAAGTATTGGCTTGTATTTTGCTTCAAACATTGTAATTGTCTTACTGTAATCAATCGGCAGAAGCTTCCAAGGTGTATTTCCTCTTGTGGTCTTTTCATTTTCTCCTACAAACCCTCAAACTCCTTATTGTCTAAGAATCCCCGAACAAAATTTAGCACGCACGGTGGGACTTCCAAGGAGATTTGAGCTTAGGAGAAACCAAGTGCAAAGCATAGAAGAGATCAAGTGTCGACAGAACGACAGTGCTACTTCATCAAACAAAAGGTAAATATTCTTATCAAGTGTCTCATATTCAGTGGGCTATGAGCTGCTCATGACCGCAACTCGGTCCCAAACATTGAGGGTCACCTGCAAGCAGACAAGAAGGAAGGTTGTTAGAAGGTCCTCCAGTCCACTATCTTCAACATCATCAGTCAAGAGCATGGGGGGTCAGGTAGACTTGGAAACTTTACTCTCTAGATTAAATATAAAGTTTCCTTCTTTCAAAGGCCTAGCTCAGGAGGATCCGAATGAACACATTAGAAGGTTTTTGGCACTATGTAAGACTAGAGGCCTAATGGGTAGGGAGGATGCCTTTTTGATTCTCTTCCCTGCCACATTAGAGGGATTAGCTAATAAGTGGTTCAGCTAGTTTGCTGAAATCCATTTTACCACTTGGGATGTGATGAAAGATGCTTTTAAAAATCAGTTCCAGCATGGCAACATTGCGGAGATTATCATAGAAGAACTGGAAAATTTGAGATTGGGTCCAGGAGAAAAGTTCCAAGAGTTTGTGACTAGGGCCAAAGCACTAATGGCTAAATTGCCAGATCCACCACACGATTTTTTTGTTAAGAAGTGGTTAGCTAAGCCCCTACCAATGGCCACCCAATGCAAAATAAAGGAATTAGTGTTACCTATAGCCTCCATAGAGGAGTTCATCAACACAGCCACACGCTTGGAGCAGATAAGGCACCAGTATGGAGCAACTTCTTCCCAACCAACATATGGTACAGAAATGGAGGATCCAGTGATCCAGCTAAGGAAGGAGCTGGAGGGCTTAAAAAGGAATAAGCCCTACAAAGAGGAGGAGACTGCTGTTGCTTAGTTGAGGAGGGAGATTGAAGCACTAAAGCTCCAAAAGGAGGAGGAGGCCCAAGCAGAGGAATTGGCTCAGCTGCGACAGGAGCTGCAAGAACTCAAGGGGAGTGGCATCAAGAGTGGACTTTGGTGTTCCATGTGCAACAAGCAAGGGCATATAGTAAGTGAATGTCCTATGTTGAGTGTGACTTGCCAATTATGCAGGAAGGTTGGTCATGAGGCCCATGAATGCCAATCAAGGGGAATGCCTGCAACAACATACTGGACACAAGGAGGACCCCTACCACCAGCAAATGTGATGGCAGCTACACCCAATCAAGGTAACACTTATAACCCTAGACAGAGGGATAATTTTGGAAATGGGCCTAGAAGGCCAATTATTTGTTTCAGATGTGGAGACTGTGGGCACTATCAAAGTAGGTGCACTCTCCCAAAAAATGCCCCTCCTTGCAGAAACTGCCTAGAGGCCAGAGACCACTATACAAATTGTTGTCCTAAGAATCAAGCCTCTTCATCCGAGCCCCATATTCAAATGATTTCTGTACACAAAGAAGAAGTGTTAGATCAGGTCAATGTGCCATCTCCATCTACCAGGGTGGTGCATTTAGAAGAAATTGAATCTTTTACAGTGCAGACAAGAAGCAAGAGGAAGGCTCCAGTGGAAGTAGGTCAAGAATCAATGATTAATGGATTAAACAGAGACAAAGGTGTGTCTGAAGAAAAAGCCACCACAAGTGCAGATACAAGGCAAAAAGAAAATTACATAAGTACCAGTGATGCCATTGAATATGCATTCAACAGGGCTCATGAGCAGTTTGATAAGTCAAATGCAGCCCATGCTCTTAAGGAATGAGAAGCTTCCAGACTGCTCAAGTCCATGAAAAAGGAGGTTAGTATTTTTTATTTAATAAAAATGGATGGGAAGTTCAGGTCAGAACTCTTGCAGATAATTGATGAAATGTCCACAACAAGTTTAGTGGCAAAGGCTGCTGTTATGCATAAAGATAAATGTTTAGGGGAAGCACCCCTCACAGATTACAAGAGCCCTCGGCTAAGAGTCTCTATTAAAGGTCATGAGTTTCAAGGAGTCATTATGGATGGTGGTTCTAACATTAACTTGATGCCTGAATATACCATGAAAAAGATTGGATTCTACCCTTCACGACCTGCCAACTTCACTGTAACAATGGCAGACCAAAGCATAGTAAGGCCTATGGGTGTGGTCCTTGGAGTTCCAGTCGAAATACAATGTACCATCTTTAACTTTGACTTTGTTGTTTTAAGGCTGCCACAGGTAGAAGGAGGTTTCCCCCTGTTAATTGGGAGACCTTGGTTAAGGCATGCCAATGTGTTGCATGACTGGGGCAAGGACACAATGTGGGTAATGCAGGAGGGAAAAGAGTTGCAGCAGATAACTTTAGAAGAAGGACCAGACAATCAGAGAAATACTAGTATGATGCAGACAATTGGTATTTGTATGGAAGAAGAAGTGGTGGACAACCCAGAAGCAGATCTATTTGAAGGAGCAGATTTATATGAAGATGAAAACATGCTGGCTTGGCTCCATGCAGAAGACCCATCTTCCTGCTATGGAATTTTCCCAAACTCAAGTAGAGAAGAAGCATATGAAGAAAAGGAGGAAATCACTCAGGTTGAAATAGTCTCAGTCAAGGCCATGGAAAAGAGAAGAAAAGAAAAGTCCTTAAGTGCAGCCGTGATGAAGATGCTTCAAATCATATGTCAATGGCCACTGTTTTATGGATCCTGGTATGGATATCATCTATTGTGTCAATTTTTATGATAGTAAGTGCAAGGCTTTACAATGATGTGGACGGAGTACCTGCAAGTCTTTGGAAACAAAAGATGTAGTATGGAGGAGATAATATTGTACTGAAGGATTTAAGGTGGGTCTATCAAAGCGTCAGCATGCCCAAAAAGAAGATAGAACAAATGGAGTGCAACACAATTGAAGGTTATGGAGGAGTTTTTCGGGGTCAACATATAAAGATCATGGCTAAAGGCCTATCATCAAGCCACATGAAGAATTATGGATCACCTGGAACCTGCAAAATTTGTCCAGGTTGTACATAGTCTTTTCTCATCATTTTTACATAAGTTTTAGTAGTTTTCTTTATCCATGTCATGCTTGTTTCTTGAGTTTTTAGCAAATGTAGCAGCCATTTCATCAACTTTGCAAAAGTACAATTTTTGGAATTTTTTCAGAAAGTTTCAAGCATTTTTTAGAATTTTTTCTAGCATTTTTCTCCTTTTCACGTGTCTTTTTCTTGCCACATTTGGGGAATAAAGGAAGCTCTCTATGGTTTTTGAGTGAAGAAACTGGCCCTAACACTCTAGGAAATTTTTTCATAATTTTTTGAAGATTTTTTGGATTTTTTTTGCAATTTTTTCGGATTTTTAATGTATTTTTCTTTGGTTTTTATATTAAAAAAAAAGGGGCCTCCAAGGCGTTTTCTTTTTTTTATTTTTTTATTTTATTTGTTTGTTTTATTTTCTTTATATTATTTTGTCTGGGCGGAAAAAAAAAAACAAAACAAAACAAAAAAAAGTCACAAATTTTTTTTTTTTTTTTTTCATGGCTCAAAGCTTTTGGCTCTGGATCGTGCCTCGATTGGCCGTTTTTTACAAAAATGGAGTCATTTTCATGTTTTTTGGCACCTCTGGAATCAGTTTTTGGCTTTATTTTTCCAGATTCCCACATTTTCTATGAGTTTTGGTCAAAAACCTCAAATTTTAAGCACATTTATCACATGTTTTTATTTCACCACATTGTCCACATGGTCTATTCTCACCTCATCTTCCATTAAGTTTTTATGTTTCCCATATGTACCCTCTATAGCCCTCCAGTTTGATCATTTTAACCCCTCCAGAACCCTGATTCCTACTCCCAATACCTCCCTTTACCAATCTGCCCAGCCACATCCTTAACCCCCCCTGCCCCATCCATCTCCACAATCTCAGCCCTCCCTACCCCTTCCTTAATACCCTCCCATTGCAACCCTTTGCTTTTCCATGGCAAATTCCACTTTTTTGTTCTTCTTGTTCTATCCTGCTTGTGGTGGATTTGGTTGCTCCTCAGCTGTCCTATTCAAGTTTTGCAACTCCATTATCATGGTGTCCTATATGCTCAGAGTTTTGGCCGTAGCTCTCCGAGACGGAGAGCACATTAGGTGGTGGGCAATTGTTGAGCCCATAAAAGTCATGTTGGTCAAAGTCAACTTCAGTCAAAGTCAAAAGGTCAAAGTCAACTGGTCAAAGTCAACAAGGTCAAGGTCAAAGTCAACAGATACAAAGTCAAAGTGCTAAAGTGCAGGTGTCAAAGTGCATAGGTAGTGCACAATTAATGGTCCACAAAGGGTAAATTGGAGAAAGTGGGTTGTAGGTTGCAGAGGTATTTTCTCTAATTTCCCTAAGGTTCAAAGTGTGTTTTAAAGTGTTTTGGAAGGTTCAGGTGAACCCTCTTATGTGCAAAAGTGAAGACTTAAAAGGAAAATGTGAAGGTATGTGAAGCGGTAGTGTACGCACAGGTGAAAGTATGGTCCCCCCATTAAAATTTTTGGTTTTAGTCTAAAGTCACTACAGGACAAAACAGTGAGGCGTTGGCTGCCACTCGTGAAGACAATCTTGGGACATCAAAGTGAGCACCAAGATACCATTGCAGTTAGGAGCATACGTGATCGACACACTCAAATCAAGGCAAGGACCATTCTTGGACCAATCTTAGAGTAAGCAAGAGAAGCAAGAGAGAGAAGTGCAAGAGTCACCAGTGTGCGACGCAGAGAAGTGGAGTTGCAGGAGTGCATAGAGAGTGACTAAGGGATTGTGTAGAGAGTGCTAAGCTAGTCCCCCAAGGATCTCAAGGTGTCTTTGCAGTGTGCGCGTGCCGACAGAAGGTATTCATTCCTACCCCTTAGTGGAAGCTTGGTGCAAGGTGTGCACAAGGATAAGCTTGAAGCAGGTGGAGGTCTAGTGCAAAGGAGGCCGGCGGCAAGAAGACTTTGGGAAATTGGGTATTTTGTAATTGAGCACTCTGTGTGATTGTGCACAGAAGTATTGGCTTGTATTTTGCTTCAAACATTGTAATTGTCTTACTGTAATCAATCGGCAGAAGCTTCCAAGGTGTATTTCCTCTTCTGGTCTTTTCATTTTCTCTTCTGGTCTTTTCATTTTCTCCTACAAACCCTCAAACTCCTTATTGTCTAAGAATCCTCCAACACTCTTAGCATTTATGAAAGACTTAAGAGTTGAAAGGCTTGCCTCTCATTCACTACTAGAGGTGAGATGAAACGAGTTGTACGAGGAGAATTAATTGTGTGCCTTTGAGTAATCATTGTCTGTTAAATTTTCATTCATGGAAGTTCTCCATGAGGCGTAGTCTTTTTTTATTAGCTTAAATTAAATGAAGTACAAGTGAAGGTGGACATAGTACCCGTTAGACCCCCTAGTATTTCACAAAGGAGGGTTAGATGTGTAACACGACCAAAATTACAAAGCGCGAAGGCCCACTAAGATAAAGCTTCAAAAGAGACAGCCCCAAGGCCCAACACAGATACTGATTTGATGAGCCCTTAAAGCAAGATATGCAATCCACTATTCTAAAAGTTGCAAGAGTAATCTTTTGTCTTTTGATGAGCCTTAACCTTTTGTCTGGTAGAATTGTTTATGAAATCTCAGCCCTAATGAAAGAGTAATCAAACAAAATTTAGATGATAACAAAGTCAGCGAGACATGAACCAATTGGCCAAGACAATAATGGTTTCAGTCTCAAAATTACATTTCCTTTAGCTCAATTAATCGCCTCTGTGTGTGTTCATGCCCACAGATCTGAAGAAAGAAACTTAGAGAAGGATGCCATGTGACACAAGTGTGGATCCTATCTCTCTCTCTCTCTCTCACACACACCCCACTTGTTGGGAAAGATGGATGGACACCTCAAGAAATGAGTTGGTACTACTAATCCTTGCTTTGTACCTGCCCTCTTTTACTTCACAGTTGCGTTGTAGGTGCTCTTAGTCAAATGAGACAAATAAAGTACCTATGTACTTTGGAGATGATGCTTCAAACAATTAGATCAAAACAAATAACTTTGCAACTATCTTGTGACCAAAAACTTGCTATTTTGGTCTTGACACCTCTTGGATATTATGCTCAATGCTCACAGTATAGTAGCAATTAGGAAAATTCCTTTTGGGTGAATCAAATTAGCGAGCTAATGATTCCAAGTGGAATCAATTAAAATGATAGACTACACACTGAGAAATGTCTTTAGCAAGTAGAAGCTTACCCTAGACTTTTAAGGGAATGCGCAAAGAAGGACCCATGACCACTTCAAGGCAATTTTCTCCCAAATGGCTAAATGAAAAGCCTTCAAAATTTGATAGCTTATAGTAGACTTGGAGCTGCTTCCAACAAGAGATAGAACTTGAAACATGATGAAGAAAGGACTAGAATATCAAAGTATATTGTTCTCAGTGAGCATAGTAGAGAAGAAGATGAACATGATCAATGATGTAATGTATTATGTAAAACTATTATACATGATCATTGGCATGAATATGATGGCCAATGATGGTGATAGGAGTAGGCTATAGTGTAAGACTCTCAACATCAACAAATGATCTACAATATGCTCAGTAATGGGGGCTCACTTAGCCGCAAGTTTACAAGTCTCTTTATAGAGAAATTCTTCGAATTTGAAATTTAAAATTCAAATGATCTTCCACCTAAAAGTTCTTCCTCTAAATGAAAAGATATTCTCTTATGAGAAATCGTAACATATTGTTCTCCTAACTGTTCATATGGTTCTTCCAATGTTTGCACAAAACTCCTTCAATGCGTAGCCACGTGTGAAGGCTTGGTATTTGCACCAACAGCTCCCCCTCAAGCCAAACATATTGCCTTGGACTTCTTCATGATTCTTCTTGAATGTCTTGCAATCCAATCATAGATTTAAACCTGCAAATTTTAGTACCATCAAGTGCTTTGGTCAATAAATCTGCACATTGCATATTAGTGGATACATATGCAAGTTGAATCTCCTTGCACAATAGCTCCCTCACATAATTGAATCTCCCTCACATAATGATAGTGAACTTCTAAGTGCTTGGTTCTTGCATGATGGATAGGATTTTCTGCAAGATGTAAAGAGCTAATGTTATCACCAAAAATCATTGGTGAGTTAGAATGTAATCCCAAATCTGAATATAGCAATCTGATCCATATGGCTTCTTGTGTAGCATTGGCTAATCCCCTGAATTCAACCTCTATTGAGGATAAAGCAATAGTAGGTTACTTTTTGGAAGACCATGAAATGGGCTTATCACCTGCAAAAGAAAGATAACCTGACGTACTCCTTCTGTCATCCTTACAACCTTTCCAATCTACATCTGAATAAAGTTTGATGTCCAAATCTGATGTATATGGAAAGTATAAAACTTGATTTTGAGTACCCTTAAGATACTTCAAAATCCTCTTGGCAGCTTCCAACTGAGGTGCTCTAGGTTTATGCATGAATTGACATAAGACACTTACTCAATAAGCAATATCAATCCTCATCAATGTAGCATAGTTTAGGCTCCCTACTATGCTTTGATATCCTATAATGTCTTCAAGCAAATCACCTTCATGAGCACTTAATTTATGATTTATCTCCATAAGGTGCTAGCTATCTTAGCATTCTCCAAGTGGAACTTCTTCAACATGTCTTGCACATACTTTCTTTGAGTAATATAAATTCTAGAATTTGTGTAGACCAATTCAAGTCCAAGAAAATACTTAAGTGATCCTAGATCACTATTTTGAACTCCTGCATCATTAGGTTCTTGATTTGTTTGATGCCATTGGCATCACTAGCTGTAAGTATGATATCATCAACATACACACATAGCTATATCATCTCTGAATTACTTATCACGATAAACACAGAATTGAGTCATGAATCCTTGATCTTGAAGATAGGAACTTAACCAATGGTTCCATGCCCTAGGTGCCTGCTTCAATCCATAAAGAGCTTTGTTTAGTTTGCACACATAATTTACCTTGCTTGAGTCTTCATAAGCAGGAGGTAGAGCCATGTAAACCTCCTCTGAAATCTAGCCATTAAGGAAGGCATTTTTCACATCCAATTGGTATATATTCCAATTCCTTGATGCAGTCACACTTACCAATACTCTAATGGTTGGCATTTTAGCCACACGTGAGAATGTCTCTTCATAATCAATTCCTTGGATTTGTGCAAAACCTTTAGCCATAAGTCTAGCTTTATACCTATTTATGGATCCATCTGAGTTTCTCTTGATTTTGTAAATCCATCTAGATCCAATTACCTTCATTGATTCCTTCTTTGGCACTAGCTCTCAAGTATCACTCTCCTTGAGTGCTTCTATTTCTTCATCCATAGCTTCCTTCCATGCTGCCTTGGTGATGAAGGCTCTTCAAGTGCTGAATCCTTAGCAAGATAAATGGAATCCTTAGTAACTAAAGAAGTTTCATACCCATATCTGATTGGCTTCTTGCTCTCCCTTTGTGATCTCCTTACAGCTTGGTTGGATGATTCAGGTAAGTCTTCCAATTTCTTCATCTTGGCCTTTCCCTTTGATTTCCATGCCTTGAATTCTTCTATATTGCTGATGTCCTCATCATCTGATTTGATGTCTTCAATTTGGCTTGGCTCCTCCTTGGTGAGGCTTGGAAACTCCTCTTCCAAGTCATCTGGCAACTTAGCTTTCCTGCATTCACTTTCAAACCAAGATTCATTCTCATCAAACACAACATCTCTACTGACCATAAAACCCTTGTTGGATGGATTATAAAATATGTGCCCTTTCTGATTTAACTCATACCTTATGAAGATGCACTGCTCTGCCTTAGGGTCTAGCTTACCTCTGATCTGAGATGGAACATGCACATAAGCAACACATCCAAAGATCCTGCAATGATCAAGTGATTGCCTCCTACAATGCCATGCTTCATATGGGATCATCCCATCAAGTGATTTGGATGGCAACATGTTAATAAGATAAGTGGTAGTAGATACACTCTCTGCCCACAAATAATTAGGTAACCTTTTTTCATTTAGCATTGACCTAGCTATTTCAAGAATGAACCTATTTCTCCTCTTTGCCACCCCATTTTGCTCAGGGCTATACCTTGTAGTAATCTCCCTTTTGATTCCTCTATCCTGCAAGAATGCATCAAATTCATTGGAGAAGTAATCACCGCCTCCATCTGACCTTAATCTCTTTAGGTTTCTTCTTGTTTGGTTTTCCACAAGTGCAAGATACTTCTTAAAGCAACTAAACACTTCATCTTTATGCTTCATAAAGTACAACATAGTCCACCTACTGAAATCATCAATGAAAGACACATAATTCCTTGAGCCTGAAATAGAAGGGTCCTTGCTTGGTCCCCACACATTTGTGTGGAGAAGCTCCAAGTAATCGTCATGCATATGCCTTTCTTTGTTAAGGGTAACCTGTGTGATTTACCAAACTGATATGCACGATATTTATAGATCATGTGTTGCTTGGATACATTAGGTATCCCAAGCACACATTGATCTCTACATATTTGCTTTAAGGTTCTCTCACCAATATGCCCTAATCTTTTATGCCAAATCTCAAGCTCTGATAATGTTTGATCCTTGTAAATATAAAGTGCACATTCCTTGTATCTTCAAGTTCAAATGTTAATAATCTATATGTCTTTTCTCCCTTTGCAATTCTCTTGAATCCATGGTGGGGATCTTCCACAAATGCTCCATCTTTGTTGAAACTAACTTGCAAACCCTTTTCCACGATCTGTCCAACACTCATCAAATTCTTGGTGATTGTAGGTACATATAGAACTTTGCTCAACAGATTTCTATTCCCATCAAAAGTTTTTACATTTCCTACCTTGGCCACTGAATGCTTGGTGTCATCACCTATTTGTACTTGGTGCTTTCCCTTGGGTTCCTCAATGTCAGTGAAAAGAGCTACATTACCTGCTTCATGGTTTGAACAACCTGAGTCAATATAGAAGAGGTGTTCATCATTCATACCTTGCTTTGAAGTCATGTTCATAATCAGAAGGAAATCCTCTTGATCCTTTGTGTTAGGTCGTCGGATTGGCACAATGTAACTTTTATATTTTCATATACCGCACGCATCGAAAGGGCGTAGCGAAGTGATGTAACTTTTTACCTACTAATGAAGAGACATTACATGGCTCTCCGGTGGTAGAGAAGAAACGGGATCGCCAAAATGTCTGTCTGGGCGATTTGCGATCTTGTGGAGATGGCGTAGTGCAGATTTCAGATATTCTAAGTACTGTTACTTTGTCTTTGTTGAATTACATTAATTTCCAATAACACATTAATGTTATGTTGACGTTAATCAGTATAAGCGACGGTGATCATTAATTTATGCGTTAAAGACTGTGTAAAGAATAACCGAAATACGAACAGTAATACAGTGTAAAGGAAGTTATACTAGATAGTAACGTACAACTTAATTTGATAGTTAAGTTGGGAAAATCAGATAAAGGGCCTCTACATTGTCAGACCCCTACCATCCCCAAGAACCCGAAAAGAGATTAAAAGTGGACGTGATGGAATTCCCCTTTTAACACTGGCGCCGTCTGTGGGAAGATGGCAATAGATTGAGAATACTCAGTAAAGTTAGAGCAGTGCGTAAGGCAAGTGGTGCAGAGGTGATATATGCTAGTTACTCGATCTGGCGAGTCTTATCCGAAGTATAGAAGAGACCAGCATCCCTGGGCAGTTCCAAATCTATTAGGGACACCCCCAGGTGGTAGAAGTGCACGCCATTTAAGCCCAGTTGTTGAAGGATCGGAGCCAGTTGGCAATGATTCCGGTGCCAGTTCAGTGACACATGATGAGATTCCGATAGATTCCGGTGTGATTCCGGTTCGTTCTGAAGAGGGTGCACTGATTTCTAGGTGTACAGAGACACAGTGCATAGATCATCCGACGTTACCTGGTTAAGATTCAACTATTTTTGGTGATAAAGTTGTGTTGCCAAGTGAGATCATTTCTGGTGAAAAGACAACCTGGTGCGGTGAAAGTTCTGAAAAAAACTTGGAGAAGCTTGTCGAAGGTAGAAAAGTGCGTTTCGAAGCGACGGAGTTTCGTCAAGCCAACCTTACTCAGAATGTTTGTCCTGCCATTGGAAGCTTTGACATTACCAATCTTCTCCACTTTGTGCTTTGTGTCATCCCCTGTTTGCACTTCATGTCTATGCTTTGGACTTTCCAAGTCAGATAGAAGAGCAATGTTGCCTGCAACATGATTCGAGCATCTTGAATCTATGTAGAACAAACGATCATCTTCTTTACCTTCTTTGGGGCTTAGATTCATAAGAAGCAATGAGTCTTCATCTAGTTGATCTTCTGAATACTTGTTGTAGTCCCTTCTATTATAGCTTCTATTGTTATTGGTGAAGTTGTTTTTACCTCTGCCTCTATTGTTGCCATATCCACCTCTTCCACTTCCTTTCTGGGTCTTCCCATTGAACCAACAGTTCTGAGTGGTGTCGTTGGTCTTATCGCATATGGCACAAGGTTGAACATTCTGACCTTTGGCTTTGTCTTGCTTTGGTCCTTTCTTTTTTCCTTTCCACTTGCTCTTGCTTGCAAAGTTGGCTTGAGAAGCCTCTTCTTCATCTTCTTCCTTCTTCTTGCCTTTCTGCTTCTTATCCTTCTTATCTGCATATAGAGCACTAGTTGAATTACCATGATAAGAGTTACCTTCCTTTATGCTATTGTTGGCTTCTTGATTGAAGAGTTGTCCAAGAAAGATGTTGAAGTCTGGAGTTTGCACATCCATGATGAGATCATAAGCCGTCGTGAAGGATTGCCATTGCTTAGCACTTCGAATGCCGTTGAGAATTTGCCTCATTATGACCTCTTCTTCAATCAGCTCTCCCATGGATGCTAATTGATCTGCAACCTCCTTGACCTTGGTAACAAACTCTGTGATGGTTTGTTTAGGTGTCTTCTTCATTTGGTTGAACTTGTTCCAAAGATGATTCTTTCTTGCTTTGGTACTAGCAGAAAAGAAAGTCTCCATGGCATCCCAAGTCCCTTGAGATGTCTTGCATCCTCTAATATGTGGTAATAGAAAGTCAGAGATAGATTTTAGTATGTACGACCTTGCTTGAGTATCCCTTGCGCACCAAAGTGTGAGCTTATCTGTCTCCTCTTGTGTAGGTCCTCCTTTGGATCTTGGAATAGGCATAGCTTCATCACCTACTACAATTCCATAAAGATTTCTACCTTGCAAATAGGCCTCCATCCTGATTTTCCAAGCCGCATAGTTGTGTCCATCAAGCTTCTCGATCATTGAGGGAAAGCCGTCATCCATCTTGATCTAGCTCTGATACCACTGAAAAAACTTGGAGAAGCTTGTGGAAGGTAGAAAAGTGCGTTTCAAAGCGACGAAGTTTGATCGAGCCAATCGGCACAAGACCAGCCCTTGAGATTATGAAGACTCAAATAGACCTTATAAGCATGTAATAAGTGCAAAGAAACACACTATGTAATTTGGAGCATCAAGGAGAATGAGTCGATACAAAACAGATAGGTTCGCGGGTCGACTAGCTCAAAAAACTTACTATCTATGGAAGAAACAATGAACTTCAAATGCCGATAGCGACCAGCGTGATTACAATTAGAAAAATTCCTTTTATGGGAGTGATACACATAGGGTTGAGTGTATGGAATGCACAAAAGTATAAGGAATAAGCAAAATATGCTATAGGAATGAATGAGACATTCATTGGTGGTACTTCCTATTTTTCAGGAACACGTAGAGATTGACCCCAAGAAAGAAACACTAAGATTTATCCCAATCTACTGAACCAAATACTTTGAAAATTTATAGGCATACACTAGACACTTATACCTTTCAAATGCATCATCTTGCATGCAATTTGGAGCTCTGGAGAGAGAGCAGCATCCTCTGCAAGATTACTATTGGCGAAGAAGATGATGCAGAGAATTGAAGGAGCAAGACAATGATGGTCACAAGTGTATGTATATTGCTTCCATGTAATGTACAAGTGATTTCAAGTCTTTATATAGACTCTAGGAGTGTTCCACGACTTTTACAAGTTGAATTTGAATTCAAATGAAGGTGGGAATAGTTGTTGGAGGGAATCAATTCACTTCCCTACAATCTAGGAAAAGTGAAGATCTAGTTTGATCTACTTTTAGGTGATTGATTGCTTGATTGAATGCAACTTGAACCACCACAAATTCGTGGGATTTGGGCTCTATCTTTCTACCTTTACATGTGTAAAGCTCAAGGCTTTTACAACGGTAAATGAACCATCAAAAATCTCTCAAAAAAAATACAATAAATGAGCATATGAAAAAGAACTCTCCAACGGATATTCTTTCGACGCAATAGTCTTTGATGTAGATCAAATCCACCTCAAGCATAGTGTAAGCTTGATGTTCCAACAAGTTTGATAACTTCTGGTGGAAGTTCGATACCATTTAGTGGGAGTCTGAAGTTTTCTGGTGATACTGGAATACTACCTGGTAGATCCTTGTTACGTTCACCACTGTTCAGGGCAAGCTTGCCTACTCTTGATACTAAAGTTGAGGACAGACTATTTGATTTGGAGATAAGTAAAACATTTAACACTATTTTCGAGCTAGAAGGTGAGCAGTCTGATAATACAGATTCCAAAGGACAAGAGATACCCCCTCATAACTCAGGGAACAATAACAATACCAATAATAGCACCATGAGTGGACAACAACAACAAAAACAGCAGCAACAACAGCAACAACAATAGCAGCAACAGCAACAACCACATCCAATCATCCCACCTCGACCGGTTCCAACAGGGGTGACTTACACAAAGTTCGATGGATTTCTGGGTGACGACCCTGATGCACATGTGCGCACCTTTGAGATAAGCTATGCAGTGCTGAACCATCCACCCGATCCGGCGTACAAGGCTATCGTATTTCAGGCCACCCTAGTTAATGAAGCGGCTAGATGGTTGACTGAGTATGATATTAATCATTTTGTTAACTATGATGTTGTGCGGGATGTGTTTTTACAGAGGTTCCGATTGAAGAAGAATCCTGTCAAAATCTTTGACTATTTGGAGAACAATCGGCAGAATCCGCACCAGATTGTTCAGGAATACGCAACATTATTTAGAACTCACTTAAGACAACTGCCTCTGGCACACGCTAATCTACAGGATGATGTTATAACCTAGTGGTTCATTAACAGTTTGACCCCATAGTTAAGACAAATTATGATCATCCGCTGTGTGGGTGCTATGACACTGGATGTTGTTATTGCGATGGCCCTGCAACTAGAGCATAAAGTTGAGGGATTCACCGAAGACTTGGAGTGGCTGAAAGCCAGTAAGAACGTAACAGATGATCCGGCTAAACAGATGTATTGCACCAAGTGCAAAAATCCAGGCCACACTAGTGTTACATGTGCCCTTAACCAGATGTATTGTGCCATCTACAACACAACAGGACACTCAACAGAAAATTGCGCGTATAATGCTAAGGTGCAGGGGCGAGCAGTTGTAAATGCCATCATACAGGAACCAGTTCAGCCAGCAGCCCATTACGTACCATCACAGATGCGAACCAACCAGTCGCAAGGATATAGGAATTACCGGGGTCAGCGGAATACCAATTTTAATTCAAATCGATGGCAGGCGGGTATGTCAGCAGAAGGTACTTCTCTTCCACCACCTCGATGTCACTTTTGCGGCGAGATCGTCCACATCCGTAGATTTTGCAAGGATGCAGTAGAGTACGATAAAAGGAAGAAGGAGCGACAAAATCCAATGACCAACATGGTCTATATTTCACCAGTTGAATCACAAGCAGTAGTGGTTAAGACCAGATCGGGTAAGCAGTTGCAACCCGCTGCTGAGGCGTTCGAGCCTGGTATCCGTGAGCAGCAGCGAATGTATACAAAGGCTAGTCAATGGACAGCTAAAGAGCCAACTGTGTTTCTTGATCCAATTCCGATTACAGAGGCTCCCCTTCCTAAGGCAAGATTGAATGAACAAAATTTTGCCCCACCAATAGTAGAATCATTATCAGAACCGGTGATAAGTACGATCCAAACAGATCAAGTATGGGATATCCTATCTAAGGCTTCAATTACATTCCCTTTGGGACAGTTGCTTGCCTTGGTACCAGGAGTTAGGCAGCAATTCCAACAACAGGTTAGTCCCGGATCTTCCTGTACTCTGGCAACTGCAACAATACAACCGGAAGCTGATTCTACGGTGGATCATTTAGTCCCATTGATCACTCTTTGGCATAAAAACCAAAAGATTACTCAAGTGTTAATTGATGGCAGTTCAGGTGTGAATATAGCAACGGTAGCACTCTGCAAGCAATTGGGTTGGACCCAAATCGAGCCAGTACAATTTTTTGTACGCATGGCAGACCAATCCCGAGTCCATCCGGTGGGACTAGTACGGAATATTCCGATTACCTTGCAGGGTACCACATTCAAAATGACTTTTGTAGTTCTCGAACTACCAGAATCTAGCCTCGACTACAATCTACTTTTCGGTCCACCATGGTTGAAACAAGCCAAAGTTGTACAGGATTAGTCCGCGCAGGAGTTAACTTTCAAAGATAATCACCGTAAATATGTAGTTAAATTGGATGCCATGCAGTCCTGCGAGCTTCATGCAAGACCATATGTAGCGAAGCCGGTCCACATGTTGGATGGCTTATCTGATGACGAGGAAGAGGCGTTTCTGAAGTCAAATAAGGATATGATCTCATTAGGTACTGTAGATCTCGAGTCGATCGCAGATAAGTGGAGTCTAGCCGCTTGCACGGTGGTACCAGTGACCGGAGATGCAGATGCAGATGATAGTGTTGCTATGGATGGAGCCACCTTACATCAACTTCTGCATTCAGCTGATGATCTGGTAAAACCTCGATAATTTTTTGTACCAGAAGATCAGTTAGTAACATATAATTTGGGTGATGGGGATAACCCGCGACCCGTTAAGATTAAGGCAGGATTGTCAGAGACATTTCAAGATGATTTGATACGACTCTTGCGTGAGTTCTCCGATTTTTTTGCTTGGCACTATCGAGATATGAAAGGCCTGGACCCACGGATCTATCAACATCGGGTAGTGCTCAAACCAGAGGCGAAGCCAATTAAACATCCTAGTTACCGAATGAACCCCAATTATGCAGCACACGTCAAAGCAGAATCCCAATTATGCTGAATGGATATCTTTGATAGTGATTGTTTCGAAGAGAAATAAACAGCTGCGCATCTGTGTTGATTATCCAAAGCTGAATGCGGCCACTGTACCGGATCCATTTCCTCTCCCCTTTCTGGACTCAATGCTCGACAGGGTGGTTGGGCACGAGATGTATTCATTTCTGGATGGCTACAGTGGCTATAACCACGTGAGGATGGCACAACAGGACATACCTAAAACAACTTTTATCACGAATTGGGGTGTTTATGCTTTTTCTCATGACATTTCCATTGCTCAAGAACAACAGGCATAATATGGACCAATCTTTCCATGACTTGTCCTCGTGAAAGCCATCATATGGAATGAATTTATAATGATTTACCATCCATAATTAGAAATCCATCCATTAGTTGGCACATCTTTGTATGTCTTTCTGAAGACTTACCCAACCATGAATACACTTTACTAGCAACTTAATCCACAATAGCAAACACGTTTTGATGTGATACGAAACCATCTTTTGCCGCAAGAGCTTGTCTATGTGCAATACAATGTATGCCCATAATGTGAGGCATCGATGATTGAAATCGTGCAACCACACCTGTTTTATGGCCAATCATGACCGATGCACCATCAGTAGCTATTGCAATGAGCTTCTCAGTAGGTAGTCCACTTTCAACCAAGAAAACACTTAGTGCATTATAAATTGACATGCATCTCCATTTTCAATGGATAAAATTTTTACAAAGCTACATTTTGCAAGAACTTTTCCTCCATCAATCAAGTAAAAAGCATATATAATTATATGCTTCTCCATAGTACAATACGTGTTTTCATCGATGAGCAAAGAATAAAAAGGACTTGCATGTATATTTGCCAAAATGGTTCATGTCAAATAGTCTCTTGAGGTAAACAACATATCCTTGTCTGATATTGGATTTACATATGATCCATATTCATCAGGTGCAGGAATATTAGGTGCCCCTAGCTCTCTTTGCAACTTGCATTGACTTGGACACTTGTCTAGTGGGAGATCCTCACATGTGCAAAAGTAAACAAGCTTCATGCATGTAATTATTGTTCTTTTCTCAGAATGGATAGTATTCTCTACCCCATGCTGAAGAGGTCCTTTGGCATCAAGTCTCATTCTTTGCTTTGTGATACGAGCATGTACTGCAACTTTATGATCAACTCTCATTGCATGATCATTCAATGGAGACAAGACAAAGCTTTTGGAACCCCCTTGGGTATAACCATTGACCGTTTTTACATCCTCATAATATTGGCACTTAATAACTTCTTCATTGGTCATGCCTCTAGAAAGATAGGCCAAGGATGCAAAAGGGTCCATTGGTTGCTCCATCTCCTTTTCATCTTCTAAGGTGCATCTGGAGCATGATAAACATGATCACTTGCAACACCTATACTTGAACCTATATTGCAATCCATAGCATTTGCATGATCAACCACACTTGTGTCTACAGGCATATTAGATTCTTAAGCTTCTTGCAAGTAGGCAACTTCTATGTTTTGGAACTCACCAACTGGTCTTTGACTTGTAACCTTATAAACAAAAGCATCCATCTTGGATTATGACTTTCTTGTTTTGGTGGGACATTATTTCTTCGCCATTTCCATATATCACTTGTATGAATAACCTAACATCTGAGCAATTATATTAGATATTTCAAAATTTCTCTCATGGACCAACAACATACCAAAAGACCGTGAAATTATCAAAGCCATTATAGATATGAATGCAAGTCAATTTTGCTACAATAAAGAATGAGAGAAAAGTTTCTCACCTTTTAGAGAACCATTGAGCAAAGTGAAAGCACTTGCAGGACTCATTCACAAGCTTGCAAGACTCATCAATGCTATATCCATCATCTCCAAGATCTAACAAGCATAAAGATATATTTCATTGTTCAATAACATTCAGATTTCATAATGTACATGATGAATGAAATAAGGACTCCATAATCTATTAGTACTTTATCAGCGTTTCTATTGAAACTATGCACTGCAATGTAAAGCAATATAGGTTTTTTTTGAATCGTTACTAATGAGCATTGTGTCCCCTAAGTTGTAACTTATGTCTTTAGTATGTGTAACCTGTAACCTGGACATATTACAAAGTCATTCATCAATTGACACTGGATAGTGATTCACTTATCACATCACTCAAGATTCACTTATCACATGTCTTATCACTATTGTGAAATCAAATTTCAATATGATGTACATTTGTACCGAATCAATCATCAACAAAATCACATCACCTATCACTGTTGTGAAATCAATACATTATACAATGTACATTTGTACTAGCTCAATCATCAACAAAATTAAATCGTAATGATTAGGAATCAGAACAAACCTGGTGAGTCGTGTCCCTATCGCACTTGAGCAGCTCAAATAATTCTTGATTCATGAGGAGTCGTGAGTCCTCCTACATGCATCATGCAGCCAATGTCGTCGATGACATGAGGCTAGAGGGTAAAATCTTGAGGTGTGCTAGGCTATTAGCTAGAACTAAGGGTGGCAGTGGAATCTCCCAGGCGCTTAGGCAATGGAGCAACCAGCATTGATGGCAGGTCACTTGAGTAGCATCGATGGCAGGTTTGTGACTCGCTTGAAGCTTTTCTTGCTAGTTATAGGACTCACGAACCAAGTTATGAACCTTAGAACCAATTGAGTTAGTGGTTAGAACTGGTTAGACTATAGTCTAGCAAGCTAGAGTGCCCAGGGAAATTCGATTCGGGTTGTTTCTCTACATACTATGCTCGGGTTTTTTCTCTACATACTATATTTTTTCTCTAGTTATCTGGGGCCGACGAGTGGGCTAAACCAATGAATTCTCGAATCCATGCATAGAACCAGAGAGTTTTTTATAAAACCAGAAAAAATGTGTATGGAGGTTTTAGATGTGTTCGGCCAATGTCTTGTCCAATATACCAGGCTAGGTTCTTTAGCAAGGCAAAGACCTGTTCAACTGGAGCTCTTCCTCTCTCTCTCTCTCATGAGACAGGCTCTTTAGCATGGTGGAGACCTATCCAAATGGATTTCTCTCACATACACTACCTCCATTTGATGAATCAACTATGAATTCATGTAGAGCTTAAATAGGTGTCAAAGATGGAGATGAGTCAGACGACTCGTTCACATGACAAGTCTTCGTTGATCGAGAATAGCAAAAGATCATAAAATATCAATGGCATTCGCTACTTGAGGTTGAGGAACAATACACTTCTTCTGAAAGTTAGTGATATATTTTAGCATGGAAAGCTACCAATTTCCATTAAAATTCTCAATGTTTTGCAAGTTGAGCATGCGGAAAGCTTCTAACTATCTTTGCCACATTAGTAACTAAGATTTCAAAGACAAGTTCAGTTTGAAACAAGTCTCCTTGTCTAACCTTAGGGCCGTCCCTTCCTAATTCCTACCCTTAGTGGATCGCTTGTGTGGGATTGAGGGGTTTTATAAGTGTTATACATTTCATTGCTTTATTTTCTATTAAATCTAAGGTAGATTTTTTTTGAAAGAGTACAATGAATTGGAAACACACTCACACACGCAACCTCATAAGGTAGGGGCACCCATGTTATGTTCAACCAAGGCTTGAACTCATGAGTTGCCGATAGACTCAAGGCATCATACCACTAGGTTACATAGGCTCAAACAAACTTCCTTAAAAACAAAAAGAGTAGATTGTAATATCAAACTTCTTAAAAATAGAAACGTTGTGGGGTCTAAGAAGGCATAGATACAATTTCTAACTAACTAGATAATATTCTTCAACATGAAGGACGAAACCATGGTGCATTTTTCACGTGCAATCAATGATCATTTGACTATCTCTAGCATTATTTGGTCATTTCTTTGCATGTACCCCATTTTAGTAAACTACAACTTGCTTAAGCTAGCTCGCTACTTGCTTATCTCTACACATCGAAAAAATATTTCATTTCTATTTCACTCTATCTATTTTACTCAATTAAGTAGTTCATTTTGTTGATTGGTTTTGTGATAGATTTAAGAATCAATTGGTTCTTGATTTGTGCTCATTAGACAACTCATAGAGCATCTATTCAATCTCTTAAGTTTTTAGTCCTAACTCTTCATACTATGCAATGGAGGGACCCTTTCCTATATGCGCATCCATATGTTCATCTAGTAGATTGTGAACAACATGTTTTTTGGGTGAAAATTTTAGGGAGTTCCAACACCCATTTGATGTGACTAAGAGCTTTTTTGAAAGGTTCAAAGTTCTATTGTATGTGTATGACTTCTCTAGTCTAAATTTTGAGTGGAACCTAAGAATTATCATGTCTCAGTGACTATGGTGACCTTGCAAGGATCACTAGGAAGGGCAACTTTCTTGAAGCTACAATTTGGAGGCCCCATTTTTCTTCAATGATAATGAGTACCATCTAAGAGAACTTGGGAGAATCCAAAGGTGTTTTAAATGTTAAAGAAAATATAATGCAAACAAAAGGAGTTGAAAAAGACTAAATGACCTAGTTCACAAAGGGATGATGGAATTCAATCCCATAGATCTGCACACTAGAAGTGAAATGAACCCAATACCTAGGTCCCTTTATACATCTTTTCTACTATCTTGTAGAAAAACTCTGATTCACCTGCCTTACACTGATCCAAATCACCTAATCTTTTAGCGAGATGTGGTTCATAAGCTTTGCAACAAGCTATAGAACACCTAAAATCAATCTATTTAGGTCAGTTAACAACTCTATATAAAATAGACTTTGCAAATATGTAGGATATGCAGAAATTAGGGTTACAAAGATACACTAATTTCTCTACACATAAAACTGATTTCAAGACGCCCTCCTAGGCAAAGCAAGAAAATATATAAGTTAAAGAATGCACCTTAAATCTCTTCAATTGGATATGTTCACAAAGAGTTAAAACTATTACAAGACAATTATGTCTATACCTACAAGAGACTAGAGGGGATATGGGCTTGATAGCTCCTCCTCTGTGCGTGTAATGTCCTCCTTGTTGGTGCAACACAATCACCAATTGAAGTTTTGATAAAGGATTGAAGTCAAGGATTGAAGAAAAGATCAATTTATGAAGCATGAAGAAAGTACATGTTCAGAAGATGAAGACTTGTATACATATGTACATTAATTTAGAGTTAGCTCATTTATGTACCTTTTGTATGGTCATGAGCTTGTACACATATGCCTATATATACAAGAAAAAAGTCGGTGCAAATGTGGGAGAGTGCATGTGAATAGCGGAATTAGAAGTTGTAAGAGTTATTAGACACTTTAGAAGTGATTAAGATCTCTCTCATCACTCAGATGTAAAACTTCTCAGAAATGAAGAAATATTACGCCTGAACTTTTGCTTAGTACTCCTTCTGTGTTTTATCTTTTTGTGAAATGCTTTTGTACAAGTCTAAATCTATAGTTGGTTGAACTTTGTACAAGTTTTCAGATTCTAATTGTGATCTGGCTGAGAGAATTGAGTGTAGGAACATTTACATGAGTAAATGTGAAGAAGTGAAGTTGCAGCCGGTGCAAAATTTGATGCTAATGTTTTGGTGATTTCTCCTTCCACACTGTAACGTTTTGAGCAAGCAAGCACTCATTCTTTAAGTTGGAAGGTAAGCTACCTATGGCTAAAAGAATTTGAATAAATGGGTTGTACTTTGGGAGAATTATGTGTTAAAAGTTATAGGTGTCAAAGTCGACTGTAAAAAAAGACAGTTTTAGACATAGGTGAATTGTTTAGATCATTTCTCAAGATCCACTAAGTCTTTTGAAATGATTTAACTCAGAGAATGTGCACTTACTATAGGCGACACCTTATGCAAATGTTTATTAAAAACTTTACACATTTAATTAGTCAATGAGTGAGATATATGCAGTAGACTTTGTGCGTATCAACTCACTTCACAGTTTGTTCAAGATTTTGGTAATTGAGCATTGATCCTCTAAGTAAAGATTTTGAGTTATTCTTGATATAGAGGTGCTCTAACGTCAAGTATAGCTTGTTCTTTAGGAGATTAACACTCTCCTTCAGTGGTATCAGAGCAGGAATCATCAAAACTAAAGAAAGGAGGACCCCGACTGCTACAGATATAAGGAAATCAACATTTGAAGCTTCAAAAGGTGAAAGCTTGAGAGCAAAGCTTGAGAAGGAGGCCAGAAGATATCAAGAAGATCATAAGGCACTTCATTCAAAGTAAAGGTAACCTTATTCCTCATAAAGGTTGAAGAATTTAATACACAGGTGAAGAAAGAATGGGAGATTCTCTTCAAACAGAGAAATTGGATAGAGAAAACTATCCAGCATGGTCAATGAGGATGGAATCTCATATCATGAGCAAAGATTTGATAGGTTACATTGCAGGTGAAGAAGAAAAGCCACAATTCAGAGATCCTAGTGTTCCAACTAGGGATGAGTTATCAGATTTGAAGACTTGGATGAAGAAGGATGCTGAAGCAAGGAGCATTATCTACATGGGAGTCAATGACTACTTGCTACCTCACATTAGAGGTCTTGAAAGTGCAAGTGATATATGGAATACTTTGGAGGAGCATTTCCAAAATACTACAAAGTCAAGGAAGGCATGTTTGTGGGCAGAGTTTACCACATTCAAGAAGAAGGCCTCTCAATCCATTTCTGATTATGTAACACGGATGAAGGACATTGCAGATGCATCAGGAGCAGTTGATGAAGATATTGAGGAGGATAAAATGGTGAGGCAAATTCTCACAAGTTTGAGAGGTGATGAGAAATGGAAGCCATTCATTTTGTCTACTGAATTGTCACTAGATCATTTTACTCCTGACTTAAATCAGTCGCTAGGACACATGCTAACCTTTGAGCAGGATGTCAAAGGTGAAAGTGATAAGAGCGCAAGTCAAGCAATGTATTCAAAGGATAAGAAGAAGATACGCAAAGGGAAGGAACAAGAAAATGAAGATGAAGGTACAACTAGCCAAGCTAACTTCTTAAGAGGAAGAGGAGGTGGCAAAGGAAGAGGAAGAGGTAGAAGCAATAAAGATGGAGTCAAAGCTTGCTGGATTTGTGGTAAGACAAATCACTTAGCTCATGATTGTTGGCATAATAATCAGAATAATGGTGGATATAATCAAAACTTTAATTCAAGGGGAAGAGGTGGCAGAAATCAAAGAGGTAATTTCAGAGGTAGAGGTAGTAGAGGTTACTTTGGAAGAAATGCAGGTAGAGGATTCCAAAACCAATCCTACAACAATACTTACTATAATTATGCTTCAGATCAGAAGGAGGATTCAACCTTGATAATGAATGCAACTTGTGAAAGGGAAAGTGAAGATCAAAGAGTCTTCTACATTGACTCAGGGTGTAGCAATCTGTTGAAGAGTCACTCACTAATTAGACATAAAGACATAACGACATATGAAGGATGAAGAAAGACGAAGAGAAGCAGAAACAAAGCATTCAGAAAAATCAAGCCTTAGTGAAGGGACAAATTCACAACTGTTATATAGTTCATAGAAACTTCCAGAATTACGAGTTTTGAGTCTCGCAACAAATATGTATATAAGTGAGCTTTGAATAGAAGAATGTATGCATAGGAGAGTTGAAATACAAAAGTACGTATGTATGTAGAAATGAATAAGTAGAACGTGAACTATTAGGTATTCATTTGTAAGAGATATGGTAAGGAAGAACTACTCAGAATAGGAGAGTTTTTCATGGCTTTGAGCGAAGTGAGGCCAAGCCATTTTGTACACATCTTCTCTAATAGAAAACACATGTTTGTGTGGAAGAATTTGAGCGCATTCTTCTTGTGTGAAGAAATCTAAGTGATTTCATGTTACTGTGAAAGTTAGTTAACAGTTACAGTTTTTTGAGTGCACATTTTACGGTACTTCTACAAGTTAGATCTCACAATATAGTGTAAATTTTTTTATGAGTGATAGCTTATCTTGAAGCTACTAGTCTCAACTACAAATTGATTAAAAGAGTTTTGTGAAATGGGACATATACATACAGTACTGTGTCTGACAGTAAAGACATTCATAACTTATGAAGTTTTCTCTCAAACTTCAGATAGAGTTCATTCACTAAAGGAGGCTCAGGTTTTACTTCCTTACTTCCTTTACAGATATTTGAAGTAACTACAAACAGAATCACAGTTGATTTCGGTAAGATTACGGTAAGATTACAATGACATTCCAGTAACAATCTGATGAAGTTCCGGTGAGATTCCGGTAAGTTCAAAACACAGTTTTTGCATATTTGAGTGGCAAAAAGAGTATCTAACAGAAAGCAAACAAAGATTTGCAAAGACTGAAGTAAATGAGATTGGAATCGAAGCCTGAAGAAAAGGCCAAGTTTCCTGTAAAGTGAATTTTTAGATTTCACTAAATATAGTTATAAAGTTTTCAGTTTCAAAAAAGTTGCTAAGCTATTGATGATTATAGAGGTGTTCTTATATCACTCTAGCTTAGTTCTTGTGAGGTGGTGAATTCCGTAGCTTAGTTTCAAGCTCTTATCGTGTCAACAAGTGGTATCAGAGCAAAAAGGTCCTCAAGAGTAAATAGAAGTAAAGATACAAGGAAAGATGAAGAATTCTTCATAAGAAAAGTGAAAGCTGAGGTGATCAACAACAAACGGCATCAGAGAAGCATTCTGAAGTCATTCTCAGGGTAAAGGTTTATGAAAGGTAAAATTTTTTAACATTATACTCACCGACAGAAACAGAAACAAGGAAACCATGGCAGATCATATTTCTATTGACAAATTGGACAGAGATAATTATCCCGCATGGGTAATGAGAATGGAAGCCTTACTTATGAGTAAGGACTTAATGATATATGTGATAGGAGAAGAAAAGAAGCCTACTTTTGGACACGAGAGTCAACCAAAGAAAGAAGAGTTAGAAGCCTTGAAGCTGTGGCAGAAGAAAGATGCAAGGTCAAGAGCGTATATCTACAATACCATTACAGATCATTTGTTACCACATATTAGAGGTCTGGAAAAAGTGGAAGATATATGGAGTGCATTGGAAGATCATTTCCAAAATACTACCAAAGCTAGGAAGAGTAGCTTATGGTCAGAATTTACAACTTTCAAGAAAAAGCAAAGTCAAAGCATTAGTGATTATGTCACTAAGATGAAGGACTTGGTAGACAGTCTTGGATCTATTGACAAGGATATTGAAGACCACAGGTTAATAGCACAAGTTCTTGCACGATTGAGAGGAGATGAAGGGTGGAAACTTTTCGTACTCTCATTTGAACTTTCATTAAATCATTTTCTACCAGATTTAAATCAGTTGCTTGGACTAATGCTAACATTTGAGAAAGATTTGAAGATAGATGGAGATAAAGGACATAGTTCTGCTATGTACGCAAAGAATAAGAAGAAAGGTGATAAAGGTAAAGAAAAGGATGAAGAAGAGATGACTACTCAAGCAAATTATGCAAGAGGAAGAGGTAATGTCAGAAGTAAAAGTAGAGGTAATACAAAAGGAAGAGGTAATCAGAATAACAACAAGAAGAGTTGTTGGATCTATGGATTAAGCAATCACTTGGCTCATGATTGCTGGCATAATTCTCAAGGATTAAGTCAGAATCAGAATAACAATAGCAGAGGCAGAAGCGGAAGATATCAAAGAGGTAGACAAAGCCAAAGAGGCGGATATGGTAGAGGTGGAGCAAGAAGTTTGGGACAGAATCAGTCTCACAACACTACCTACTACAACTATGCAAATGATACACAAATAACAATCATACAACATTGATGATGAATTCGATAAGTGTGTCACAGAATGAAGATCTAAAGGTATTCTGTATTGACTCTGGTTGTTCAAATAATTTGTCAGGAAATATAGAATTGTTATCATAATTGGAAGGAGGTATTTCAAATCATACAGTACAAACATGTGATAACACAAAACATAATGTGCGGTCAATTGGAAAAGTAAAGTGTAAGAATGGAGCTGACCTACTAATAAATGTTTTATATGTTCCAACAATCCCAAAGAATCTGATTAGCGTAGGATAGATAGTAGAAAAAGGTTTTCAAGTCAGGTTTACAAATGAAGGAGTATTTGTTGAAGATCTAGAGAATGGATACAATCAAATTGTCTATGGTAAAAAGGAAGGTAGACTTTTTACTCTTAAAGTGCAAGGGAATGTTGGTCAAGCCTTGATCACACATGGTGATGAAGTATTTACAGAATTAGACCTCTGGCATAAGAGGTTAGGACACTTTAATGAAAAAGGAATCAAAACTATGGTGGAAAAACAATCCGTAAGAGGATTACCAAATATAAAGAATCAACATATGATTCACAAATGTGAAGCCTGTCAGATGGGAAAAGCACATCATAAACTCAGCAAATATGATGGTGTAGAGTTTAAAGATATGAGGAAGTATCAATCTTTAGTGGGAAGCTTGATTTATGCTACGCTAACAAGACCAGATCTTAGTTATGTAGTAGGAGTTCTCTCACAGTTTATGCATTGTCCGAAGGACCAACATTGGGTTGCACGACAAAGAGTTTTTAGATATATCAAAAGAACTATAAAAGAAGGATTATATTATTCTTTTACATCAGATATAAAGCTGAGAGCATACAGTGACTCAGACTGGGAAGGAAGTCAAGATGACAGAAGGTCAACACATGGGTATATGATATACCTAGGAGATAAGCTTGTCAGCAGGTTTTCAAAGAAGCAGCATACAGTGGCTTTATCCTCAACTAAAGTTGAATATAAAGGACTTGTGGAAGCAGCTAAAGAAGTGATATGGATGCAGACCTTGCTCAAAAGCTTGGGGATTGATCAAGGTATACCTATCATACATAGAGATAATATGAGTTTGTTGTATCTTGCAACAAATCCAGTATTTCATGGAAGAACAAAGCATATACATATTCAATATCATTTCCTGAGGGAAAAGGCAATGGAGAAGGAGATTGAAATAGTATACACTCCTACAAAAGATCAGATTGCAGATATTATGACAAAGAGCTTGGATGGAGTAAAGACAAGCAGATTCAAAGAAATGGCAGGAATAAAAGAAAAGAAGAATATATGAAAGATCAGAGGGTGCTAATTAGTGATTGAGGGGGAGTTGTTGAAGAATCACTCACTAATTAGACATAAAGACATGAAGACATATGAAGGATGAAGAAAGACAAAGAGAAGCAGAAACAAAGCATTCAGAAAAATCAAGCCTTAGTGAAGGGACAAATTCACAATTGTAATATAGTTCATAGAAACTTCGAGAATTACGAGTTTTGAGTCTCAGAACAAATATGTATATAAGTGAGTTTTGAATAGAAGAATGTATGCACGGGAGAGTTGAGATAGAAAAGTATGTACGTATGTAGAGATGAATAAGTGGAACCTGAACTGTCAGGTATTCATCTGTAAGAGAGATGGTAAGGAAGAAATACTCAGAATAGGAGAGTTTTTCATGGCTTTGAGAGAAGTGAGGCCAAGCCATTTTGTACACATCTTCTCTAATAGAAAACACATGTTTTTGTGGAAGGATTTGAGCGCATTCGTCTTGTGTGAAGAAATCTAAGTGATTTCATGTTACTGTGAAAGTTAGTAAGCAATTATAGTTTTCTGAGTGCACATTTTACGGTACTTCTACAAGTTAGATCTCACAGTATAGTGTAAAGTTTTTTATGATTGATAGCTTATCTTGAAGCTACTAGTCTCAACTACAAATTGATTAAAAGAGTTTTATGAAATGGGACATGTACGTACAGTACTGTGTCTGACAGTAAACATTCAGAACTGATGAAGTTTTCTCTCAAACTTCAGATAGAGTTCATTCACTGAAGGAAGCTCATGCATTACTACCTTACTTCATTTACAGATATTTGAACTAACTACAAACAGAATCACAGTTGATTCTGGTAAGATTACGGTAAGATTATGGTGAGAGTCCGGTGAAGTTCCGGTGATATTCCGATACGTTCAAAACACAGTTTTGGCATATTTAAGTGGCGAAAAGAATATCTAACAGTAAGCAAACAAAGATTTTCAAAGATTGAAGTAAATCAAATCAGAATTGAAGCATGAAGAAAAGGCAAAGTTTCCTATAAAGTGAATTTTCAAATTTTACTAGGTAGAGTTATAAAGTTTTCAGTTTGAGAAAAGTTGCTAATCTACTAATGATTATAGAGGTGTTCTTATATCACTCTAGCTTAGTTCTTATGATGTGGAAAATTCCGTAGCTTAGTTTCAAGCTCTCGTCGCGTCAACAAATCACCTGAGTGGCAACATAGCCTTGATGACTGATTTGGAGAATAAGGTAACTAATCATGTAGTTCACACAGGTGACAAGACAAAGCATAATGTGAAGTCAATTGGATCAGTGAAGGCCAAGGATGGAAGTACTCTCCTGAGTAAGGTTTTGTATGTTCCTACAATTCCAAAGAATCTGATAAGTGTAGGGCAAATTGTTGAAAAAGTTTATGAAGTAAGGTTCACTAATGAAGGAGTTTTTGTGGAAGCCCCTAGCAATGGTTATAAAAAAATTGTTTCAGGGAAGAAAGAAGGAAGACTCTTTACATTGAAGATTCAAGGTAATGTTAGTCATTCCTTGTTTACTTATGGAGGACATAAGATCTCTGAGTTAGATCTTTGGCATAAAAGGCTTGGACATTTCAGTGAAAGAGGTATGAAGGATATGGTTAACAATGGTTCACTGCTTGGGTTGCCTAATCTTGCAGGTCAACATATGACATACAGATGTGAGGCATGTCAATTAGGTAAGGCTCATAAGCAATCATACAATAAGCATGGATTTATGTATTCAGAGAAGCTTGAATTGGTACACACAGATTCTTTGACTCTACAACCACACATGTAATTAGGTATGATTAACCCATCTAGGGTAGCCAATCATATGGTCCATGACCTCTTTTATGCAGTTTCTTACTGAGATCTATTATTGTGGAATGTGAATACCGAATCTCCTTTCTTTAAGTCTGTGTCTCTCATATGCATGTTAAAATGTGTTTTTTGTCTCCATTTATTTGCATATAAATAATTTATTGCCTAAAGTCCTATTGATCCCAATTTCCCTAGTTTTGTAAACCTATCCACCAATTCATGTCCTTTCCATTCTAGGGTTTGTGCTACTCTCAAGGCTACAATTAAGAGATCCATAGCAAGTAAAGCATTTTGTCCATACACCACATTGAATGGTGTTGTTCCAATACTAGTTTATAAGAAACTCTATAAACCCATAAAGTATGACGTAATTGCTTATCCCAATATGATCTCTTACTATTCATTATCCTTTACAAGATTCTACATAACAATTTATTAGTAATTTCTACTAGACCATTGGCTTGAGGATGATATGGGCCTAACAATCTATGGATTACTAAAACATCTTCCAACAGAAAGCCTATGACTTCAGTCAAAAAATGGGTACCTCTATCACAAAAAAATTATACTAAGGAGATGATATGGGTACAACGAAATCTATTCTGCACTTTGAAAAGTCTATAAAGCTCATTATATTGGTTTGGGAGGCATTTCATCTTTCTTTATTGGATTTTTTTGTTCTTTGGCATATGTCACATCTTTTAAAAAATAATTCACCACAATCCAACATAGATGATTAACTTAGCAACCCTTTCTGTTGAAAATCATCATGATGCTACTCCAACATGTGCTAATTGAAGAATCTTCACATATTCATCTTCATGTACATAGATTCTTAAGTGTCCATTTTTTCCTCTTTTGTATAGTTGTTCTCCTATCAAAGAGTAATCTTTGCATTCCAAATTCATCACCTTATCATGGAAATTCTCTTTTTCTTTCTCGTTGCTTGATTTTAAGCATCTAAATATTTCTTCACTCCATAATGGATTTTAATGAATTATGAACAAAGTGGCATGATCTAGAACTTGTTTTCTTGACATGTCTTGAAATTCTAACAAAGTAATGTATATTTTTTTCTAGTCAGACCAATACACACCTAATCTATGCATTTATTAGGGTTTGAGATTTAGATGGATGCATCACGTCTTGGGTAATATGCTTTCTCCAGGTAATTCCATTGTTCTTCCTCCTAGATAAAATTCAGTCAAATTCCTAGTTGACGAAGATAGTACAAAGGTCCAAAGAGTAAGATATAATTTTTACATTGACCTATCTCGTTTCTCACATTTTGATTCCTAAACTGAGGCCCAAAGAATTATGTCATTGTCTCATCTAAGAACTACTTCAATGTTAAAGAGTTAAGTATCTAGTAATTCGCCATCCATTCATTCTAGATAGTTGATATGCTCTAATGTGAGTTTTTCCTTGTTTAACTATCACTTCAAAATCAAAATCCATTAACAACAAAAGCCATCTAATTATTCTAGTTTCATTGCATGGTTTACTCGCTAAGTATCGTAAAACCTAATGATCCACAAAGAATTCGAATTTGTTAGTAAGAAGATAATGCCTAGATCGCATAATAGCATAAAACATACCCAATTCTTCTCTTTTACTAGTTTTATAATTTTTCTCTTCTTGATTAAGTTTCCTATCTACAAATGCAATTGGGAAATGGAAATTTGTATCGTACACTGGTTGAGCTAAGATGCAACCTAATGCAAAACTTGAAGCACCAGCATGAACATGAAAAATATTTTCTTAATTTTGAGGTTTCAATATCGATGTTGAACTTAACCAGGTTTTGAGCTTCTTAAAATCTTCCTCACATTCGTCATTCCATTCAAACTTTATGATTAGAGCATATAATAGTTTAGCTATTATTTCATAAATATGGAAAATCCTTCTATAATAACCATAATGTCACATGAAAGCTTGTAGTTTCTTGACTTTTGTAGGTCTTGGCATTTAAACAATAATCCTTGTTTTTTCCTCATCTGTGGAGATACCATTATTTGATACTATGTGACCCAATATTTTGCCTTGTCTTACATAAAATATTCATTTCTTAGGGTTTAGATAGATTGTACAAATTTTACATTTCTCAAAGATATGTCTGAGGTCCCAAGTGATTTGGTCAGCTTGATAAAAAAGCACACAAGTCATCAACAGACACTTCCATGGTCTTTGTAGGAAATTCTTTGAAAACATAACACATTAGTCTCTAAAACGTTGTACGTGCATTGGTTAAACCCAAAGGCATTACCTTAGATGCTTAAACTTCCAAATTCTATTGCAAAAGCACTTTTATGTTGATCCTCAGGGGCTATAACAACTTGATTATATCTATAGAAACCATCAAGAAAGCTATACACTTCTTTTCCAACTACTCTTTCAAGAAAATGATCAATAATTATAAATGTGTAATTATCTTTTATAGTGGTTAGATTAAGTTTCGTGAGGTTTATACAAACCTTAAGTTTTCCATTTTTCGTTCGTACCACCACTATTGGGTATATCCACTCAATTTGTTCAGTTTCATAGATGACTCTAATTGACAAGAGCTTACAATCTCTTCCTTGATTTTAGCAGCATAGACATCATTATATGTATATTATCTTTGTTAAGTAGGAAAAGGACTTGTCTTCCTCAACTAGGAAAAGGACTTGCCTTACTTGTTCTTTGTTGTCATATGATTGTTCTTGTTTTGGTTTTCTTTAAGGTTTATGAGAAAGTACCTTTCTGTCCTCCACCCCATATCTTTTAAAGTGTTCTAGTACATCTATTTTATTTCCTTGTCCTTCTCTACTCCTTCCTTTATCTTGAGATTTAGATTCCTGATCCTCTAGTTGATTAGATTACCATTTCCCTCTCTTTTGAAGTTTGTAAGATTTTGAGCATGTTGAATGGTATTAAGTCATAGCCTTCCAAATCACACATTTTCACTGAGTTTTGCTCACATGCATCTACATCTAGAGTTGCTAGTATTTGATCCTCATGATATGGTTTAAAATATTTATCATCTAAGTACATGGGTAAATAGATTGGATCATCTATGCTCCTCTCTAATTTACATTCTCCCTTAATCAACTTGTAGATTCCTAAATTTCTTGGTTTACATAAGCACATCTGAGCTGAATCATCAAATTCCATATCTCCAATTGTGTTTGATGCTATCGAAGTATCTTTTATTTTATGATTTGTTTTTCAATCTCTTGGTGATATATCATGATGTGTATTATTGCTTAGATTTACCTTGGTGAAATTATTTTCATGTTCAAGGTATATGTAACTAATCCCTCAATCTTGAACCACTTTGAGTTTTCTTAGAGATGGTCTTTCAAGTATGATGTCAAATGTGTTTAACTCTAGGAATTCAGCTACAACCAATGTATTCTTAAAGTTGATTCCACATGTCTTGAGGTTAATCTATTCCAACAAGCCTATTTGATATTCAATATGTCCATCTACTAGCTCATGTTCTAACTTGGTAGGTTTCAAGTTAGGTTTTCCCCATTTCTCCCAAACTTCTTTTGTGATGATGGCTACTTTAGCTCCATGATCCAAGAAGGTGTGCACTTTATGTCATTGCAATTCCAAAGTTAGAGTTTTATTGCCTTCTTCAACTTAACAATATCCTCCTACTTTAACCAATGGTACTTGTCTCTGCATTGTTTTCTCTTTCCCTGAGTCATGTTCTTCCTACATTTTGGATGAATTTATAAAATATCTTCTCAAATTAGTGTTTTGTCTCAATATTTGTTGCCAATTATAAACTTTACATGTAATTTCCATGTTCTATAATGGTTCTAACATATTACTCTTTGGCGTTGAGTCATGTACCTTCATATTCCTCTAGCTCACAGTTTTATTATCCTTGTTTTATCATTGAAGGCTTTTTCTCTAGCTTTTATTAGTGGTGGTTTTCTGAATCATATTCCTTGGTTTTTTTTCTCTCAGTTCTTGCCAGACCACCTGATCCATGCATTTCTTAAGTTGATATTTTGAGATTAATGTATCTCTTAAAACTTGATCCTTTTCCATGATCTCTTGTGTAGTTTCAATCAGTTTTTTGGACATTGAGAATCTTCTCTTTTCTTCTTATGGTATGGGATATTTATTCTCTTATTCCTACCTAACATATATAGTACTATATTCTGGACTTAATCTATCACAAATAGAGGACGATATGAGATTAAACTGTACAAGGATTTTACTATTTTGAACGATCATCGGCATGGTTTAAGTTTGCAGTGTTGTAGGGAGCTAACATCATGTTAGTTTCAAATTTTTATGAATTTTGGATCTCATTTCAAGAAGAGCTAGGCATCTCTCCTAAAATGGATTAGCAACTTTGTTTCTAAGTTTTTGTCCAAAGAGCCTCTCCTTTACTGACATTCTAGAGCGCGCACTCAACTACCTCACGAAGGAGAGCTTTCTGACATGATAACTTGATGTTCAGCTGGAGGACCCTTTGAAAGCTTCTTGAGACTTCGTTTCATATCTTCTTGCAAATCTGTTCGTACAACTACTTGTGCGTTCAACAATCTAGACTGCTAGTTTAATTTGATCAGCAAGATGCTTTAAAAAGTTGAAGAGCCGAGGATAGCGCCCTCTGCCCATCCTGATCCACCTTGGACATTGGTAGTCCTTGAGTTACAGACATCTACAGCGGCATGGAGACGAGAAAGGCCTCGGCTCTCTTTTTCCCGGAACGGATGAGGATGAACAGACGGTCGCCCTTGCGCTGCTCATCCTTAGCTGTTCACTTGCCCAAAAGAGAGTGAAAGATCGTGCACGTGAAAGCCGGCAGCAGCTTCACAAGCATGGACGGAGGGCGGATCAACGAGTTTGCACCTTGAGTGACAGGACAGACGAACAGACGGTCGTCCTTGCGCTGCCCAAAAGACAGTGAAAGGTCGTGCACATGAAAGCCTGCAGCAGCTTCGTAAAGCATGGACGGAGGGCGGATCAACGAGTTTTTCCTTTTTTGTTTTTTTTTTTTAATAAAGGAACTTCGGCTTTGGCCTATTCTTCCGGACTTTAATTAAAATAAAGAAGAAAAGTTACAAGTGAATGGGACTAGTGCTCATGGGACCCTCCAAATCCCACAATGCAGGGGACAAGTTCGGTAAGCTAGAGGGCATTACAAACGAGGCGGACAACTCTATCATCTCCCTCATGTAGGACCCATTTGGGTTTCAACTTGTTATGTTCGAGGAGATAAATAGAGTGATGTCTAAACGGTGGAGATCTCTTATCACAGGAGATTCTTTTACCTAGAAGAAACAAGGATTTCTCAATCGACCATTCCTTTGGGGTTTGGCCAAAATTGACAGCACATCGCTCCCTCCAAATCTTCCAAAGAGTCTCATCCCTGATGGCATTCCACAAGCAGCCAACCGCCTGACCCAACATTGCTTGTTGCCGATTGATTTGGTTTGTGAGCCTCAATACCCACATCATGTGATGCCAGATAACATGCGACTTGGGGCAATCGAAGAAAAGGTGAACTAAATCTTCGATGCATCGATGGCAATGCTTGCACCATGGAGGCACACCATAAATTTTATTAGCCCTTGCATTGGACCAGATACCCTTATGCAAGATCTGCCACATGAGAACAGACTTTTTTATCTCAATTAGGGGATGCCAAATAGACATGAACTTGAGTTCCAATCAAAGTTTGGTCTAAGAAACGCACCACACCTTGTTAAGGGTGTGATGACCATCTAGGTTCTCTTTGAAGTTGGGGATTCTGGATAGTTTCTTACCATTGCTCGATTTGAAGCCCTCCAGGCAACGAAGATCATGTCCACAGAGAAGGCGAGTAGTTGAGCAGTCCCACGCTAAACACTTGCCTTGAAGAAGAGTCCATTCCTCGAGGGTAACTCTATGTCTCGAGTCTAGGTCTTCGAACCTAATCCACTGGCGGTTCTCTTGTTTCTAGAGTTGTTTCCACGGTTTGAATCCCTTGTTCCATACCCGCTTAGCAGTTTGGAGGCTCCAAGACTCCACCCTCCTAATGCGGATGATCGAGAACCAGATAGTCATTTTGTCTTATCCGAGCTGCCCACTTCCACTCATCACTAATTCTGATGAATTGTTTGGCCTTGTTCCAACTCTTCCAGAAGGAACACACAAGGCTAGAGCCTTTAGGGGACAATGGGTGGGGGGAGAACAAAAGCATGAGGATCCATATGTCCCGCCAACTAGGATGGCCTACCAAGGTAAGGTCTTTCAAGTTTTTGAAGATCAATTTAGCCCAAGAGGCATCACTATTGCTCCAAGCCTTGATAAACCAATTTGCTGCTAACTTGTGAGCCAATCCAGCGATATCCAAAAAACCCAAGCCCCCGAGTGTTTCGAACTCTTGCAAGTTTCCCATTTGATTTTGGGAATCCCCCTCCTAATGGGGTCCCTAGTCCATAGGAAGTTTCTGCAAATTCTTTCCACTTTATCCAACTCTTTCTCCTTAGGTCTCCAACATGAGATAAAGTAAATAGTCGTAGAAAGCATAAATGTGTTAACCACCATTGCATGTCCTGTCAAGTTAACTCGCATACCTTTCCAATGATTTAGTTTGCTATCTAGTTTGGATAGCACCCAGTTCCATTGTTGGTGCATTGAGATGTTGAAGCCCATCGGAATACCGAGGAGATGGAAGACTTGACCGCTAGGGATAACTTGACACCCCTGATCTAACAACAGTTGGGGTGGAGGTCCATGGATTGCTCTAAAAACAGTTTTAGCATGGTTGATTTTTGAGCCTGACACCACACAAAAGGTGTTGAGTCAACTCCAAAACACCTCAATGTTGTTCATATCGTTAAGTACAAATGCATTCATGTCACCAGCAAAGAGTCTCACAATCATTTGGCCATGATTTAGAGGAAGGGAAAGACCCTTGAGATTGCCAACGTCCATGTGATGCTTTAATAGGCAGCCATCGGAGGCGATGGCGAAGAGTAGTGGAGCCAGTGGGCAGCCTTGCCTAATAGATCTTTTTAAACGTATGGACTTAAAGAGCTTATCGTTGATATTTATTCTCGTTGAAGCATTTCCGACTAGAGTGGAAACCATCTTCGTGAACTTTTGGTTGCATCCAAGGTCTTTGAAGGATTGAAGAATAAAGTCCCATTCCAATCTGTCATACGCTTTTTCGAAGTCGATCTTAATGAATGCTAGATCTTGTGCAGGCTCCTCAGTAAACGCAAGGCCTTCCCAAATATCGACAATTGCTTCAAGTATAGATCTACCTTTGATAAAACCTTTCTGGTCCTCACAAAGCCATGACTTTAAATAACAAGAGATTCTGTTGGCGATAACTTTGGCAATTATCTCTGTTTGGAGCATGGTAATCGGCCGCCAGTTTTCATGATAGCTTCATGATAGGTGCGCAATAATTAAGATAAAAGTAAGATTCGTTCTTTGTTGTTTTCCTGAAGTGGATGAGCACGAGCAAGGACAGTTCTATACCCAGTATGGGCTTGCTTATGTTTTTGCAGGATATTTAAATATTTGAAGTAGATGAAGAAGATCCAGTACGCAGGTCGTGGTCTTCCATCGGCGAAGGAGATGCTCCCCCCCTCTCTCTCTCTCTTTCTTTCTGTGTGCGGAACCGTTTCTCTTTCGAACTTTGGCCATATCAAATAAACTGATTGTGAAGATGTTTAGCTGAGACGCGAAGGAAGCCCATTGAATACTACACTCTCTTACTCAATGTGTCAAATCCAAAATGAAAGTTGGACACAAGGAGTGTGCGTGTGTGAAAGAGGGAGAGAGAGGGAATATATATATATATATATATATATATATATATATATATATATATATATATATATATATATATATATATATAGAGAGAGAGAGAGAGAGAGAGAGAGAGATAACTTGAAGGTCATTTGTTTAGTTCTGAGAAATCATTTTCTGAAGGGCATGTCAAATCAAACAAGTGTGAATGCCTATGGTCTCTACACATGCGCGCTCACAATCTTTTACTATGTTCACTACTACTAGTGCAAGTGCAAGGGTGCTCTTTATGTTATCAAAGTCACGCGAAATTTTTGTTCCTGTGAGACACAAGTCTTAACTGTTAGTCATAACGTTGATTATTTTGCAAGTATATATGCAATGACCAAGAATATGCTGAGAGAGAGAGAGAGAGAGAAGTACGACATAAACTAATCATCTAACCAACAAAAAAGAAATTGTTCAGGCCAGTATCTTCAACTAAATGCACATAAGTTGGAGCTTAGAGATAGCATAACAAACAAAGAAATGACGAATGCTAACGAAGAAGATGGCAAAAAAAGAGCTCTGAGAACAACAACAGAAATTGGTGATGAGGTCACTATCTTCGACTATTATATATATATATATATATATATATATATATATATATATATATATATATATATATATATATATATATATATATATATATATATATATATATATGCATTAAATCTAATCAGGATTAAAACAAACAATTGCTCAGAACACTATCTTCTATCAACCTTATAGATGATAACAACATATATATATATATATATATATATATATATATATATATATATATATATATACATATATATATATATATATATATATATATATATATATATATATATATATATATATATATATATATATATATGCGTTTTCTCAATCAGTAGGCGTTTCATAGATCTAATGTAATTATCTCCCACCAGAGAATATAGTTCTATGAACTTGTTGTTAGTAGAAAATTGTTCGGATTCTCCTATATATGTTATCTTCTCTGCTACTGCTCCTATGTTATATCGCATAACTATTGTCTTACATGGTATCAGAGCCATAAGGTTCAAGTAGCTTGAGAAGTATCACTATTTTAGCCTACTAGCAGACTAGAATATCAGTCGATTATTCAAGTGATTACATGATGGCTTCATTGTTGAACACTGGTCTTGGTGCTTCAGCTGATGTTAATGCTGCACCTATTCGAATTCGCCCACCTGCATTCACAGAAGGGAAGCTGGATGGAACCAACTATACACTCTGGAAGTTCACAATTTCTACAATTTTGGACTCCTATGAATTACTTGACACTGTCATGGGACTGATGGGATTGGATCCAGTGCCTAGACCAGTTGCAGATCTAGCAAATTCAAGATTGATGATTGAGCCAAATCTAGATCTTCTATGAGCTTGGAAGAGGTGGAATGCTGATGCATTATGTGCAATTGTCACTAGTGTAAGTGATTCTGTGCTTACTTTAGTTCAACATACTACTAAAGCACATGAGGCTTGGGGCATATTGGCTCGTCAATATGAGACCAAGAACCACACTAGAATACATAATCTAGAAAATCAATTGGCAAATAAAAACCTTTCTGATTCTGAAAAGGTTGAAGATTTTATCAAACGGATAAAACATATTCAAGATCAATTGGCTGCAGTTGGTGTTGTTTTAACACCAGAAGAGTTGGCTGGAAGATGTGCACGTGTTCTTCCCACAAAGTATTATGGATTAGTAACAGCCCTTTATACTCAGGTAAGACCAACTCCCCTTACATTTGAAGAGTTTTGTGCTATGCTTTTAGAAGAAGAGATGTGGTTGAAGAATCGTCAAAGTACAAGTGATGCTGCATTCTCAGCAAATGCAAAAGGTAAAGGCTCTTCTGATGGATCAAAGAAGAAGCCAAAGAAAAAAAAGTTCATAGGAAGTTGCTTCGATTGTGAAAAGAGATCAGATGGTGGAGGAGAACTCTTCTCTTCTGAATTTGATGCCTACTTGTAGGAAAGAGGCATTAAAAGGGAGGTCACTACAAGGTATACAACCAAACTCAATGGTGTAGCAGAGAGGAGAAATAGAGCTATTGTTGAAGTTGCAAGGTCCATGCTCAATGAAAAGGGATTTCCAAACTACCTATGGGCAGAAGTTGTGTTTACAACCACATATATCATAAATAGACTTCCATCTAAATCACTAGATGGGACCACTCCATATGAAGTGTGGAATGGAAGAAGACCTAGTCTAGGGCATTGTAAAATCTTTGGATGCTTAGGCTATGGTCACATTCTTTCTCAAGTAAGAGGGAAATTGAATCCCAAGGTAGCGAAGTGCATATTTATTGGTTATGACCAAAACCAAAAAGGATATAGATTGTACAATCCAACTAATAAAGGTTTTTCACTGACTAAAGATGTATTTTTTTATGAGAACCAATCATGTTTGGATGATGACACGAAATTGAAGCTACCTTATGACTTGGATGAAGATTTTCCATCACTTCAGCCAAAGGAGCCAAAGCAAATTGAAGAAAGTGATTTGGAGATTGACCTAGAAGATTTGGAAAGACTGAAGCTATGGAAGAGCAAAGGTAAAGCAAAGATGCAAGATGCTACATATGGACACAAGAGCTCACATCAACCATTTAGAAGGTCTTGAAGGGAGAAGGAGAAACTAGAGAAGTATGGTTATGATACTTTTTTTGGTCAGAAAGCACTCAATCTACATTGCAAAGGATTCAACCAATGAAGAACCTACCACATTTGAATACGCACATAACAAGAAAGCTTGGAGAGATGCAATGGATGAAGAAATCGAAGCCTTGAAGGAGAATGACACTTGGGAGCTTGTACCTAACAGGCCATCTATGAAGGTAACTGGATCTCGATGGATATACAAAATCAAGAGGAATCTAGATGGAAGTATAAATAGACATAAAGCAAGGTTAGTTGCTAAAGGGTATGCTCAAACCCATGGTATTGATTATGAGGAGAATTTCTCTCATGTTGCAAAAAATGCCTACAATTAGGGTTCTCATTAGTCTTGCTGCATCTACAAATTGGAAGCTCTATCAACTTGATGTAAAGAATGCTTTCGTAAATGGATGGATTTCTGAGGAAGTGTATATGGCACAACCTCCTGCATATGAGGATGCACATCATCCTAACTATGTATGCAAATTAAAGAAAGCCTTGTATGGATTGAAGCAAGCTCTAAGATCTTGGAATTTCAGATTGGTGACTTATTTGCAGGACCAAGGATTCAAAGTTAGAAAGGCAACTACCTCTTTGTTCATAAAGAGGAATGGATCTGAAGCGATCTATCCATGTGCGTATGTTGATGATATCATTATCATAGGGAATGATCTTGAAGGAATCAAATAGGTAATGAGTCAAATGAAGGAGGAGTTCAAAATAAGTGATCTTGGACCACTCACTTATTTTCTTGGATTGGAGTTAATCTACACAGGTTCAGGTATATACATCACACAAAGGAAGTATGTGCATGACATGCTCATCAAGTTCAAGATGGAAAACACCACGTGTGCGGGTACACCTATGGAGAAAAATCATAAGCTTAGTGCTTATGAAGGAGAGCCAATTGAAGACATCACAAGCTATCAAGGCTTGGTTGGAAGTTTGGACTATGCAACACTCACAAGGGTGGATATATGCTATAGTGTTAGCATATTGAGTCACTTTATGCATAAGCTAAGAAGACCACATATGAAAGCAACCAAGAGAGTCTTCAAGTACCTAAAGGGGACCATGAATGAAGGTTTAATTTATCCATTTACTTCAGATATTGAGCTAAAGGCCTACTTAGATGTAGATTGGGCCGGATCTAGAGATGATAGAAGAAGCACATCCGGGTATGTATCATTTGCAGGTTCAAAAATCATTTCTTGGTCATCCAAAAAGCACCCAACACTGGCATTCTCTTCTACTGAAGCCGAATATAGAGGTTTGGCTAATGCAACTCAACAAATCATGTGGTTAAAATCTTTGTATATAGATCTTTGACTTCATTCTTCAACACCTCACATTTTTGTTGACAACACAAGCTCACTACATCTTGCGGCTAATCAGGTATATCATGCTAGAACCAAGCATATTGAAGTCCACTAGCATTATGTAAGGGAGAAGCTAATGAGCAAGGATATTCAACTATCCTATGTCTCTACAGATATGCAATGTATAGACATGTTGACTAAAGCTCTTCATGGTACAAAATTGAGTAGATTCAAGTTGAGGATTGGCTTGCAGGAAATCAAGGATAATTGAAGACTTATTTGGAGGCCAAGCATGTTAGGCTTGAGGGGGAGCTGTTGGTGCATTTTTCGCAAGCCTACATGCTTGATATGATGTTCATTTGTAGTCATGTGTGTATACATATGAACACCTCTTGTAAAAGAGTACATTTCATCTCTTGTAATTGTAAAACAAAGAATGGCTTAAGTCATCCATGATGTAAAAAGCAAACAACTGGCTCCAACTACCTAAAACCATGAATCCATTAGCTGAGGGAATATTTCCCTATTCCTAGCATCAGTTTTAGGTGAAGTCATTTGAATTCAAATTCAAAACTACCTCCAAAAGTAGCTATACAAGGAGCAAGAAGGAAGTCACCAAAGTAGTGCTTGATTCGTGCCCATTTCATGCCCATTTGTAGAGATTGAAGAGCTTAATCCATAGCTCTACCATTCTACTCCCATTATGCAAGTATTCATTGCCAATGTCGTTGTAATCATATGTGAATCTATACATTCATGATTTAGTCCTTCTCTGTTTTGTTCTCTGCTATACTCACTCAAAATAGTAAACTTCAGAAACTCACATCGCGGGCTATACATAACCTTTTTCAGATTTTTAAAGTACATTCCATAGCCCTCTACGTTTAGTTTATGGTCGAAAGATGTCATGTCCATTTGATTTACGAGTTGTGAGAAATCTGCATGTTACGGCTCACTAGTCTATCTCTATAGAGCTTGAAAATGGCAGTAGTGTTCGAGATGTTTCTAAACCTTTTTCTCACTGCTCAGTTGATGACTTGAAGTGTTTTAACTTTAAATAGTCTATTTTCTATGTCAAAATGAATTTTTCTAATTCCTACTAGGTTGAGAGCACTGTTCATTTTTTCCAAGAGGTGTATATACAAAAATAGCAAGTTTTGGGAGCTAGACATGTTGTAACTAGTCTGTCTTGATTCAAACTTTTGAGATACTTGTTCCAAAGAAGTTCCGTGAATTTTTTGGGGATTTAGGAAGAACAAAGGGTCTACTAACCAACTCTAAAGTCTTAGTTGGCTGGTGTGAAGCTGGTTGTAGCAGAACTAACTCATCGTTAGATTGCATCCACCATCTCTCTCCACAAGTGGAGTTAGACAAATGGTTGAAAACGACTATGAAGATAGTTCTGCTTTGTTGAAGACCTAAAGCAATACTAAAATCACATTGAAAGAGGAATGAAGCAGTGGATTATCTTCATCATGGAGATAAACCCATTAACCCTTTAAATTGTCTAGTTGTCAATTGGAAATGAGTAGATTGTAGAGAATTTTCTGTAGCACAAATGAATTTGACAAATAAAAATTTAAAGAATGAATGAGATGAAAAGCAAAGGCTTGATGAGTTTTCATTTTGATTTCACATCTCATAGCATGTGGCATTTTTGCCATGCTTTTGAATTAAAAAAAAAGTAGGTTTGCATTTAAGAAGGAGAAAATGTGGGCAATCAAGTGTTGTGTCTCATACATATAGATGTATGGGAACCATATGAAAGTAATCTATGTAGGACAATAGTTACACAATATGACACAGGAGTAGTAGCAGAGAAGATAACAGATATACGAGAATCTCAACAATTCTCTACTAACAACAAGTACAAACCACCCGTGTGCTCTCAAGGTAGAGCTTAAATGGTGATCTAGACAAATCTAGATAGGGAGATACAAGGTAGAGGTATGCTGGCTCAATTCGATGTCTCAGGTAGTGCAAAAGTCAGGTATATATAGGATCATGGGTGGCCTTCCATGGATGACTATACATGGGCGGTAGAACGTGGGAGGCCACCGCCCGCATAATTGCCATACATGGCTTAGGCCGGTTGAACCTACCTAACAAATATAAATGATTTTTGACTCCGAAAGGGAATATTTCATGGAATATTCCCTTTACCGTCGCGTCGGGGCCGCTGCCCTCGGATCCCCACTAGGGGGCCCTCTAGCCCCCTAGGACCCCCTAGCCAGGGGGCCCGCTGTCGACTTGTTCGCGAAAGGAGGATATACTTAAGTTACTTGCCAAAGGTTCATGCGAGGATCAGGACTTTGAAGAGTTCTAGTTAAATTAAAGAAAATCACTTCAAGTTTTGATCATTTCACTTATGATTGTTTACTTGCCTAAGTATAGATCCAAAATTTTGATGTTCTAATATTCCAATTCAATGATCATCGTCAAAGGTGTAGTCCATACATGAAGAAATTATTGTGAAAGGCACGCAATATTGGACGGTCAGTATTGTGTTATACTTAACCAACTCTTAAATCTCAAAGAAGTATATCCATGGAACCCTACCCACATAGAAAGCATCACTAGTTATGTTGTTGTTTTCTTTATTCCTTAGTTATTTTCATATATACAATACTTCTATCATAAGACTTTAAAAACCTTTAAACAATTCGACAATGGGTCATTCTGATACCTTGATATTTAAGGAATGTGATTACCAAGATCTCATGATGAAAACTATATACATACATAAGAAATGAAATTTCATGCCTAACTCTTCTTTTCGTTACTCACGCATGTTTATACATGTTTCTGATTTGGCAAGAGAATTCAATCAACGTGAAAAGAAATTTATGATGAACACTTCTTTAGTTCCAAAAGAGACATTTAATGTGCTTTCTAGTTCTAAGAACACTGAACCGATCATGACCCTTGTTCTTTGAAACAAACGAGTGAACTGGTTAAAGGGAACATGTATAATGAGATTTTCTTTTTTTTATGTCCTCCCTTGATTCGACAAGCAGCTTTCAATATCTCTCTCGCTCTCTCGGTTCCTATATTTTTATCCCTTTCACAGAGACTTCCTCACTTAAATATTCCAAAGGGATGGACACTTAAATTCACCAGCTTCTTCATATCAGCAATAGATAAATCTCTGTTCTACAGTAATAAAGTAGGAAATTCCTACGAGCACATTAAGTTCTTAATATGCAGATAGACAAGGCCTTCTCTCTGCCACTACAAATCATGCCTTTCATGCCCAAGAAGCAGCTGGGACCCCCTTCAATTCCTCAAGTCTATGATTAGTTTCCATTCTCAACTAGTTTCTTTCACATGCTCTTTACATCTCCAAGAATATACAGAAAAGCAAATGATTGGAAACTATGAAATTCATTTAACACAAAAACTCTGATTTAAGTTTATAAGCTTTATAAATAACAAGTAGAAATTTATATTACACATGTACACTTTGAAACTTCACTAAATTTTTAAATACGAAAGTTCACAGTGAGAATTTGAACTTGGTCTTTTTAGCAGGAATCTAGACGCATTATCTCTCTGTTCTCCTTTTACTGCAAGCGTATGAAATTTGAATACACTAATAAAGATGAAAACTCTATAGTATGCAAAGGATGTCGTGTGTACTAAAGAGATAATTACAAAGGGAAAAGTAAAACATTCACAGCACATCATTTACTATACTAAAAAACTAACCATGACACTTCATAAGGTCTACGATTTCAATTCCTACCAGATAACAGTCAATCCAACATTTTTGAATTTTTGAAGCTGAACGCATGGGAACGTGAATGGAATGACATGACAGAACTTGATTTAGCTATTTTGCATGGCCATCACCCTCCTTTCATGTCAGCAGCCAACGCTAACAGATGCTTCAACTTCCTTTTACTAAATCTCTGCTGCACAATAGTTATGGCTCTGAGAACTGAAACATGTACGCATTTGTTCAGTCATGGTACATCTTTGTTGTCAAAAGCTTTGCTCGCGTCATATTTCCCAATGTAATATTCAGATAAAGAAGATATGGACTAATCATAAATGAAACAACACTTCTCCGCACAGCTTGTAGCAGTAAGACAATCTGAACCGTGTGCTTTGATTGTGAGCTAAGTCATACAGAATTGTTTGAGTCCAGCTTCACTTTGCTCGCATAGTTGTTCATGTACTGTTGATGCCAAACCATGAGCTGTTGCATATGCCCTCCCTTATTGAACTAACGATGTGCAGCATGTATCGATCTCCGCAATCCAAATTAATCAACTCATCCTTGATGATCTTCTTCCTTTACTTTCAGCTCTTCTTCACATAGCTTCACCCTTATAAATAGCCACGCGCACAGGTTCGTTATCTGTGATGCTTATTGACTTTTTCCTCTCTCAGCGCCATTCTTCCAATAACCCACATCATAAATCATAAGTCACTCGGAATCATACATCACAAAATTTCCTTCATGCGGCCCTTTTTCTCCATTAACCATCTTCGGTCTTTACTTTTCTTCTCTACTCCTCGTGAAAACTGCGTTCTACCTTCGACCTTTCTATTCACATGCTGCTCCCTTCAAAACACGGACGCACCTTCCCTAATGAATCCTCGCCCGTTTCTCTATGGATTAGCTTTCCCCTTCCAGTGATCAGAAGGAAAACCCTCTCTGCCCTCGGCATAAGCCCTCCAGATGAACTATATACTCCCTTTCAAAACTGGCCGCGCCGAATCTAAATTAGAATAGAAGTCTCCTCGATAGATGGAGATGACAGAAGCCCTTCTAGATCTTCTTCTTTCAATCTTGTGGGCCTTGCTTTTGCTTCAGTAGTTCCATCCAATATACGGATTGTCAAATCAGATATTGTTACAACGGCAGACGGGAACCTTTGTGAGAGACTCTTGCAGCAAGTTGTCCACAACTGCTTCCTCCAATTCACTTGAATTGTCAGACTCCTTCCAATAAAAGTGATCTTTAACTACATTTTTGAGTTGGTGCTTCCCATTTGATTTTCAAGCTTTAATCTCGAATCGTGATGACACCGCTGGCCCCCTTGGACCCCCCATTCGGGGCGGCTCCCCGCTGCCCTAGACCCCACAATTGGGGACCCTCCTAACTCCCTTTCCTTACAATACCTTACATTGTCCAATATGACCTTCATCCAACATGCAAGTTGGGATTCCCATCAATTGGGTAATGCATGCTTGGCTTCTCCTCATAATGGGGGCCTTACAAAATGTGAATACAATCATGAGGGGTAGACATTAATCATATACTAACACCCACCCCTCAATGTTTATCGATGAGAAATCAAGTAGGTTTCGGCCCTATGCCCATCTGTTGAAGTTGTCTGTTGAGTTTCTCTCTTCCAAGTGCTTTAGTGAATATGTAAGCACAATTTGCCTCTCTTGGGCAATATTCTAGCTCCACAATTTCATCTTCAATTAGCTCACGAATGTAATGGTACTCTACTTCTATGTGCTTGGTGCGAGCATGAAATACTGGGTTCTTTGCAATAGCCATACAACTTTGATTATCACACTTGAGTACAGTCGCTATATTTGATGGAAAGCCTAGATCTGCAAGAATTCTCCTTAACCAAACTGCCTCACAAGAAGCAAAACAAGATGCTTTGTACTTGCTTCAATGGAGGAGAGTGCGAGAGTTGGTTGCTTCCTACTTACCCAAGAAAATATTCCTGAACCAAGTGAGCAGCAATATCCAAAATCTGATTTTCTAGAATCACAATCTCCAGCCCAATCTGAATCACAATATCCTTGGAGTGTATCACTTATGGTATAAAAAATACCAAAATCCAAGGTTCCTGCAAAGTACCTTAGAATTCGCGTTTGAGCATTCGTATGACTCTCCTTAGGTTTGTTGGCAAACCTACTTAAGACTCCAACAACATAGCAAATGTCTGGTCTAGTGTTGCACAGAAAAATAAGACTTCCAACGAGCTTCCTATACTTCTTAGCATCTACATGAGGCATGTTACCATCCATAGCTTATGATTTACCTCCATAGGTGTGCAAGTTGATTTGCAATCCATCATTCCAAATGCCTTGAGAATTTCTTTGGCATATTTTTTTTGTGAGATGAAAAGACCATCCTTCCTTTGCCATACTTCAATTCCCAGACAAAAATGGAGTATACCTAAGTCTGTCATTTCAAACTCAGTTCCCAAGCTGATCCAAGTTTGATTGATGATTTCCTGATGATCTCCTGTAATGATCGAATCATCTACATATACAATGGTAACAACTAGCTTGTTATCCAGTTTCATTACATACAAGTTAGCATCAAAAGTACTTCTTTCAAAACCCATATTTTTGAAAAAAATTTATATCCGTTGGTACCAAGCCCGTGGAGCTTGCTTAAGTCCATACAAAGTTTTCTTCAACCTGCAAACTTGATTTTCTTAATTGGGCACCTCAAAACCTAGTGGTTGAGATACATATACCTCATCCTTGAGGTGACCATTCAAAAATGCAGATTTGACATCCATCTGGAAAATAGGTCAGGCCTTTTGTGTAGCTACTGCAAGTACCGTCCGAATAGTTGTCATGCGTGCTGTTAGTGCAAAAGTTTCTTGAACATCAAATCCTTCGATCTGTGAAAAACCCTACGCAAATAATCTTGCCTTATACTTTTCTAATGTTCCATCTGCTTTATACTTAGCTTTCCAAATCATTTAGTACCTATTACCTTCTTCTTTGGTAGCAAGTCAAATAGATCCCATGTATCATTTTTGAGTATACTATCATACTCAGACTGCATTGCCGCTCTCCAACTTGGATCATCAAGGGCTTCTTCAATGGTGGTAGGTGCCTTTATCGAGCCCATGATATCTACCATTAGAGCCATGTTAACAATGTGTTTTAAGGCTCTTCTTTGCCCCTCTATTCTCTTTGATATTTGTAATCCATCCGAGGATGATTCTGGTACATCTACATGTGGATTGTGATCATCAAAGAGCTATTGTGCCCACTTTGGTAGTGGCTTACGCTGTGCACCTACAACTGGTTGGGCTTTTATTAAGGAGATTTCTCGATCAGATTTTTTCTCCTCCTCAAATTTAACCCGTCTTTTGATAGGAACAAGATGAGATATTTCTCGGTTTGATAAGATAGTAGATTTACCTTTATCTTCTACTAAGTGTGGTCGTTCATCAAACACCACATCTCGGGTGACAAAAATCTTCCTTGCCTCAGGATCCCACAACCTGGATGCTTTAGACTCTTCACTATATCCTAGGAAGACACACTTTTTTATTTTTGAATCCAACTTTGATCTTGTTGAATCAAATATATGTGCATAAAAAAACAACCAAAAATTTTGAAATGCAAAACTGAAGGCTTTTTACCAAAATATGCTTCTTGAGGAGTCATGCCCTTAAGTGCTTTTGTGTAGCTTCGATTGAGGATGTAGACTGCTATATTGAGTGCTTCTGCCCGATTTATTCTGGGCAGAAGACATGCCTGATTTATTCTGGGCAGAACAATATAGCAGTCTACATCCTCAATCGAAGCTACACAAAAGCACTTAAGGGCATGACTCCTCAAGAAGCATATTTTGGTAAAAAGCCTTCAGTTTTGCAGTTCAAAATTTTTGGTTGTTTTTGTTATGCACATATATTTGATTCAACAAGATCAAAGTTGGATTCAAAAATAAAAAAGTGTGTCTTCCTAGGATATAGTGAAGAGTCTAAAGAATATAGGTTGTGGGATCCTGAGGCAAGGAAGGTTTTTGTCACCCGAGATGTGGTGTTTGATGAACGACCACACTTAGTAGAAGATAAAGGTAAATCTACTATCTTATCAAACCGAGAAATATCTCATCTTGTTGCTATCAAAAGACGGGTTAAATTTGAGGAGGAGCAAAAATCTGATCGAGAAATTTCCTCAATAAAAAGCCAACAAGTTGTAGGTGCATAGCGTAAGCCACTACCAAAGTGGGCACAACAGCTCTTTGATGATCACAATCCACATGTAGATGTACCAGAATCATCCTCGGATGGATTACAAAGATCAAAGAGAATAGAGGGGCAAAGAAGAGCCTCAAAACACATTGTTAACATGGCTCTAATGGCAGATATCATGGACTCGATAAAGGAACCTACCACCATTGAAGAAGCCCTTGATGATCCAAGTTGGAGAGCAGCAATGCAGTCTGAGTATGATAGTATACTCAAAAATGATACATGGGATCTATTTGACTTGCTACCAAAGAAGAAGGTAATAGGTACTAAATGATTTGGAAAGCTAAGTATAAAGCAGATGGAACATTAGAAAAGTATAAGGCAAGATTATTTGCGCTGGGTTTTTCACAGATCGAAGGATTTGATGTTCAAGAAACTTTTGCACTAACAGCACGCATGACAACTATTCCGACGGTACTTGCAGTAGCTACACAAAAGGCCTGACCTATTTTCCAGATGGATGTCAAATCTGCATTTTTGAATGGTCACCTCAAGGATGAGGTATATGTATCTCAACCACCAGGTTTTGAGATGCCCAATTAAGAAAATAAAGTTTGCAAGTTGAAGAAAACTTTGTATGGACTTAAGCAAGCTGCACAGGCTTGGTTACCAACGGATATATAATTTTTTCAAAAATATGGGTTTTGAAAGAAGTACTTCTGATGCTAACTTGTATGTAACGAAAATGGATAGCAAGCTAGTTGTTACCATTGTATATGTAGATGATTTGATCATTACAAGAGATCATCAGGAAATCATCAATCAAACTTGGATCAGCTTGGGAACTGAGTTTGAAATGATAGACTTAGGTATACTTCATTTTTGTCTGGGAATTGAAGTATGGCAAAGGAAGGATGGCATTTTCATCTCACAAAAAAAATATGCCAAAGAAATTCTCAAGGAATTTGGAATGATGGATTGCAAATCAACTTGCACACCTATGGAGGTAAATCATAAGTTATGTATAGGAAGCTCGTTGGAAGTCTTATTTTTCTGTGCAACACTAGACCAGACATTTGCTATGTTGTTGGAGTGTTAAGTAGGTTTTCCAACAAACCTAAGGAGAGTCATACGAATGTTGGAATGCGAATTCTAAGGTACATTGCAGGAACCTTGGATTTTGGTATCTTTTATACCACAAGTGATACACTCCAACGATATTTTGATTCAGATTGGGCTAGAGATTGTGATTCTAGAAAATCAGTTTTTGGATATTGCTGCTCACTTGGTTCAGAAATATTTTCTTGGGTAAGTAGGAAGCAACCAACTCTCACACTCTCCTCCATTGAAGGAAGTACAAAGCATCTTGTTTTGCTTCTTGTGAGGCAGTCTGGTTAAGGAGAATTCTTGCAGATCTAGGCTTTCCATCAAATATAGAGACTGTACTTGTTGGTGCAAACAAGCCTTAACACTTGGCTTTGATTTGTGCCTTGAAGACTCAACATAAAGCTTGGACTATTGGAACCTTGGAAGATTAAAAGATTGGACCCTTGAATGATACATTCACAAGAATCAATAACCATATGAACCTAGTCTTATTGATTCTTACCTTTTATCTCATGTAAAAAGTCTATGTGACTTTATCAACAATGTAATCACACCTACTAGACTAGAGTCGTGGAAAAGTTAGATGATTTAGTTGAGGGAATATCTCCCTAAGTCTAGTGGAGAGAATCAAGGGAACTTTAATTTGAATTCAAATTCAAATTCATTCAAGAATTCCTATAAAAGAGCAATGTAAAAGTCGCGGGCATAGAGCTCACTTCCCGAGGCTAATCCAAGCAGATCATAGAGTGTGTGAGAGCTACTACTTAGCCTACACCTCTGAGTACCATTGGGCATCACTCTACATGCCAATGGGAATGTACATTTGATAGATTCAATACATATATTCATAGTTCTTATCTCTGTGTTTTCTGAGTCATTCACCTCAAAGTCTGTCAACTTCAACTGGGCATATCTCAAGATCTACTGAACCAAATTTGATGATCCAGGGCTCATTGGAACCAACTCAAAGCATTCTAAAACACTACAAAATTTCAAGTCATTCTATTCAGCCAATTGGGAGAAATCGCTGTCGAAGTGATCACTGGTATATTTCTGTGTTGTTCCTAAAAAATCGGGGGTGTCCCTGATTTTGCTAAAGATCATGCTCAGTGTATAGTTTGTTATTTGGAGTGATTTAACTTGCTAATGGTAGCTTGTTAAGTTAATTTAATACTCCCAGAAGGAATTAAACCAATTGCAAGTGTGCTGGACACACTGAGCTTAGAACTGAGCAGGTATCATTACAGGAATAGTAAGTTTTTGGAGTTGTGAAGGTTCAAAATCATCTGTTTTGATTTGGACATTACTCAATCATTTTGTAAAGCACATATATAGTTTCTTGGTGTCATTTGGAAGCTCAAGGAGTCTCCTAACCATGTCTGAAGAGAAAAGAGGGCAGGTGTGAAGCAGGTCTAGCAGCACCAACTTGATCTTCTGATTGTACCCAGCCATCACATCCAACAGTACTCAAGTGTGATAATCAAAGTTGTATGGCTATTGCAAAGAACCTAGTATTTCATGCTCGCACCAAGCACATAGAAGTAGAGTACCATTACATTCGTGAGCTAATTGAAGATGAAATTGTGGAGCTAGAATATTGCCCAAGAGAGGCAAATTGTGCTTACATATTCACTAAAGCACTTGGAAGAGAGAAAATCAACACGCAACTTCAACAGATGGGCATAGGGCCGAAACCTACTTCATTTTTCATTGGTAAACATTGAGGGGTGGGTGTTAGTATATGATTAATGTCTACCCTCATGATTGTATTCACATTTTATAAGGCCCCCATTATGAGGAGAAGCCAAGCATGCATTACCCAATTGATGGGAATCCCAACTTGCATGTTGGATGAAGGTTGTATTGGAAAATGTAAGGTATTGTAAGGAAAGGGAGTTACCAGGGTCCCCAATTGTGGGGTCCAGGGCAACGGGGAGCCACCCCGAATGGGGGGTCCAAGGGGGCCAGTGGGCCCCCTGGCTAGGGGGGTCCCAGGGGGCTAGAGGGCCCCCTAGTGGGGATCCGAGGGCAGCGGCCCTAACGCGATGGTAAAGGGAATATTCCCTTTCAGAGTAAAAAATCATTTATATTTGTTAGGTAGGTTCAACCGGCCTAAGCCATGTATGGCAATTATGCGGGCGGTGGCCTCCCACGTTCTACCGCCCATGTATAGTCGTCCATGGAAGGCCACCCATGATCCTATATATACATGACTTTTGCACTACTTGAGACATCGAATTGAGCCAGCATACCTCTACCTTGTATCTCCCTATCTAGAGTTGTGTAGATCACCATTTAAGCTCTACCTTGAGAGCACACGGTTGGACAAGGCCATCATCTTTGTACTTGTTGTTAGTAGAAAATTGTTGAGATTCTCGTATATCTGTTATCTTCTCTGCTACTACTCCTGTGTTATATTGCGTAACTATTGTCTTACATAGATTACTTTCATATGGGTTCCCATACATCTATATGTATGAGACACAACACTTGATTGCTCACATTTTCTCCTTCTTAAATGGAAACCTACTTTTTTTTTTTTAATTCAAAAGCATGGCAAAAATGCCACATGCTATGAGATGTGAAATCAAAATGAAAACTCATCAAGCCTTTGCTTTTCATCTCATTCATTCTTTAAATTTTTATGTGTCAAATTTGTTTGTGCTACAGAAAATTCTCTACAATCTACTCATTTCCAATTGACAACTAGACAATTTAAAGGGTTAATGGGTTTATCTCCATGATGAAGATAATCCACTGCTTCATTCCTCTTTCAATGTGATTTTAGTATTGCTTTAGGTCTTCAACAAAGTAGAACTATCTTCATAGTCGTTTTCAACCATTTGTCTAACTCGCACTTGTGGAGAGAGATGGTGGATGCAATCTAAAGATGAGTTAGTGCTGCTACAACCAGCTTCACACCAGCCAACTGAGACTTTAGAGTTGGTTAGTAGACCCTTTGTTCTTCCTAAATCCCCAAAAAATTCACCCAACTTCTTTGGAACAAGTATCTCAAAAGTTTGAGTCAAGACAGACTAGTTACAACATGTCTAGCTCCCAAAACTTGCTATTTTTGTATATACACCTCTTGGAACAAATGAACAGTGCTCTCAACCTGGTAGGAATTAGAAAAATTCATTTTGGACATAGAAAATAGACTAATAAAAGTTAAAACACTTCAAGTCATCAACTGAGCAGTGAGAAAAAGGTTTAGAAACATCTCGAACACTACTGCCATTTTCAGGCTCTATAGAGATAGACCAGTGAGCCGTAACATGCAGATTTCTCACAACTCGTAAATCAAATGGACATGACATCTTTCGACCATAAACTAAATGTAGAGTGCTATGGAATGTACTTTTAAAATCTGAAAAAGGTTATGTATAGCCCGCGATGTGAGTTTCTGAAGTTTACTATTTTGAGTGAGTATAGCAGAGAACAAAGCAGAGAAGGAGTAAATCATGAATGTATAGATTCACATACGATTACAACGACATTGCCAATGAATACTTGCATAATGCGAGTAGAATGGTAGAGCTATGGATTAAGCTCTTCAATCTCTACAAATGCGCATGAAATGGGCACGAATCAAGCACTACTTTGGTGACTTCCTTCTTACTCCTTGTATAGCAACTTTTGGAGGTAGTTTTGAATTTGAATTCAAATGACTTCACCTAAAACTGATGCTAGGAATAGGGAAATATTCCCTCAGCTAATGGATTCATGGTTTTAGGTAGTTGGAGCCAGTAGTTTGCTTTTTACATCATGGATGACTTAAGCCATTCTTTGTTTTACAATTACAAGAGATGAAATGTACTCTTTTACAAGAGGTGTTCATATGTCTACACATATGACTAGAAATGAACATCATATCAAGCATGTAGGCTTGGGAAAAATGCACCAACAGCTCCCCCTCAAGCCTAACATGCTTGGCCTCCAAATAAGTCTTCAATTATCCTTGATTTCCTGCAAGCCAATCCTCAACTTGAATCTACTCAATTTTGTACCATGAAGAGCTTTAGTCAACATGTCTGCACATTGCATATCTGTAGAGACATAGGATAGTTGAATATCCTTGCTCATTAGCTTCTCCCTTACATAATGCTAGTGGACTTCAATATGCTTGGTTCTAGCATGATATACCTGATTAGCCGCAAGATGTAGTGAGCTTGTGTTGTCAACAAAAATGTGAGGTGTTGAAGAATGAAGTCAAAGATCTATATACAAAAATTTTAACCACATGATCTGTTGAGTTGCATTAGCCAAACCTCTATATTCGGCTTCAGTAGAAGAGAATGCAAGTGTTGGGTGCTTTTTGGATGACCAAGAAATGATTTTTGAACCTGCAAATGATACATACCGGGATGTGCTTCTTCTATCATCTCTAGATCCGGCCCAATCTGCATCTAAGTAGGCCTTTAGCTCAATATCTAAAGTAAATGGATAAAACATTTATCAGAAATTCCATTTATGAAAGCATTCTTTACATCAACTTGATAGAGCTTCCAATTTCTAGATGCAACAAGACTAATGAGAACCCTAATTGTAGGCATTTTTGCAACATGAGAGAAATTCTCCTCATAATTGTTGGTGCACTTTACCCAAGCCTACATGCTTGATATGCTTGATATTATCCTCATTTGTGAGTCACATGTGTAGTCATGTGAACACCTCTTGTAAAAGAGTACATTTTATCTCTTGTAAATGGAAAAAGAAAAAAAGAAAAGGATGGCTTACCTCATGCATGATGTAAAAGCAAATTGGTGGCTATAACTACCAAAATCACGAATTTTTGAGCTGAGGGAATCTCTCCTAACTTTGGGGATCACTTTTAGGTGGAGCCATTCAAATTCGAATTGAAAACTCCCTCCAAGAATAGCTATAAAAAGATCAAGAAGGAAGAGGCGATTAGCAAGCCTTGTACGTGACCACTTCATGTCATTTTGTAGAAATTGAAGAGCTTACTCCATAGCTCTATCATTTACTACCATTGTGCAAAGATTCATTGCCAATGTGGTTGTAATCATATGTGAATCTATACATTTATCATCATCTACTTCTCTGTTTTGTTCTCTGCTATACTCACTCAGAGCAGTGCCTTCAGAAGGTTATATCTCAAGTTTTACTCCAATTTTTCTATGTTTTAACGTGCGTTGGAGAGCTCTTACTGTCTACTTTCCGCATATAAATGTTCAAGTTCATTGGATTTACAATTTGGGAGCTATCTGCATTTTACTGCTCACTGGTCTATCTCTGCAGAGCCGCGAGAATGGTGGGCATGTTCCAGAAATTGATGAAACTTGTTCTCAGTGCTCAGTCCATCATTTGAAGTTTGTTAACTTGGATTGGGAAGCTTGCTAAGGCTATTTGCTATTCTTAAAAGGAATGTTTCTAATTCCTACCAGGTTGAGAGCACTGTTCATTATTTCTAGCAGGTGTATGTCCAAAAATAGCAAGTTTTGGGAGCTAGTCATTTCGCAACTTGTCTATCTTGACTTAAACTTTTGGGATACATGTTCCAATGTACTTGGCTGATATTTTGGTGGATTTAGGAAGCTCAAAGGGTCTACTAATCAACTCTAAAGTCTCAGTTGGCTGGTGTGAAGCTGGTTGTAGCGGCACCTACTCATCTTTGGATTGCATCCACCATCTCTCTTCACAGTGGTATCAGAGCATAGTCAAGCAACATGGGAGATGGATTTCCATCAACAATTGAAAAATTGGATCGAAATAACTACCCAGCATGGTCTCTAAGGATGGAGGCTTACCTTCAAGGGAGGAATCTATATGGATTCATATCCGGAGATGAAGCAATGCCAACCATGAGGAACAAAGGGCAACCATCACATGAAGAAGTGGAAGGACTTTCGAATTGGTGTTCGAAGGATGCACTTGCAAGGTCCTATATTGTAAACTCAATCTCTGATTTTCTTTTACCTCATGTTAAGGTATGCAAGACATCAAGAGAAACCTGGAATGCACTTGCTTCTTTCTTCTCTTCCAACACTTGAGCAAGGAAGAACCAATTGTGGATGGAGTTCACAACAATGAAGAAAAGCCCAAAGCAAAATGTGACTGATTATGTCACAAAGATGAAGGAGATTTATGAACAACTTGGAAGCATTGGAGAGGTAATTGAAGAGGAGCAAATCATTAGACAAATCATAAATGGAATCAAAGCAGACGACAAGTGGGAGTCATTCACAACAGCCATGGATTTATACATGGATATGCATGTACCCGACCTCAACACACTCATGGGCCAACTCTTCACTCATGAAGCAAAGATTAGCAAAGGTGGTGAGTCCTCAAGAGGTAATCAAACTTCTGCCTTATATTCTAATAAAGCTAAGGTCAAGGACAAGTCAAAGAATGGGAAGAATGAAGATGAAGGATGCTCTTTCCAAGCAAACTTTGCAGGTAGAGGAAGAGCTAGAGGAAGAGGCAGAGGTGGAAAGCAAGGCAGGGGGAGATTCCAATCATCTCAACCTTGCAACATATGTGGCTTATCTAACCATACTACTAAAGAATGTTTCAGGAATCCAAGGAACTCAAGAGGAAGAGGATTCAATAGAGGTGGCTATGGATCAAATAGAGGCAGGTATAATGGAGGCTACAACAACAACTCCTACAACAACAATTACAACAACAATAACTATCAAAGTGGCCATAGAGGAAGAAGAGATTACAATAACTATGCAGAGGACCAAAGTCAAGAAGATTCATTATTGATTATGAATCTATCAACGAAGAAGGGTAAGGATGATGATCACATATTTTACATTGATTCGGGATGCTCAAACCATGTAGCAGGAAATGTGGCTTTACTTTCTGATTTGGAAGATCCTCATAACAAGCATGAAGTGTAGACAGGAGATGACACAAGGCACTCAGTGGAGAAGATAGGTAATGTGAAGAAATCAGATGGGAATATGAACCTCTTAAGCAAAGTCTTGTATGTCCCTACAATTACCAAAAAATTAATAAGTGTTGGAAAGATTGTTGAAAAAGGATTGCAGGTTAGATTCAACCGATTTGGAGCATATGTTGAAGACCCAAGGCAATGCTTTCGAAGGATTGCCAAAGGAGAAAAGACAGGAAGGCTTTTCACTTTTGACGTGGAAGATACAAAGAACATAGCTTTGTTTAGCTATGGATCTCAAACTCTAACAGAGTTGGAGATATGGCACAAAAGGCTTGCTCACATTGGTGAGAGGACACTCAAACAAATTTGCAGGGTCCAAAGTGTACTTGGTTTGCCTAATATCACAAGGCAACACATGATTTATAAGTGTGAAGCTTGTCAACTCGGCAAGGCTCAAAGACAATCTTTCAATAAGAAAGGATATATGTATCAAAATCCCTTGGATCTAGTGCACAAGGATGTGTGGGGTCCAAGTAAGGAGCCATCTATATCAGGCTCAAGATATTATGTGTCTTTCATAGATGATTGTAGCAAGCGGACCATTCCGTTTTTCATGAAGCACAAGGATGAAGTGTTTAATTGCTTTAAGAAGTATATTGCTCTTGTTGAAAACCAAACAGGTAGGACTTTGAAGAGACTCAGATCAGATGGTGGAGGAATACTTCTCTTCTGAATTTGATGTCTTCTTGCATGAAAGAGGCATTAAAAGGGAAGTCACTACAAGGTATACACCCAAACTCAATGGTGTAGCAGAGAGGAGGAACAAAGCTATTGTCGAAGCTGCAAGGTCCATGCTCAACGAAAAGGGATTGCCAAACTACCTATGGGCAGAGGCTGTGTCCACAACCACATATCTCATAAATAGACTCCCATCTAAGTCACTAGATGGAACCACTCCATATGAAGTGTGGAATGGAAGAAGACCTAGTCTAGAGCATTGTAAAATCTTTCGATGCCTAGCCTATGCTCACATTCCTTCTCAAGTAAGAGGGAAATTGGATCCCAAGGCAGAGAAGTGTGTATTCATTGGTTATGATCAAAACCAAAAAGGATATAGATTGTACAATCCAACCAATAAAGGATTTTCTGTGAGTAGAGATGTAATTTTTGATGAAAACAAATCATGGTTTGATGATGATAGGAAAGTGAAGTTGCCTTATGACGTGGATGAAGATTTTACATCACTTCAACCAAAGGAGCCGAAGCAGATTGAAGAAAGTGATTCGGAGATTGACCTAGAAGACTTGGAAAGACTAAAGCTATGGAGGAACAAAGGTAAAGCAAAGATGCAGGATGCTACATATGGACCCGAGAGCTCACATCAACCACTTAGAAGGTCTTCAAGGGAGAAGAAGAAACTAGAGAGGTTTGGTTATGATACTTCTTTGGTCACAAAGCACTCAATCTACATTGCAAAGGATTCAACCAATGAAGAACCTACCACATTCGAAGAAGCACAAAGCAAGAAAGCTTGGAGAGATGCAATGAATGATGAAATGGATGCCTTGAAGGAGAATGACACTTGGGAGCTTGTACCTAACAAGCCATCCATGAAGATAATTCGATCTCGATGGATATACAAAATCAAGAGGAATCTAGATGGAAGTATAAATAGACACAAAGCAAGGTTAGTTGCTAAAGGGTTTGCTCAAACCCATGGTATTGATTATGAGGAGACTTTCTCTCCTGTTGCAAAAATGCCTACAATTAGGGTTCTCATTAGTCTTGCTGCATCTAGAAATTGGAATCTCTATCAACTTGATGTAAAGAATGCTTTCTTGAATGGATGGATTACTGAGGAAGTGTATATGGCACAACCTCCTGGATATGAGGATGCACATCATCCTAACTATGTATGCAAACTAAAGAAAGCTTTGTATGGATTGAAGCAAGCTCCAAGAGCTTGGAATTTCAGATTGGTGACTTATTTGCAGGACCAAGGATTAAAAGCTAGCAAGGTGGATACCTCTTTGTTCATAAAGAGGAATGGATCTAAAGTGATCTATTTATGTGTGTATGTTGATGATATTATTATCACAGGCAATGATCTTGAAGGAATCAAACAGGTAAAGAGTCAAATGAAGGAGGAGTTCAAAATAAGTTACCTTGGATCACTCACTTATTTTCTTGGATTGGAGTTGATCTACACAGATTCAGGTATATACATCACACAAAGGAAGTATGTCCATGACATGCTCGTCAAGTTCAAGATGGAAAATACCAAGTGTGCAGGTACACCTATGGAGCAAAATCATAAGCTTAGTGCTTATGAAGTAGAGCCAATTGAAGACATCACAAGCTATCAAAGCTTGGTTGGAAGTTTGAACTATGCAACACTCACAAGGGTGGATATATGCTATAGTGTTAGCATATTGAGTCAGTTTATGCATAAGCCGAGAAGACCACATATGGAAGCGGCCAAGAGAGTCCTCAGGTACCTAAAGGGGACCATGAATGAAGGTTTGTTCTATTCATTTACTTCAGATATTGAGCTAAAGGTCTACTCAGATGCAGATTGGGCCGGATCTAGAGATGATAGAAGAAGCACATCCGGGTATATATCATTCGCAGGTTCAAAAATCATTTCTTGGTCATCGAAGAAGCAACCAACCGTGGCATTATCTTCTACCGAAGCCGCATATAGAGGTTTGGCTAATACAACTCGAGAAATCATGTGGTTAAAGTCTTTGTACACATATCTTGGACTTCATTCTTCAACACCTCACATTTTTGGTGACAACACAAGCTCACTACATCTAGCAGCTAATCCGGTATACCATGCTAGAACCAAGCATATTGAAGTCCACTACCATTATGTAAGGGAGAAGCTAATGAGCAAGGATATTCAACTATCCTATGTCTTTACAGATATGCAATGTGCAGACATGTTGACTAAAGCTCTTGATGGTACAAAGTTAAGTAGATTCAAGTTGATGATTGGCTTGCAGGAAATCAAGGACAATTGAAGACTTATTTGGAGGCCAAGCATGTTAGGCTTGAGGGGGAGCTGTTGGTGCATTTTACCCAAGCCTACATGCTTGATATGCTTGATATTATCCTCATTTGTGAGTCACATGTGTAGTCATGTGAACACCTCTTGTAAAAGAGTACATTTTATCTCTTGTAAATGGAAAAAGAAAAAAAGAAAATAATGGCTTACCTCATGCATGATGTAAAAGCAAATTCGTAGCTATAACTACCAAAATCACGAATTTTTGAGCTGAGGGAATCTCTCCTAACTTTGGGGATCACTTTTAGGTGGAGCCATTCAAATTCGAATTCAAAACTCCCTCCAAGAATAGCTATAAAAAGATCAAGAAGGAAGAGGGGATTAGCAAGCCTTGTACGTGACCACTTCATGTCATTTTGTGGAGATTGAAGAGCTTACTCCATATCTCTATCATTCTACTCCCATTGTGCAAAGGTTCATTGCCAATGTGGTTGTAATCATATGTGAATCTATACATTTATCATCATCTACTTCTCTGTTTTGTTCTCTGCTATACTCACTCAGAGCAGTGACTTCAGAAGGTCATATCTCGAGTTTTACTCCACATGTTTCTATGTTTTAAAGTGCGTTGGATAGCTCGTACTGTCTACATTTGTGCACATAAATTGTCAAGGTCATTGGATTTACAATTTGGGAGATATCTGCATTTTACTGCTCATTGGTCTATCTCTGCAGAGCCCCGAGAATGGTGGGCATGTTCCAGAAATTGATGAAACTTGTTCTCAGTGCTCAGTCCATCATTTGAAATGTTTTAACTTGGATTTGGAAGCTTACTAAGGCTATTTGCTATGCCCAAAAGGAATTTTTCTAATTCCTACCAGGTTGAGAGCACTGTTCATTTTTTCGAGAAGGTGTATGTCCAACAATAGCAAGTTTTGGGAGCTAGTCATTTCGCAACTTGTCTATCTTGACTTAAACTTTTGGGATACATGTTCCAAAGTACTTGGCTGATATTTTGGTCGATTTAGGAAGCTCGAAGGGTCTACTAATCAACTCTGAAGTCTTAGTTGGCTGGTGTGAAGCTGGTTGTAGCGGCACCTACTCATCTTTGGATTGCATCCACCATCTCTCTTCACAATAATCAATACCATGGGTTTGAGCATACCCTTTAGCAACTAACCTTGCTTTATGTCTATTTATACTTCCATCTAGATTCCTCTTGATTTTGTATATCCATCGAGATCCAGTTACCTTCATAGATGGCCTGTTAGGTACAGAAGTGATGGAAAATCTTCTTCCAAGTCATAAGGCAGCTTCAATTTCCTGTCATCATCAAAACATGATTTTTTCTCATAAAAAAATACATCTTTAGTTAGTGGAAAACCTTTATTAGTTGGATTGTACAATCTATATCCTTTTTGGTTTTGGTCATAACCAATAAATATGCACTTCGCTACCTTGGGATCCAATTTCCCTCTTACTTGAGAAAGAATGTGACCATAGGCTAAGCATCCAAAGATTTTACAATGCCCTAGACTAGGTCTTCTTCCATTCCACAGTTCATATGGAGTGGTCCCATCTAGTGATTTAGATGGAAGTCTATTTATGAGATATGTGGTTGTAAACACAACTTCTGCCCATAGGTAGTTTGGAAATCCCTTTTCATTGAGCATGGACCTTGCAACTTCAACAATAGCTCTATTTCTCCTCTCTGCTACACCATTGAGTTTGGGTGTATACCTTGTAGTGACCTCCCTTTTAATGCCTCTTTCCAAGAAGTAGGCATCAAATTCAGAAGAGAAGTATTCTCCTCCACCATCTGATCTGAGTGTTTTCAAAGTCCTACCTGTTTGGTTTTGAACAAGAGCAACATAGTTCTTAAAGCAATTAAAAAATTCATCCTTGTGCTTCATGAAAAACAAAATGGTCGACCTGCTACAATCATCTATGAAAGACACATAATAGCTTGAGCTTGATATAGATGGCTCCTTACTTGGACCCCACACATCCGTGTCCACTAGTTCCAAAAGATTTTGATACACATATCCCTTCTTATTGAAAGGTTTTCTATGAGCCTTGCCGATTTGAGAAGCTTCACACTTATAAATCATGTGTTGCCTTGTGATATTAGGCAAACCAAGTACACTTTGATCCCTACAAATTTGTTTGAGTGTCCTTTCACCAATCTGAGCAAGCCTTTTGTGCCATATCTCCAACTCTATGAGAGTTTGAGATCCATAGCTAAATAAGGCTATGTTCTTTGCATCTTCCACTTCAAAAGTGAAAAGCCTTCCTATATTTTCTCCTTTGGCAATCCTTCTAAAGCCTTGCCTTGGGCCTTCCACATATGCTCCAAATTGGTTGAATCTAACCCGCAATCCTTTTTCAACAATCGGCCCAACAATTATTAAATTTTTGGTAATTGTAGGGACATACGAGACTTTTTTTGCCAAATGAGCACTGACTTTTTTATCTCAATGAGGAGGGTGTGAGAGAGACATGAACTTCAGATCCCATCGCAAGCCCATCCAAGTAAGACACCACTTCTTAGTAATCCAAATTCTCCTTGATTCTAGGAATTTTGTTTAGGCTATTGCTATTGTGCCATTTAATACCCTCATGGTTCAGAGGGTCCTTCTCGATGAGGAGTCAGGTTTTTGAGTGTTCCCAAGTGATGCATCTGCTCTAGAAAAAGATCCATTCTTTGTAGTTCACTCTTATTTTCGGATCGATATCCTCAAATCTAATCCATTGGCTAGTTTCTTGGTTCTAGAGGTCTTTCCAATACCAAAATCCCTTGTTCTAGAGCTTCTTAGCTTTTTCGAGGCTCTAGGACTCCACACCACCGATGCCCTTGATAGGAAACTAGATTGAATCATTCTCTGTAATACCTACCACCCACTGCCAATCTTCATTGATTCTAACAAACTGTTTGATCCTTGATCCAACTCCTCCTAGAGAGCACACTAGATTTGAGCCTTTAGGAGACACTGAAAATGGGGAGAACAAAAGGGTGAGAAGGCTCAGGTCCTTCCAAACTAGGAGTCCTACTAGCATAAGAGCACTTTTATTCTTGAAGATAAGCATGGCCTAGGAGGTTTCACTGTTGCACCAAGCTTTGATAAGCCATTTAGCTGCCAACTTATTTGTTGGAAAACAATGTCCTATTAGTACAAAAGGCCTCAATATACAGAGCATGTGTAGCTCTCTTTTATACTTCCTCTACAAGAAAACGAAGAAGGCGCCTTGGTTAAGGCAAGAGCCTCTCATCCAACCCGTCTGAGTTCAAGTCCTACGAACACAAGCACGAAAAATGCTATATTCTTTTGTTGAGATTTTGGGAAACAAAAGCACACGAACGATGTCACGTATGATTCAGCGATAGAGTTTCTCTTCCAAAAGCATTTTTGAAATATGCGATTGCGTAGCTTTTGTCAATAAGTGCTTTTTAAGGAGCTTTTCAAGGACAAACAAAGCTATATAAGAAGTATCTTGGCTCATTATCTTTCATCCTTCACCTATTTCAACACAAGCTTTGGAAGCTTTGTTCCCTCATTAGAGGTGGTGCTTCTAGCACATGGGGCAGCCATGTTGCTATCTTGGAGCATGTTGAGGAGCGGCTATGGAGTTCTTCTTGGAGAAGAAGAATGTGCTAACATTCTTGCTTATGGAGAGGCTATTAGTAGCTTGGTGGTGTGGATCGACCATCCACATGATGTATTTGAAGATTGTCTTCTACATGAAGATTTCGGGTTACTTCAGAGACATTGGATGGTGGTTAACATAAGATTTACATCTTATGTTAAGAATTCAGGTATCTCTTTATGCACACAGGTACTACTTGAAGTATATGGAAGTGGAACCCATATCAGGAGGAGTCCTATTAGGCATAGGTATAAGAGAATTAGTACATATATGCCTTATGCATATTTGGATGAGGTGTTCAAGAAGGTATGGTCATATGAGTTTGAGGATTTCTGGCAGCAAATTTGTTAGCATTCGTTGCTACTTTTATAAGTATGTGATCTTTTCACACACCTGTCTATCTTAGGGTCTTCCATAGCCTAAGGTAAGATAAGGGTTTGTTGATTATCAGTTTTAGAGTGATCTTTCCTCTTTTTGTCACTCATATTCACTCTTCTACAACCTATTAGGTCACACATCTCATATATATTCAGATTTCTGCTCATACATCTGAATATGTTTGTTACATTTTCACTCATCCATCTATTTCTATTTACATAGAGTGGTTAAGAGTTTTTCTCCCATATTGTAAATTGACATTTGTATGTATGATAGTGTGAGTAAGTAGTGACTTATATAACACTTTACACATATTGTCTAATCTTTCTCTATCTTTGTCTCATCATTTGTGTGATTAAATGTGGTATGTTCATGTTTTGTCAATGTTGGAAGATTGATGGAATTTATGTTGTAGACCTTGGACATATGGAACTTGGACCTATGATATTAGTAATGGGCCTACTAAATTTCCAACATTTGGTATCATAGCTTTAGGATCTTGATATCAGAGTTCATTCAGGCTCTCAGATTCCCAGGTTCCCAGACTTCCAGGTTTACAACATATGATTTAAGAGCATCTTCTAACATTTTGTTGGAGTTAGACTTCTGTGGAAGCACGCGAACAGCACAAGGAAGAAGAAGAAGCTTGGAGCACAACACACAATACTGAATGTATTACTAGAGAATGTACAAAGATAAGTAGCCCATTAGGGCAATAGGCGTATATACAATTCGAGGGAAAAAAACCTCCTAAAGAGGAAAAAAAGTGCCCCAGTGGTCCTAGTGTGTTCACACACATCACTACCTAAATATAGCAACAAATCCCCCCTGGGAGTGATGCGGTGAACAAGGAGCTCGCACTCATGTATAAGGAAGTGTAAGCTATGTGGAAATCACTCCACAAAAGGAAGTAAGCCCAAAGCTTTGCGGAAAGCTTCAAACTTCTCCCTAGGCAGAGCCTTCGTGAAAAGGTCTGCTATGTTCTCCTGCATGGGCACATATGCCAAGCTGATCTCCCCAGCAGAGAACCTCTCCCTGACATAGTGATAATGCACCTCAATGTGCTTAGTGCGAGCATGGAACACAGGGTTCCTCGCAACTGCCAATGCGCTCTAACTATCAGTGAAGATGGTGGTGGGAAAAGACTGGCCAACACCCAAATCAGCCATAAGACGTTTGAGCCACAGACACTCAACAGTCACTATGAAAGCTGCCCTATACTCAGCCTCACAACTGGAGTGGCCACAGTAGGCTGCTTCTTGCTCAACTAAGATATACATGAGCTACCAAGCATGAAGAAAAAACCACTGGTGGACACACGAGTGTCATAGCAACCAGCCCAATCCGAGTCAGAAAAAGCATGCAAATCTGGCGGTAGTGATTCCCCCTTGGGATAAAACAACCCAAGTAGCCGAGTACCACGCAAGTAGCGAAAGATGCGCTTAACCACCTTCCAATGCGTGACTCCTGGGCAATGCATAAACCTGCTCATCAATGAGACAGCAAACTGAATATCTGGCCGAGTGATGCATAAATAAATCAAGCATCCAACAGCCTGCTGATAGAGAACATCATCAAATGCATCTCCAGCATCATGGAGACTCAATCGTAAACCTCTCTCCATAGGAGTAGCAATAGGCTTACAGTCTTCAAGGCCAAAACGCTGCAATAATGTGTCAATATATTTTGTTTGATACAAAGCGATCCCACCATCAACTTGCATAAATTGAATGCCCAAATAGTGATGCAAATGCCCCAAATCAGACATCTCAAATGAGGCATGCAAATTAGCCTTAAAATCAGCAATATGCTTCTCAATAGGACCAGTGAGCAGCATGTCGTCAACATAGACAACAATGATCAGAAGCACATCATTAGCACACTTAACATATAAGGTGCTTTTAGTTGGTCTGTTCTCAAAACCATGTGCAACCAGATAGGCATGTATCTTCTCATACCAAGCACGTGGTGCTTGCTTTAAACCATATAATGCCTTCTTTAACCTGCACACTTGGTTTTCATGCCCTTTCTGCACAAAGCTATGGGGCTGAAAAACATACACTTCTTCATGCAAGTCACCATTCAGAAATGTTGTTTTAATGTCCAACTAATGTACATTCCAACCATGATGGGCTGCAAGTGCACAAATGCTCCGAACAGTAGTCATACGACATGTAGGTGCAAAGGTCTCATCAAAATCAATGCCTCTTTCCTGCGCATAACCCTTTGCAACAAGCCTAGCCTTATACCTGTCAATTGTACCATCAGGTTTACGCTTCAGCTTGTATACCCGCTTAGTGCCAATGGCCTTCTTGCCAATAGGCAAGTCACATAAAGACCATGTACCATTCTTCATTATAGCATCATATTCAGATTACATAGTAGCCATCCAATTTTCTGAATTTTGTGCTTCATCAAAAGAAACAAGCTCATTCTCATCAGAGAGACTAGACGCAGCCATAGCATAGCAATCCGATGCAAAGGAGGCACTATGAGAGCCTGAACGAGTACGATATGACAAAGGTGCATCTAATTTGCTGTCACGCAAAGTCTACACCAGTTTTGGCCTGCTCAATATCAGCTCTCTCATCAACAAGTGCATCATGTAAATCTGCATCAGAAATGGAATGATCTACATCATCATATGAAACCTGCAAAGGCTGGGAAGTTGCCTCATTAGGACCAGCACTAGACAATCCACCTGTAAAAAGAGGCATCAAAGTATCATACATGTCTTTGGAGCTAACAGATGTCTCCTTGATGCATGAAAGCAATGGCTGAATAGCATCTTCCACAAAAACAACATCACGGCTAACCAGAATGCGTTTAGTTTGTGGATGATATAGATGATAGCCTTTACTTTCAGAACTGTACCCAACAAAAATACATTTTACTACCTTATCATCCAATTTTCTGCGATGTTGTTCAGGCACTAATGCATATGCCAAACAACCAAAAACACGCAGATGAGCAACAGATGGTTTGTGGTGATGCCAATCCTCATATGGAGTGATAGACTGTAGCGCTTTAGTGGGACACCTATTAAGTACATATGCTGCACACATGACAGCCTCAAGCCAGAAACTATGTGATAAAGCCTGACTCTTGACCATACACCTCGCCATCTCCATGAGTGACCTGTTCTTCCGTTCAGCAACTCCATTCTGTTGAGGTGTATACGGCACTGTAAACTGGTGTTTTATCCCACGTTCAAACAGAAATGCATTAAAATCAGAAGACATATATTGCCCCCCTCAATCAGAACGGAGGGTGCCCATTTTACATGCTAACAGATTTTCAGCCAAAACCAAAAACTGTTTGAAGCACAAAAACACTTCGGACTTTGCCTTCAATGGATATACCATGCATGCCTACAAAAATCATCAATGAAAGTCACGAAGTAAAGATAGTTTCCAAAAGAAGGTGTCTGCATAGGACCACAGACATCACTATGTACAAGCTGCAATTTTTGTGTAGCCCGAACTGAACCATCTTTTGGAAAAGAGGAACGCTGCATTTTGCCCAAAATACAGCCTTCACATACATGTTTTCCAGGTGCCTCAAGCTTGGGCAAAGAAGACATCATATCAGATTTCTGCAGGCATAGCAAACTAGCAAAATTCAGATGACCAAAGCGTGCATGCCAAAGCTTTGCATCTGACATAGCCTAAGAATCATGAACTGCACATGCCGAATCATTCACAGATCTTTCATAGTCTATGAGCTTATACAGCCCACGACATAAAAGGCCAGAAGCAATAATAACATCACCATTTGACAGATCATGAACTGTACATCTGTCATCAACAAATTTCACAACCAAGCCAATCTTGGCTAATGCAGAAACTGAGAACATATTCTTCTTGATCCCTAACACAAATAAAGCATCTGACAAGGTGAACGAACTACCATCAACAGTAGTGAGAATGATCTTACCAACTCCCATAACAGGATAAGAGGAGTTGTTGCCACATGTGATAGTATTCCCTATAGGGGCAGGCTCGAGTGAAGAGAAGAAACTACGCTGCGATGTAATATGTTTGGTCACCCCACTGTCAAAGTACCAAACATCTAAGTCCACTACAAACATGCACTGCTCATGAGAAGATGGATCAAAACTGCAAACAATAGTAAACACCCATTCTTCTTCCTGCACAAGATTAGCAGACTCTGTTTTTGGTGTAGAGGCTTCTGGAACAACCATTCCAGCCTCCTTTTTCTTTGCCTCTTTTGCAGCCAGTTTTGGACACTTCTTTATGATATGATCATTCCCTTTACAGTACTTGCAAAACAATTTCTGCTTTTCTGATTTCTGCTCATCTTTATCCTGGTTCTTCGAATGTGCAGCATTTGCAGATTTCTGCTTACTAGTAGAAGAGCTCCATTTTCCTTTGCCCTTCTGACTAGCCAGGAAAGCTTCAACATGCATAATGGACCTCTTCTGTCTGGACTGATCTTCCCGCAACAGAACAGAAGCTAACTCCTCAAATGATAAGGCATTCGGATTGCCTTTCATCATCAACCGAAGAGTAGAAGCAAAAGTTTGATATGAATCAGGAATACCATTCAGAACGGTCTGCACAAGTGAGCTATCTAGTATAACCTCATCAGCAGAAATCAACTGTTCCTTCAGATCTTTGATCTTCGTTAGGAAACTGTCCATAGAATCACCTTCATTCATGTGCTCACTCTCCAAATGTTTTCGGAGGTAAGCAACACGAGCCTCATTCCTAGCTTGGTACAATGTGGTAAGTGTATCCCAAGCATCCCTAGCTGTTCTGCAAGAGCGAATGTGAGGAATAATGGCATGTTTGACAGACAAAGCTATCAATGCATGTGCTTGCGCATCTCTGCCATCCCAACGAATTTGCTCTGCAGTAGGTGTAGCAGAAACAGCAGCACGAACAGGAATCTTCACAATATCATCTTCCACACCATCTTCATCAGCTCCAGTACCTGTATTCGTAGTACCTGTTGTTACAGGTGTAACAGGACGTCTTTCAACACCCTGCACAATGTTCCACAATCCTTTTGCAACCAATACATGTCACATCATATAAGCCCATAATGGGTAGTTGGTACCATCCAACTTATCCTCAACAGCCAACATACGGAATACATCACTACTTTCAGCCATGGTCGGTGACTAAAATACCTTGATGTAGAAAATTGACTGTATCTCAAAAAGTTGAATAGAACTACCCAGACGAGTTTTGCTAGACCTGTAGCAGACTTTGAGACACTTAAACTGGCGAACAGAAACTAGTATATATCTTTGGCACAAAAAGACAAAATAGCTTGCACAAGCACTGTGATAGTGCTTTCGGAGGCCCAAACGAGCTCAGATCGTGATTTCCGCACCACAAAGCGAAGCCATTTTGATCTCGAAAACACCCTAAGTATACTCACCAAAATTCGTATGATTCTTAGACTCCAAACGATTCTTAGACCTGCTCTGATACCAATTGTTGGAGTTAGACTTCTGCGGAAGCACGCGAACAACACAAGGAAGAAGAAGAATCTTGGAGCACAACACACAATACTGAATGTATTACTAGAGAATGTACAAAGATAAGTATCCCATTAGGGCAATAGGCGTATATACAAGCCGAGGGAAAAAAACCTCCTTAAGAGGGAAAAAAGTGCCCCGGCGGTCCTAGTGTGTTCACACACATCACTACCTAAATATATCAACACATTTGACATTTGACATACACACTTAATCTAGATGAGTAGAGATTTGAGAATTAGAGAATTAAGTCACATGTTTATTCATCAATGTGGAATTATGAAGTTGATGATCTGTTAGCAGCTGAATACTTTTGGAAGAGTATAAAAATACTTTACAAAAGTATTGTTTGAAGACTAAGACTTGATGAAGAGAAGGCTAATTCAAATTCAAGGAAGAACAATGTTTTGGAGAAGATGAAGGAACCATATAAATATCAAATCATAGGTATCAATTTCTACTATCAGATTATCATTTGCAGGTCATATCTTAGAAGAGCAGTTATGAAGAGATTTGAAGGATTCAAGGAATGCTTTTATACACTTTCATTATTTTAAAGTTAAAGGCTACATCAAAACAGGTATCTAGAGGTTTTTCTAGAGAGTTTTGAGAGATCTCTTACATGGAAAGAAAGCTCATCTAAGAAGACAAATGTGGAGAGCATCAGTTTTGTTTTCAGCCAATCTTATGTTGTAAGTTGGTTGGAAGTTTTTGCTCACATTTTCTATCTAGAGAGGTAACTCTAGAAAGGTAATTCATCATTCAGACAAAAGGTTGGTGAATTCAGTCATATCAGTCACATTTGAAGCAGAGTTTTCAGAGATACGAGGAGATGGTAAAACATGATTCTATGTTCACTTCCATTTATATACCATATTTGTTTTGTCTCTTACCCTTTGCACTAGAGGAAGAGAAAACTTCATTTGAAGAAGTTAAGAGTACTTGCTACTTCAAGATGAAGCGAGCAAAAGGTATGGAAGAGAAGTTTGAAGATGTTGATATCATCATCAGGTGGAGCAAAGAAGCAAAAAAAGACGGTCCAACAATTCCAAAGGGAAAGTAAGACTTCCCTTTCTCTTATATTTTCCATATATTTTTCCTACTTTTATCCTCTATATCCAAAGACAAGTCTACGAGAACATTTTGTGTGAAGATATTCTAAAGAAGAAGCAGTTTCTTGTTTTGCATGATACTTGGTCATGTTTTAGTAAGTTTTGACAAAGAATTGCGTTGAGAGAAAGAAAGGAAGCTTATATGTTTTGACTCATATGTATATGAGTTATGTTAAAGATCTTGAGTAGGCAGCTATATGTTCACTCAAAGAATTCTTGGAGTGTCAATACAGAGCTACTGTTGTATATGAGAAGTTGCAAAAATTCTTCTTGACTTAACTCTTGAGGTAAAAGAGTTTTTTGTAGCAGATGTTGGAGACTTGGGTTGAAGTCTTTTGTTTGGAAAAGGAAAATAAAAAAAAAAATTCAGATTTTTTGATGTACCTATCAGGTGGAGAATCTACTTTCTATGATTGTCTAGACTTTTGGATACATGCTTGTATTCAAAAAGGTGTTCCAATTCAGATCCTATCACTTGATTGAGAAGTGGAGTTAGCCAAAGAAAGTCAAGCAGATACTATCACATTTCACCCTGGTAGAATATGAAGATATGAAGTATCAACTTGTAGTTTTTTGGAGTTCTCAAGGTGAGAAGTCTGTCCATTTATGTTTCAAGTAGGAGTTGTAGATTCTTGGGAAGGATTTGTTTGAAGAAAAGTTTTGTTGGAAACAATGTCCCATGGTCCAAAACTTGAAGCTATAGCTCTATAAGTTATTCTCTAGAAGCTCCATCTTCAAATCTCAGAGGGTGCTACGTGCATATATTTTTTTCTTTATCCCTTGTATACATGAAAAAGCGTGTGGGCAAGGTGGATATAGTAAAGCTTCCAAACGATCGACGTGGGTTTGATTCCCACGCGAAGCAGCAATGTATGAAAGTTAGTTTTTTGAAAAGTATTTCATAAAAAGCAAACACGTGGGGGGACGTTGTTTTCTTCACGATATGTTTTTTATCGTAGTTTTATTTAGATTTTCGATGTGCTTTTGGAGCTTAGACAACAACTATATAAGCAAGACCAAGTTCATTATGTACTCACTCACTCAAGATCTCAACGAGATCAAGGAGGAAGGGTCTCACACTCTTGAGGAGGTGGAGATTTGGTGAAGGAGAGGCTACTCTCTTGGAGCAAGAAGTCTTCTACAAGGTGGTGGTAAGTATCTTTTGTGAGTTAACCTTGCGGTTGATTTACAATTTTGTTACACTACTTTGTGAGAATAAGGTTAGCTTCGTTGCTCACACTTAGATTATTTTGGCATAATCTAAATTTTGTATCATCATCTTCTTGGATATTCTTCCATTAGTAAGTGCAACACTTTATATGGTTGAGTGGTACTCCCATGTTGTAATTTGGGCATTGATTTTTAGTGAGTAAGCATCCAGCTTACGTTCCCTATCCTTGTCTCAAGATCTCTTTCTTTCTATCTTTCACTTATCATCTTGTCATTTAAGTTGTGTATGCTCAAAAGGTTTTAGTATTGGAATGATCCTGGGGCCCCAAATTCCAACACTTGGTATCAGAGCAAAATTGCCTGGTATCATAGCATAATTGACATACACACTTACTTAAGATGAGTGAGATTAGAATTGAGATTGAAGACAAGTTGGATGGATCTTCTAATTATCCCATATGGAGTTTCATGATGATGAATATTTTAGTGACAAAGGATTTATGGAATATCGTCAATGGATCCTTAACAAGACCTGTTGATATATTTAGGTAGTGATGTGTGTGAACACTCTAGGACCGCCGGGGCACTTTTTTCCCTCTTTAGGAGGTTTTTTTCCCCCGGCTTGTATATACGCCTATTGCCCTAATGGGCTACTTATCTTTGTACATTCTCTAGTAATACATACAGTATTGTGTGTTTGTGCTCCAAGCTTCTTCTTCTTCCTTGTGCTGTTCGCGTGCTTCCGCAGACGTCTATCTCCAACAATTGGTATCAGAGCAAGTCGTTGCCTCTTCTAGGGCGCCATCGACACTCGTCCGTTTGCAGTCTCAGATTCGCACGAAATTTGGTGAGCATACTCAGGGTGTTTTCGAGATCAAAACAGCTTTGCTGTGTGGTGCCGAAATCGCGATCTGAGCTCGTTTCTGCCTCCGAACGCACTATCGTAGCGCTTGTGCAGGCTATTTCGTCCTTTTGTGCCAAAGGTATATACCAGTTTCTATTCTCCAGTTTAAGCGTCTCGAAGTCTGCTACAGGTCTAGCAGAACTCGTCTGGGCAGTTCCATTCAACTTCTTGAGATACAGTCAATTTTCTGCATCAAGGTATTTTAGTCACTGGCCATGGCTGAAAGCAGTGATGTATTCCGTATGTTGGCTGTTGAGGATAAGTTGGATGGTACCAACTACCCATTATGGGCTTATATGATGTGACATGTACTGGTTGCAAAAGGACTGTGGAACATTGTGCAGGGTGTTGAAAGACGTCCTGTTACACCTGTGACTACAGGTACTACAAATACAGATGCTAGAGGTACTGGCGCTGATGAAGATGGTGTCGAAGATGATATTCCATAGATTCCTGTTCGTGCTGCTGTTTCTGTTGCACCTACTGTAGAGCAGATTCGTTGGGATGGCAGAGATGCCCAGGCACATGCATTGATAGCCTTGTCTATCAAATGTGCCATTATTCCTCACATTCGCTCTTGCAGAATAGCAAAGGATGCTTGGAATACACTTACCACTTTGTACCAGGCTAGGAATGAGGCTCGTGTTGCTTACCTCCGAAAACAGTTGGAGAGTGAGCACATGAATGAAGGTGATTCTATGGACAATTTTCTTACAAAGATCAAAGACCTGAAGGAACAATTGATTTCTGCTGATGAGGTTATACCAGATAGCTCACTTGTGCAGACCGTTCTGAATGGCCTTCCTGATTCATATCAGAGTTTTGCCTCTACTCTTCGATTGATGATGAAAGGCAATCCAAATGCCTTGTCATTTGAGGAATTAGTCTCTGTTCTGTTGCAGGAAGATCAGTCTAGGCAGAACAGGTCCATTATGCGTGTTGCAGATCAAGCTTTCCTGGCTAGTCAGAAGGGCAAAGGAAAATGGAGCTCTTCTACTAGTAAGCAGAAATCTGCAAATGCTGCACAATCGAAGAACCAGGATAAAGATGAGAAGAAATCAGAAAAGGAGAAATTGTTCTGCAAGTACTGTAAAGGAAATGATCATATTATAAAGAATTGTCCAAAACTGGCTGCTAAAGAGGCAAAGAAGAAAGAGGCTGGAATGGTTGTTGCAGAGGCCTCTACACCAAAAACAAAGTCTGCAAATCTTGTGCAGGAAGAAGAATGGGCGTTTACTACTGTCTGCAGTTTTGACCCATCTTCTCATGATCAGTGCATATCTGCAGTAGACTCAGATGTTTGGTACTTTGACAGTGGGGCGACCAAACATATTACCTCACAGCGCAGTTTCTTCTCTTCACTCGAGCCTACCCCTACAGGGAATACTGTCACATGCGCCAATAACTCCTCTTATCCTGTTATGGGAGTTGGTAAGATCATTCTGACTACTGCTGATGGTAGTTCTTTCACTTTGTCAGATGCTTTATTTGTGCCAGGGATCAAAAAGAACCTGTTATCAGTTTCTGCATTAATTGCTTCTGGCATTTTATGTCGTGGGCTGTATAAGCTCATAGACTATGAAAGATCTGTGAATGATTCGGCATGTGTAGTTCATGATTCTCAGGCTATGTCAGATGCAAAGCTTTGACATGCACGCTTTGGTCATCTGAATTTTGCTAGTTTGTTACGCCTGCAGAAATCTGAAATGGTGTACTCTTTGCCCAAACTTGACGCACCTGGAAAACATGTTTGTGAAGGCTGTATTTTGGGCAAAATGCAACGTTCTTCCTTTCCAAAAGATGGTTCAGTTTGGGCTATGCAGAAATTGCAGCTTGTACATAGTGATGTCAATGGTCCTATGCAGACACCCTCTTTTGGAAATTACCTTTACTTCGTGACTTTCATTGATGATTTTTCCAGGCATGCATGGGTATATCCACTCAAAGCAAAGTCCGAAGTGTTCATGTGCTTCAAACAGTTTTTGGTTTTGGCTGAAAATCTGTCAGCATGTAAAATGGGCACCCTCCATTCTGATCGAGGGGGGGAATATATGTCTTCAGATTTTAATGCATTTCTGGCTGAACGTGGGATAAAACGCCAGTGTACAGTGCCGTATACACCTCAACAGAATGGAGTTGCTGAACGAAAGAACAGGTCACTCATGGAGATGGCGAGGTGCATGGTCAAAAGTCAAGGTTTACCACATAGTTTCTGGCTTGAGGCTGTCATGTGTGCAGCATATGTACTGAACAGGTGTCCCACCAAAGCGTTGCAGTCTATCACTCCATATGAGGCTTGGCATGACCGCAACCCATCTGTTGCTCATCTGCGTGTTTTTGGTTGTTTGGCATATGCATTAGTGCCTGAACAACATCACAGAAAATTAGATGATAAGGCAGTAAAATGTATTTTTGTTGGGTACAATTTTGAAAGTAAAGGCTATCGTCTGTATCATCCACAGACTAAACGCATTCTGGTTAGCCGTGATGTTGTCTTTGTGGAAGATGCTATTCAGCCATTGCTTTCATGTACTAAGGAGACATCTGTTAGCTCCAAAGACATGTATGATACTTTGATGCCTCTTTTTACAGGTGGACAGGCTAGCATTGGTCCTAATGAGGCAACTTCTCAGTCTTTGCAGGTTTCATATGATGATGCAGATCATTCCATTTCTGATGCAGATTTACATGATGCACTTGCTGATGAGAGAGCTGATATTGAGCAGGCAAAAACTATGCCAAAATGGCTGGTGCAGACTTTGCGTGACAACAAATTAGATGCACCTTTGTCATATCATACTCGTTCAGGCTCTCATAGGGCCTCCTTTGCATCAGATTGCTATGCTATGGCTGCATCTAGTCTCTGTGATGAGAATGAGCCTATTTCTTTTGATGAAGCACAAAATTCAGAAAATTGGATGGCTGCTATGCAATGTGAATATGATGCTATAATGAAGAATGGTACATGGTCTTTATGTGACTTGCCTCCTGGCAAGAAGGCCATTGGCACTAAGTGGGTATACAAGCTGAAGCGTAAACCTGATGGTATAGTTGACAGGTATAAGGCTAGGCTTGTTGCAAAGGGTTATGCGCAGGAAAGAGGCATTGATTTTGATGAGACCTTTGCACCTACATGCCGTATGACTACTGTTCGGAGCATTTGTGCACTTGCAGCCCATCATGGTTGGAATGTACATCAGTTGGACATTAAAACAGCATTTCTGAATGGTGACTTGCATGAAGAAGTGTATGTTTTTCAGCCCCGTGGCTTTGTGCAAAAAGGGCATGAAAACCAGGTTTGCAGGTTAAAGAAGGCATTATATGGTTTAAAGCAAGCACCACGTGCTTGGTATGAGAAGATACATGCCTATCTGATTGCACATGGTTTTGAGAACAGTCCAACTGAAAGCACCTTATATGTTAAACGTGCTAATGATGTGCTTCTGATCATTGTTGTCTATGTTGATGACATGCTGCTCACTGGTCCTATTGAGACACATATTGCTGGTTTAAAGGCTGATTTGCATGCCTCATTTGAGATGTCTGATTTGGGGCATTTGCATCACTATTTGGGCATTCACTTTATGCACATTGATGGTGGAATGGCTTTGTGTCAAACGAAATATATTGACACATTATTGTAGCGTTTTGGCCTTGAAGACTGTAAGCCTATTGCTACTCCTATGGAGATAGGCTTACGATTGAGTCTTCATGATGCTGGAGATGCATTTGATGCTGTTCTCTATCAGCAGGCTGTTGGATGCTTGATTTACTTATGCATTACTCGGCCAGATATTCAGTTTGCTGTCTCACAGATGAGCAGGTTTATGCATTGCCCAGGAGTCACGCATTGGAAAGCGGTTAAGCGCATCTTTCGCTACTTGAGTGGTACTCGGCTACTTGGGTTGTTTTATCCCAAGGGGGGATCACTACCGCCAGATTTGCATGCTTTTTCTGACTCAGATTGGGCTGGTTGCTATGACACTCGTGTGTCCACTAGTGGTTTTTGCTTCATGCTTGGTAGCTCATGTATATCTTGGTTGAGCAAGAAGCAGCCTACTGTGGCCACTTCCAGTTGTGAGGCTGAGTATAGGGCAGCTTTCACAGAGACTATTGAGTGTGTGTGGCTCAGACGCCTTATGGCTGATTTGGGTGTTGGCCAGTCTTCTGCCACCACCATCTTCACTGACAGTCAGAGCGCATTGGCAGTTGCGAGGAACCCTGTGTTCCATGCTCGCACTAAGCACATTGAGGTGCATTATCACTATGTCAGGGAGAGGTTCTCTGCTGGGAAGATCAGCTTGGCATATGTGCCCACGCAGGAGAACATTGCAGACCTTTTCACGAAGGCTCTGCCTAGGGAGAAGTTTGAAGCTTTTCGCAAAGCTTTGGGCTTACTTCCTTTTGTGGAGTGATTTCCACATAGCTTGGCACTTCCTTATACATGAGTGCTAGCTCCTTGTTCACCGCATCACTCCCAGGGGGGATTTGTTGATATATTTAGGTAGTGATGTGTGTGAACACTCTAGGACCGCCGGGGCACTTTTTTCCCTCTTTAGGAGGTTTTTTTCCCCTGGCTTGTATATACGCCTATTGCCCTAATGGGCTACTTATCTTTGCACATTCTCTAGTAATACATACAGTATTGTGTGTTTGTGCTCCAAGCTTCTTCTTCTTCCTTGTGCTGTTCGCGTGCTTCCGCAGACGTCTATCTCCAACAAGACCAAGACGAGAAGTTGAAGAAGGGGATACAACAACTTCAAGAGGTGCTGGAATCACAATTACAGAACCAACTAAAGAAGAGGTAACTACTTCTATATCCAGGGTCATTGCTAGGTCTTTACCTAGAGTTCCTCCTACTGAAGTTCAGGCAAGATGGGATGCTAGAGATGCTTTAGCACTTTCATTCATAGCAATGAGTGTCAAGAAGCATATTCTACCACAGATCAGATCTTGCAGAAGTTCTAAACAAGCTTGGTTGAAGATTGAGAATCTTTTTCAGAGCAGAAATTCTGCTAGGAAAGCTCACTTAAGGAGCCAACTAGCAAATACAAGGATGAAGGCTGGTGAGTCAATTCAAACCCACATTATGAGACTCATTGACTTGAGAGATCAACTTCTAAATGTAGGAGTTGAGATATTTGATGAAGAAATGGTAAATACGCTGACTAATTCACTTCCTATCTCATATCAGTTTTTCATAACTACTCTTACCCTTACCACAAGAGATAGAGAGGTTACATTTGAAGAGTTAGAGTTCTTATTACTTCAAGATGAAGATCAATTGAAGGGAATGGAAGAGAATGAAGAAGCACTTTTATCTTCATCAATGGGTAAAAAGAAGAAGAAGGAGAAGAAAGAAAAACAATCCATAAAGGAAAGTAAGTCCCCCTCACCTTCTACTTCAGATTCCGTATCTACTACATCTAAAGAGAAGTCTTCTAAGAAGAAGGAAGTAATATGTTTTTACTACAAGAAACCTGGACATTTTAAGTCAACATGTTATAAAAGGATTGCATCAGGAAAGAAAAAGGCATCAGATAATGTTGTAGAAGATGATAAAAAGGGGAAATCTCAAGGTGATTCTTATGCCTCTATCACCATTGAGGAAGTAGCTTTTGACCAGGTAGCTTTACAAGTTCTTTCAGCAAGTCCTTGGATATTTTACTCAAGTGCTACGAAGCATATGACAGGTTGCAGAGATGTATTTTCTTCTCTTTCTTATTCTTCAGGTAGAAGAGTTAGTATTGCAGATGGCAATGATTTGGATGTTGAGGGAATAGGTATAGTAACCCTAAAGTCAAGAGAAGGTGGTTATTTTCATATTTGAGATGTCCTTTATGTACCTGAAATGAAGAAGAATCTGCTATTTATATCTGCATTTTTAAATGATGGTTTTAAAGTTGTATTTGAGAGAGATCTTTGTAAGATCTTATCACACAAATATGACAAGTGTATTTTAAAAGGTAAGCATAGAGGAGGGATCCTTGTTTTGTCAAAAATTAGTCCGGCATATGCAGTCAAATCTTCGTCACCAGTGGAAGATATGAAGCTATGGCATGAAAGATTTGGACATATTAGTTTTGGAGCTCTCAAGAATATCAAAGACAGAGGTATGGTTGAGAGTTTACCCTCATTCAAGCTACCAGATGATTCAAATATATGTGAAGGTTGTCTTGAAGGTAAGATGCATAAACAACCTTTCAAGAAACATGGTCATATTACAGCTACCAGGAAATTGCAAATTATTCATTCAGATGTGAATGGACCTATGAGAACAGACTCTATTCAGGGCTTCATGTATTTTGTTCTATTCGTTGATGATTTTACGAGATACTCATGGATCTATGGTCTTAAGTTGAAGTTAGAAGTCTTTGCTATCTTCAAGAAGTTTATAGCTATGGTTGAAAATGAAAGTCAGGAAACTATCCAGATTCTCAGAAGTGATAGAGGTGGAGAATACTTGTCAAAAGAGTTCTAGAAATTTCTTGATGAGAAAGGTATTACTCGATACCTTACTATTGTTTATACGCCTCAGCAGAATAGTGTTGAAGAAAGAAAGAATAGAGTACTTGTTGAGATGATGCGGAGCATGATGGCGTCCAAGAAGCTTTCACTAGAATTCTGGTTTGATGCAGTACATACAATTAATCACATTTTGAATAGGTCATCGACAAAAGCTTTAAAGATAATCACACCGTATGAAGTTTATTATGGTAGAAAACCCAAAGTGAGTTACTTCAGAGTGTTTGGATCACTTTCTTATGTACATGTTGAGAAAAAGGACCGAGGCAAACTAGATGTAAAGGCAAAGAAAGCTATTTTCATTGGAAATCCTCTTGAGAGTAAAGGGTACAGGTTTTATGTTCACGAGACAAGTGAAGTTATTGTTTCACGTAATGCTTATATTGTTAAAAATATAGTTTATGATAAAGACGCAGAAATTCGAGAGTTCATTAGTGAAAATGACTATGGATTTTTTAGAAAGATTCTAGATGTACATGTTCAGCCATACCAAGAGGGAGTTAAAATTCCTAGGATTCAAGAAAGAGTTGAAAAAAGAGGAATTTCACAACCTTCTATAGAGTCAGTGTTGGGAAGATGGATGGATGCTCCAAGAGTCTGAGTATGTACTGCTAAACCTACTTTGTACCAGCCCTTTTTTGCTTCAGACTTGATAACTAGGCCTCCTTAGCTTTCCAATGACACCATAAAATGTCCTATTTACTTTGGAAATGATGTGTGCAATGATTGAATCAAAACAGATACCTTTGACATTCACAAACTCAAGAAAACGTTCTATTTATGTCTTGACACCAGCTGGGTATTTTGCTCAGTATGACCAGCATAGTAGGAATTGGAAAACTTCCTTTTAGGGGTATCTAATTAACTTAGTAAGATACCTATTCCAAGTGGAATGATGTAAAATGATAAACTATGCTAAGAGAAATCAATTTAGCAAGTTAAGCTATACCCCCGACTTTTTAGGACTCTAGCAGAAAACACCTCGACACAGATTTCTCCAAAATGGCTGAATAGAATGGCTTCAAACTTTGACAGCATGTAGATGACTTCAATCTAAATCCAGCAAGCTTTGAATCACTGAATTTGGTGAAGAATTGACCGAGATATGCCCTTGACAAGTTGACAGACGTTTGAGTAGACTAACAGAGAACTCAGAGATGGACAATGTGAATGTGTGTATTAATAAACACTTGTATACAACTCCATTGGCATGAATTTCATTGCGGAATGGTGTAGACAGCTGTGGGCTAGAGTGTAGACCTCACATACACACTCAAAAAACAGTAATGATAGGCTCAAGAGTGCTCTCTCTTACCCGCGACTTTTCATGTCCATTTTTATAAGGAATGAGTAAAAATTTGAATTCAAATTCAAACTTTTGACTCCCTATGATCAAGCTCCTATATGCTAGGAGATATTCTTTCAATCAAACAACTAATTTTTCCATGAATCCTTTTGGCAGGTGATTACAAGAGATTCCAAGTCGATTTGACTTTTACAATGAGATAAAGTGGTGATTAACCACTAGCAATGGTTCCTATGCTTCTTCACATATGTATGATCTTCAAGATATCTTTCAAGCCAAATGTGTAGGCTTGTGGTTTACACCAACAACTCCCCCTCAAGCCAAACATTTTGGCTTAAGTCTTCATCTTCAATCTTCAAGTATATCTTGCAATCCAATCATGGATTTGAACCTGCAAAGTTTGGTTCCATCAAAAGCTTTAGTTAACAAATCTGCACATTGCATGTTGGTTGATACATAGGTTAGTTGAATGTCCTTGCTTATCAACTTCTCTCTCACATAATGATAATGGACCTCTATGTGTTTGGTCCTAGCATGATAAATAGGATTAGCTGCAAGGTGACGAGAACTTGTATTATCTCCAAAGATAATTGGTGACCTAGTGTATAATCCCAATTTTGTATACAAAAGCTTAATCCAAATTGCTTCTTGTGTGGCATTAGCTAGTCCTCTATACTCTGCCTCTGTGGAAGACAAAGCAATAGTGGGTTGCTTCTTTGAAGACCATGAAATTGGTTTGTCACCTGCAAAAGAGATATATCCAGAAGTGCTCCTCCTATCATCCTTGCATCCTGCCCAATCTGCATCTCAATAAATTTTGATATCAATATCTGAGGTGTAAGGGAAATACAAACCATGGTTCTGTGTACCCTTGAGATACTTCAAGATTCTCTTGGCAGCCTCTAAGTGAGGTATCCTTGGCTTGTGCATAAATTGACTTAGCACACTAACACCATATGCAATATCTATCCTTGTTAAGGTAGCATAGTTCAAGCTATCCACCATACTTTGATAGCCTGTAATGTCATTGACTTCATCACCTTCATGGGCACTTAGCTTTAGGTTTACCTCCATTGGAGTGCTTGCTACTTAAGCATCCTGCAAGTGAAACTTCTTCAACATATCCTATATATTATTTTTCTGAGTGATGTATGTTCCTGAATTAGTGTAGACTAATTCAAGTCCCAAAAAATATTTCAATAGACCAAGATCATTGATCTTGAACTCCTTCATCATTTGACTTTTGATATATCTGATTCCATTGACATCATTACCTATAATAATGATGTCATCAACATAAACACAAGGTATATTACCTCTGAATTACTTCTCTTAATGAACAAAGAAGTATCTGCCTTGCTCATGACAAAACCTTGGTCTTGGAGGTATGTAGTTAACCTGTAATTCCATGCCCTATGTGTCTGCTTCAATCCATATAAAGCCTTTTTTAATTTGCAAACATATGTTACCTTCTTAGGGTCCTCATAGCCAGGAGGTTGTGACATATATACCTCCTCTGAAATCCATCCATTCAAGAAAGCATTCTTGACATCCAATCGGTACATATTACAATTTTTTGATGCAGCCACACTTACCAACACTCTGATGGTTGGCATCTTGGCCACAGGTGAGAATGTCTCCTCATAGTCAATGCCTTGGGTTTGTGCAAAACCCTTGGCTACCAATCTGGCTTTGTACCTATTAATTGTGCCACTAGAATTCCTTTTAAGCTTGTAGATCCATCTGGATCCTATTACCTTCATTGAGTCCTTCTTAGGTACTAACTCCCATGTGTTACTTTCTTTAAGCGCATGAATCTCCTCATCCATAGCTTCTTTCCATTCTGATTTGGTTATTGCTTCACATGATCCTGGTTCTTCATTTGACAAATCTTTGGCAAGATAAACAGAATGTTTAGTAAAAAGATATGTATCATACCCATATCTGATAGGTTTTTTGCTTTCTCTTTGTGATCTTCTAAATGGTTGAGTTGAAGATTTAGGTATGTCTTCAAGCTTCTTCATCTTCATTTTGCCTTTGGACTTCGATGCTTTGAATTCTTCAAGATTGATAGTAGTCTCATCATGTGAACTTGAGTCTTCATTCTAAGTAGGTTCCTTCTTTGTAAGACTTGGAAATTCCTCTTCCAAATCATAGGGTAACTTAACCTTCCTACATTCATTTTCATACCAAGAATCATTTTCATCAAAGACAACATCTCTGCTTACCATGATTCCCTTATTGGTAGGATTATAAAACATGTAACCTTTTTTATTTAAATCATACCCAATAAAGATGCATTTTTCAGCCTTTGGGTCTAGCTTACCTCTTATCTGAGAAGGAATGTGTACATATGCTACACATCCAAATATTTTGCAATTGTCAAGTGAAGGTCTCTTACCATGCCATGCTTCATAGGGTGTCATGCCATCAAGAGACTTATATGGTAACCTGTTTATGAGGTAAGTGGCAGTAGAAACACTCTCTGCCCATAGATAGTTAGGTAACTTTTTCTCATTCAACATAGACCTAGCTGTCTCAACAATTAATCTATTTCTTCTCTCAGCTACCCCATTTTTTTCAGGAGAATACCTTGTGGTTATTTCTCTTTTGATGCCTCTGTTCTGCAAGAAGTCTTCAAATTCATTGGAGAAGTACTCACCTCCTCCATCTGACCTTAGCCTTTTCAAATTCCTTCCTGTCTGATTTTCAACTAGTGCAAGATATTTTTTAAAGCAATTAAATACCTCATCCTTGTGCTTCATGAAGTACAATACAGTCCATCTTCTATAATCATCAATGAAAGACACATAGTACCTTGATCCTGAGATAGAGGGGTCTTTGCTTGGTCCCCATACATCTATGTGTACAAGCTCTAGGTAGTCTTCATGCATGTATCCTTTCTTTGAGAAGGGTAACCTGTGAGACTTCCCAAATTGACAAGCACCACACTTGTAAATCATATGTTGCTTGGATACATTGGTATCCCAAGCACACATTGGTCCCTGCACATTTGTTTCAAGGTTCTTTCTCCTATGTGCCCTAAACTTTTGTGCCAAATCTCAAGCTCTGAAAGTGTTTGATCTTTATAACTATATAGTGCAATATTCTTTGTATCTTCTAACTCAAAAGTGAAAAGTCTACCTGATTTTTCTCCTTTAGCAATCCTCTTGAACCCATGCCTTGGATCCTCCACATATGCTCCATATTGATTGAATCTAACCTACAAACCTTTCTCCACAATCTGACCAACACTCATCAAATTTTTGGTAATGGTTGCTACATAGAGTACCCTGCTCAACAAATTTTGATTTCCATCACAAGTCTTGACATTTCCAACTTTAACTACTAAATGCTTTGTGTCATCACCTGTTTGGACTTGATGCTTACCTTTTGGTTCCTCAAGATGAGAGAGTAGTGCTACATTGCCAGCCACATGATTTGAGCATCCTGAGTCAATGTAGAATAGGTGGTCATCATTTGTACCTGACTTTGAAGTCATGTTCATGATTAGAAGAGAGTCATCCTGCTCCTCTGTGTAGTTGTTGTAATCCTTCCTGGATTTGAATCCTCCTTGATAGTTGCCATTGTAATTATTGTTGTAGTTTTTGTTGTAGTTATTGTTGTAGCCTTGGTGATGGTTGAATCTACCTCTTGATTGTGAGTATCCACCTCTTTGATATCCTCTTCCTCTCTGATTCTTGTAATTCTTGACTCACTCATCTGTAGTATGATTTGATAAACCACAAATGTTGCATGGTGAGGAGTTATAAGATCTCCCCCTACCTTGCTTACCTCCTCTGCCCCTTCCTCTTGATGATCTACCTCTCCCTGCATAGTTGGCTTGAGAGGTTGAACCTTCATCTTCCACCTTCTTGCTCTTGCCTTTATCTTTAGACTTCTTATCAGTGTATAGGGCAGAAGAGTTATTACCTTTGGATGTGTCTCCATTCTTGTTGAGCTTTGCTTCATGAGTAAACAATTGTCCCATGAGAGTTGTAAGATCTGGAGTGTGCATGTCCATGTAAAGATCCATGGCAGTGGTGAAGCTTTTCCATTTGTCATCAGCCTTGATCCCATTGATCACTTGCCTTACAATCTGTTCTTCTTCAATCTCTTCTCCTATGCTTGCTAACTGATCTGCTACATCTTTAATCTTGGTCACATATTCTAAAACAACTTGCTTAGGTTGCTTCCTTAATGTTGTGAATTCAATCCACAACTGGTTTTTCCTAGCCCTTGTGTTGGAGGAAACATAAGATGACAAGGTTTCCCAAGTCTCTTGGGATGTCTTACAATTTCTAATATGTGGCAAAAGAAAATCAGATATATAGTTGAGTAAATAAGACCTTGCCAATGCATCCTTAGCACACCATGTGTTGAGCTTTTCATGTTCTTCCTTGGTTGGTAATCCTCTTGTTTTTAATGAGGGCAATTCCTCATCTCCTGAGATGTATCCATAGAGACTCCTTCCTTGTAAGTAGGTCTTCATCCTTAGAGACCATGCTTGATAATTGTTCCTGTCCAATTTTTCAATAAATGAAGGAAAACCATCTACCATGTTACCTTGACTTGCTCTGATACCACTGTTGGGAAGATGGATGGATGCTCCAAGAGACTGAGTAGGTACTGCTAAACTTGCTTTGTACCAGCCCTCTTTTGCTTCAGACTTGATAACTAGACCTCCTTAGCTTTCCAATGACACCATAAAATGTCCTATGTACTTTGGAAATGATGTGTGCAATGATTGAATCAAAACAGATACCTTTGACATTCACAAACTCAAGAAAACCTTCTATTTATGTCTCGATACCTGCTGGGTATTTTGCTCACTATGACCAGCACAGTAGGAATTGGAAAACTTCCTTTTAGGTGTATCGAATTAACTTAGTAAGCTACCTATTCCAAGTGGAATGATGTAAAATGATAAACTATGCTAAGAGAAATCAATTTAGCAAGTTAAGCTATATCCTCGAATTTTTAGGACTGTAGCAAAAAATGACCAGAGATCACCTCGACACAGATTTCTCTCCAATGGCTGAATAGAATGTCTTCAAACTTTGATGCATGTAGATGCGCTCAATCTAAATCCCACAAGCTTTGAATCACTGAATTTGGGGAAGAATCGACCGAGATATGCCCTTGACAAGTTGATAGACTTTTGAGTAGACTAACAGAGAACTCTGAGATGGACAATGTGAATGTATGTATTAATAAACACTTGTATACAACTCCATTGGCATGAATTTCATTGCCAAATGGTGTAGAGAGGTGTGGGCCAGAGTGTAGACCTCACACACACTCAAAAAATAGCAATGATAGGCTCGGGAGTGCTCTCTCTTACCCGCGACTTTTCATGTCCATTTTTATAAGGAATGAGTAAAAATTTGAATTCAAATTCAAACTTTTGGCTCCCTATGATCAAGCTCCTATATGCTAGGAGATATTCTTTCAATCAAACAACTAATTTTTCCACGAATCCTTTTGGTAGGTGATTACAAGAGATTCCAAGTCAGCTTGACTTTTACAATGAGATAAAGTGGTAATTAACCACTAGCAATGGTTCCTATGCTTCTTCACATATGTATGATCTTCAAGATATCTTTCAAGCCAAATGTGTAGGCTTGTGATTTACACCAATAGTCAGTTCCACAAGAGACTTTAGTTCGAGAAATGGAAGAAATTAGAGTTCTAGAAAGTCCTACTACATCTGCAGGACAAGTTCTAGAACTCGTGAAAGCTGAAAGTTCAGAAAGAGTTTCACCACTATGTAAGGATACACCTACGTGGTTATATCAAACTTGGAAAGATAGTGGTATAAAGACTTTTACTGGAAGAACAAGGAGTCAGACTAGACAACAACAACAAGATCATGTAAGAACACGAAGTCAGACTAGACAGCAACAACAAAAACACCATGTAAGTTTTGCTAATGACTTTGAGATTCATGATATTTTGGCACTTACGACTGTTGAAGATGAACCTGCATGTGTTAAAGATGCACTTAACATTCCTATTTGGAGAAAAGCTATGCAATAAGAGATTGATTCTATTCATAAGAATCAAAGTTGGCAGCTATGTGAGTTACCAGAAGGAAAGAAAGCTATAGGTGTAAAATGGATTTCAAAATCAAAAGGTTAGCAGATGGTACTATTGATAGATACAAAGCTAGGTTGGTTGTCAAAGGATATGCACAACAAAAAGGTATTGATTATGATGACACATTTTCTCCTAAGTCTAGGATGACTGTTATTAGGTCAATACTGGCTCCCAATGCACATTTTGGTTGGCATATATATCAAATTGACATTAAGACTGCTTTTCTAAATGGTGATTTACATGAGGATGTGTATATTCAACAACTAGAAGGTTTGAAGAGATAGGTAAAGAACACTTAGTGTGTAAGCTTATAAAAGCTTTGTATGGTTTAAAACAGGCACCTAGAGCATGGTATGAAAAGATCCATACATATCTTTTATCCATTAATTTCCATAACACAGATGCAACTCCAACTCTTTATCTTAAAGCTGAATTAGGTATGATGATTATATCAATCATTTATGTGGATGATATTATAGTCACAGGTCCTAGAGATGAAGATTTGCAAATGTTCAAAGAACAATTGAAGCAAACATTTGATGTGAATGATTTAGGCATTTTGCATTATTATCTTGGGATTCTGTTTCTGTTTCAAGATGAGTCTATCTATATGACACAGCAGAAGTACATTGAGAAACTTTTGGAGAGGTTTGAGATGAGTGATTCTAAACCTATGCAAACACCTATGGATCAGAACATGTCTTTTCAAATGGTAGCAGATGCAGAGCCATTTCATGCTACTCTATATAGTCAAGCAGTTGGTTGCTTGATAATGTGAAGAGAGATGATGGATGCAATCCAGCGATGAGTAGGTGCCGCTACAACCAGCTTCGCACCAGCCAACTGAGACTTCAGAGTTGATTAGTAGACCCTTTGAGCTTCCTAAATCCACCAAAATATCAGCCAAGTACTTTGGAACATGTATCCCAAAAGTATAAGTCAAGACAGACAAGTTGCGAAATGACTAGCTCCCAAAACTTGCTATTTTTGGACATACACCTGCTGGAAAAAATGAACAGTGCTCTCAACCTGGTAGGAATTTGAAAAGCTCCTTTTGGGCATAGCAAATGGACTTAGCAAGCTTCCCACACTTCAAATGATGGACTGAGCACTGAGAAGAAGATTTATCAATTTCTGGAACATGCCCACAATTCTCAGGGCTCTATAGAGATAGACCAGTAAGTAGTAAAAATGCAGATATCTCCAAAATTGTTCATCCAATGACCATGCAGATTTATAGGTACAAACTAGACAATAAGAGCTATCCAACACTTTTTGAAACACAGAAAAATGTTGCGTACAACTCGAGATATGACCTTTTGAAATCACTGCTCTGAGTGAGTATAGCAGAGAACAAAACAGAGAAGAAGATAATGACAAATGTATAGATTCACATATGATTACAACCACATTGGCAATGAATCTTTGCACAATGGGCGTAGAATGATAGAGCTATGGAGTAAGCTCTTCAATCTCTACAAAATGACATGAAGTGGTCACGTACAAGGCTTGCTAATCGCCTCTTCCTTCTTGCTCCTGTTATAGCTATTCTTGGAGGGAGTTTTGAATTCGAATTCGAATGGCTCCACCTAAAAGTGATCCCCAAAGTTAGGAGATAGCCCTTAGCTCAAAAATTCATGATTTTGGTAGTTATAGCCACGAATTCGCTTTTACATCATGCATGAGGTAAGCCATCCTTTTCCTTTTTCTTTTTTCAAATACAAGAGATAAAAATGTACTCTTTTACAAGAGGTGCTCACACGAATACTCATGTGACTTACAAATGAGGATAATATCAAGCATATCAAGCATGTAGGCTTGGGTAAAATGCACCAACAGCTCCCCCTCAAGCCTAACATGCTTGGCCTCTAAATAAGTCTTCAATTGTCCTTGATTTACTGCAAGCCAATCATCAACTTGAATCTACTTAACTTTGTACCATCAAGCGCTTTCGTCAACATGTCTGCACATTGCATATCTCTAGAGACATAGGATAGTTGAATATCCTTGCTCATTAGCTTCTCCCTTACATAATGGTAGTGGACTTCAAAATGCTTGGTTCTAGCATGGTATACCGGATTAGCTGCTAGATGTAGTGAGCTTGTGTTGTCACAAAAAATATGAGGTGTTGAAGAATGAAGTCCAAGATCTGTGTACAAAGACATTAACCACATGATTTCTTGATTTGCATTAGCCAAACCTCTAAATTCGGCTTCAGTAGAAGATAATGCCAGAGTTGGTTGCTTCTTTGATGACCAAGAAATGATTTTTGAACCTGCAAATGATATATACCCGGATGTGCTTCTTCTATCATCTTTAGATCCGGCCCAATCTCGATCTGACTAGACCTTTAACTCAATATCTGAAGTAAATGAATAAAACAAACCTTCATTCATGGTCCCCTTTAGGTACTTGAGGACTCTCTTGGCCGCTTCCATATGTGGTCTTCTCGGCTTATGCATAAACTGCCTTAATATGCTAACACTATAGCATATATCCACCCTTGTGAGTGTTGCATAGTTTAAACTTCCAACCAAGCTTTGATAGCTTGTGATGTCTTCAATTGGCTCTCCTTCATAATCACTAAAATTATGATTTTTCTCCATAGGTGTACCTGCACACTTGGTATTTTCCATCTTGAACTTGACGAGCATGTCATGGACATACTTCCTTTGTGTGATGTTTATACCTGAATCTGTGTAGATCAACTCCAATCCAAGAAAATAAGTGAGTGGTCCGAGGTCACTTATTTTGAACTCCTCCTTCACTTGACTCTTTACCTGTTTGATTCCTTCAAGATCATTGCCTGTGATAATAATATCATCAACATACACACATAAATAGATCACTTCAGTTCCATTCCTCTTTATGAACAAAGAGGTATCCGCCTTGCTAGCTTTGAATCCTTGGTCCTACAAATAAGTCACCAATCTGAAATTCCAAGCTCTTGGAGCTTGCTTCAATCCATACAAAGCTTTCTTTAGTTTGCATACATAGTTAGGATGATGTGCATCCTCATATCTAGGAGGTTGTGCCATATACACTTCCTCAGAAATCCATCCATTCAAGAAAGCATTCTTTACATCAATTTGATAGAGATTCCAATTTCTAGATGCAGCAAGACTAATGAGAACCCTAATTGTAGGCATTTTTGCAATAGGAGAGAAAGTCTCCTCATAATCAATACCATGGGTTTGAGAAAACCCTTTAGCAACTAACCTTGCTTTGTGTCTATTTATACATCCATCTGTGAAGAGAGATGGTGGATGCAATCCAAAGATGAGTAGGTGCCACTACAACCAGCTTCACAACAGCCAACTAAGACTTCAGAGTTGATTAGTAGACCCTTTGAGCTTCCTAAATCCACTTAATTATCATCCAAGTACTTTGGAACATGTATCCCAAAAGTTTAAGTCAAGACAGACTAGTTGCAAAATGACTAGCTCCCAAAACTTGCTATTTTTGGACATACACCCGTTGGAAAAAATGAACAGTGCTCTCAATCTGGAAGGAATTAGAAAAATTCCTTTTGGGCATAGCAAATAGACTTAGAAAAGCTTGCTATTCCAAGTTAAAACACTTCAAATGATGGACTGAGCACTGAGAACAAGATTTATCAATTTCTGGAACATGCCCACAAATCTCGGGGCTCTGCAGAGATAGACTAGTGAGCAGTAAATTGCAAGTATCTTCAAAAGTATTAATCCAATGACCATGAACATTTTTAGGCACAAACTAGACAGAACGAGCTATCCAACACATGTTAAATCACTGAAAAAGGTTCACTAAAACTCGAGATATGACCTTCTGAAGGTACTGCTCTGAGTGAGTATAGCAGAGAACAAAACAGAGAAGTAGATGATAATAAATGTATAGATTCACATATGATTACAACGACATTGGCAATGAATCTTTGCACAATGGGAGTAGAATGATAGAGCTATGGAGTAAGCTCTTCAATCTCTACAAAATGACATGAAGTGGTCACGTACAAGGCTTCCTAATCGCCTCTTTCCTTCTTGCTCTTTTTATAGCTATTCTTGGAGGGAGTTTTGAATTCGAATTCGAATGGCTCCACCTGAAAGTGATCCCCAAATTTTGGAGATATTCCCTCAGCTCAAAAATTTGTGGTTTTGGTAGTTATAGCCACGAATTTGCTTTTACATCATGCATGAGGTAAGCCATCCTTTTCTTTTTTTCTTTTTCCATTTACAAGAGATAAAATGTACTCTTTTACAAGAGGTGTTCACATGACTACACATGTGACTCACAAATGAGGATAATATCAAGCATATCAAGCATGTAGGCTTGGGCAAAATGCACCAACAGCTCCCCCTCAAGCCTAACATGCTTGGCCTCCAAATAAGTCTTCAATTGTCCTTGATTTCCTGCAAGCCAATCATCAACTTGAATCTACTTAACTTTGTACCATCAAGAGCTTTAGTCAACATGTCTGCACATTGCATATCTGTAGAGATATAGGATAGTTGAATATCCTTGCTCAGTACCTTCTCCCTTACATAATGGTAGTGGACTTCAATATTCTTGGTTTTAGCATGGTATACCGGATTAGCTACTAGATGTAGTGAGCTTGTGTTGTCACCAAAAATGTGAGGTGTTGAAGAATGAAGTCCAAGATCTGTGTACAAAGACTTTAACCACATGATTTCTTGAGTTGCATTAGCCAAACCTCTATATTCGGCTTTGGTAGAAGATAATGCCACAGTTGGTTGCTTCTTCGATGACCAAGAAATGATTTTTGAACCTGCAAATGATATATACCCAGATATGCTTCTTCTATCATCTCTAGATCCGGCCCAATCTGCATCTGAGTAGACCTTTAGCTCAATATCTGAAGTAAATGAATAAAACAAACCTTCATTCATGGTCCCCTTTAGGTACTTGAGGACTCTCTTGGCTGCTTCCATGTGTGGTCTTCTCGGCTTATGCATAAACTGACTCAATATGCTAACACTATAGCATATATCCACCCTTGTGAGTGTTGCATAGTTCAAACTTCCAACCAAGCTTTGATAGCTTGTGATGTCTTCAATTGGCTCTCCTTCATAAGCACTAAGCTTATGATTTTGCTCCATAGGTGTACCTGCACACTTGGTATTTTCCATCTTGAACTTGACGAGCATGTCATGGACATACTTCCTTTGTGTGATGTATATACCTGAATCTGTGTAGATCAACTCCAATCCAAGAAAATAAGTGAGTGGTCCGAGGTCACTTATTTTGAACTCCTCCTTCATTTGACTCTTTACCTGTTTGATTCCTTCAATATCATTGCCTGTGATAATAATATCATCAACATACACACATAAATAGATCACTTTAGATCCATTCCTCTTTATGAACAAAGAGGTATCCGCCTTGCTAGCTTTGAATCCTTGGTCCTAAAAATAAGTCACCAATCTGAAATTCCAAGCTCTTGGAGCTTGCTTCAATCCATACAAAGCTTTCTTTAGTTTGCATACATAGTTAGGATGATGTGCATCCTCATATCCAGGAGGTTGTGCCACAACACTTCCTCAGAAATCCATCCATTCAAGAAAGCATTCTTTACATCAAGTTGATAGAGATTCCAATTTCTAGATGCAGCAAGACTAATGAGAACCCTAATCGTAGGCATTTTTGCAACATGAGAGAAAGTCTCCTCATAATCAATACCATGGATTTGAGCAAACCCTTTAGCAACTAACCTTGCTTTGTGTCTATTTATACTTCCATCTGGATTCCTCTTGATTTTGTATATCCATCGAGATCCAATTACCTTCTTAGATGGCTTGTTAGGTACAAGCTCCCAAGTGTCATTCTCCTTCAAGGTTTGCAATGTAGATTGAGTGCTTGGTGACCAAAGAAGTATCATAACCAAACCTCTCTGGTTTCTTCTTCTCCCTTGAAGACCTTCTAAGTGGTTGATGTGAGCTCTCGGGTCCATATGTAGCATCCTGCATCTTTGCTTTGCCTTTGTTCTTCCATAGCTTTAGTCTTTCCAAGTCTTCTAGGTCAATCTCCGAATCACTTTCTTCAAGCTACTTTTGTTCCTTTGGTTGAAGTGCTGGAAAGTCGTCATCCAAGTCATACGACAACTTCACTTTCCTCTCATCATCAAACCATGATTTGTTTTCATCAAAAATTACATCTCTACTCACAGAAAATCCTTTATTGGTTGGGTTGTACAATCTATATCCTTTTTGGTTTTGGTCATAACCAATAAATATGCACTTCTCTGCCTTGGGATCCAATTTCCCTCTTACTTGAGAAGGAATGTGAGCATAGGCTAAGCATCCAAAGATTTTACAATGCTCTAGACTAGGTCTTCTTCCATTCCACACTTCATATGGAGTGGTTCCATCTAGTGACTTAGATGGAAGTCTATTTATGAGATATGTGGCTGTAGACACAGCCTCTGCCCATAGGTATTTTAGCAATCCCTTTTCGTTGAGCATGGACCTTGCAGCTTCGACAATAGCTATGTTCCTCCTCTCTGCTACACCATTGATTTCGGGTGTATACCTTGTAGTGACTTCCCTTTTAATGCCTCTTTCATGCAAGAAGGCATCAAATTCAGAAGAGAAGTATTCTCCTCCACCATCTGATCTAAGCCGTTTCAAAGTCCTACTTGTTTGGTTTTCAACAAGAGCAATATACTTCTTAAAGCAATTAAACACTTCACCCTTATCCTTCATGAAAAACAGAATGGTCCACCTGCTACAATCATCTATGAAAGACACATAATATCTTGAGCTTGATATAGATGGCTCCTTACTTGGACCCCACACGTCCGTGTGCACTAGATCCAAAGGATTTTGATGCATATATCCTTTCTTATTGAAAGGTTGTCTATGAGCCTTGCCGATTTGACAAGCTTCACACTTATAAATCATGTGTTGCCTTGTGATATTAGGCAAACCAAGTACACTTTGGTCCCTGCAAATTTGTTTGAGTGTCCTCTCACCAATGTGAGCAAAACTTTTGTGCCATATCTCCAACTCTATAAGAGTTTGAGATCCATAGCTAAACAAAGCTATGTTCGTTGTATCTTCCACTTCAAAAGTGAAAAGCCTTCCTGTCTTTTCTCCTTTGGCGATCCTTCTAAAGCCTTGCCTTGGGTCTTCAACATATGCTCCAAATTGGATGAATCTAACCTGCAATCCTTTCTCAACAATCTGTCCAACACTTATTAAATTTTTGGTAATTGTAGGGACATACAAGACTTTGCTTAAGAGGTTCATATTCCCATCTGATGTCTTCACATTACATATCATCTCCACTGAGTGCTTTGTGTCATCTCCTGTCTACACTTCATGCTTGTTATGAGACTGCTAGAAAAAATGAACAGTGCTCTCAATCTCGAAGGAATTAGAAAAATTCCTTTTGGGCATAGCAAATAGACTTAGCAAGCTTGCTATTCCAAGTTAAAACACTTCAAATGATGGACTGAGCACTGAGAACAAGATTTATCAATTTCTGGAACATGCCCACAAATCTCGGGGCTCTGGAGAGATAGACCAGTGAGCAGTAAATTGCAGATATCTTCAAAAGTATTACTCCAATGACCATGAACATTTATAAGCAAAAACTAGACAGTAAGGGCTATCCAACGCACATTAAATCAGTGAAAAAGGTTCCTTAAAATGCGAGATATGACCTTCTGAAGGTACTGCTCTGAGTGAGTATAGCAGAGAACAAAACAGAGAAGTAGATGATAATAAATGTATAGATTCACATATGATTACAACCACATTGGCAATGAATCTTTGCACAATGGGAGTAGAATGATAGAGCTATGGAGTAAGCTCTTCAATCTCTACAAAATGACATGAAGTGGTCACGTACAAGGCTTGCTAATCGCCTCTTCCTTCTTGCTCTTTTTATAGCTATTCTTGGAGGGAGTTTTGAATTCGAATTCGAATGGCTCCACCTAAAAGTGATGCCCAAAGTTAGGAGATATTCCCTCAGCTTGAAAACTCGTGGTTTTGGTAGTTATAGCCACAAATTTGCTTTTACATCATGCATGAGGTAAGCCATCCTGTTCTTTTTTTCTTTTTCCATTTACAAGAGATAAAATGTACTCTTTTACAAGAGGTGTTCACATGACTACACATGTGACTCACAAATGAGGATAATATCAAGCATATCAAGCATGTAGGCTTGGGCAAAATGCACCAACACCATCTGGATTCCTCTTGATTTTGTATATCCATCGAGATCCGATTATCTTCATAGATGGCTTGTTAGGTACAAGCTCCCAAGTGTCATTCTCCTTCAAGGCTTCCATTTCTTCATCCATTGCATCTCTCCAAGCTTTCTTGCTTTGTGCTTCTTCAAATGTGGTAGGTTCTTCATTGGTTGAATCCTTTGCAATGTAGATTGAGTGCTTGGTGACCAAAGAATTATCATAACCAAACCTCTCTGGTTTCTTCTTCTCCCTTGAAGACCTTCTAAGTGGCTGATGTGAGCTCTCGGGTCCATATGTAGCATCTTGCATCTTTGCTTTACCTTTGTTCTTCCATAGCTTTAGTCTTTCCAAGTCTGCTAGGTCAATCTCCAAATCACTTTCTTCAATCTGCTTTGGCTCCTTTGGTTGAAGTGATGGAAAATCTTCATCCAAGTCATATGGCAGCTTCACTTTCCTGTCCTCATCAAACCATGATTTGTTTTCATCAAAAATTACATCTCTACTCACAGAAAATCCTTTATTGGTTGGATTGTACAATCTATATCCTTTTTTCTTTTGATCATAACCAATGAATACACACTTCTCTGCCTTGGGATCCAATTTCCCTCTTACTTGAGAAGGAATGTGAGCATAGGCTAAGCATCCAAAGATTTTACAATGCTCTAGACTAGTTCTTCTTCCATTCCACACTTCATATGGAGTGGTTCCATCTAGTGACTTAGATGGAAGTCTATTTATGAGATATGTGGCTGTAGACACAGCCTCTGCCCATAGGTAGTTTGGCAATCGGTTTTCGTTGAGCCTGGACCTTGCAACTTCGACAATAGCTCTGTTCTTCCTCTCTGCTACACCATTGAGTTCGGGTGTATACCTTGTAGTGAATTCCCTTTTAATGCCTCTTTCATGCAAGAAGGCATCAAATTAAGAAGAGAAGTATTCTCCTCCACCATCTGATCTGAGTCTTTTCAAAGTCCTACCTGTTTGGTTTTCAACAAGAGCAACATACTTCTTAAAGCAATTAAACACTTCATGCTTGTGCTTCATGAAAAACAGAATGGTCCACCTGCTACAATCATCTATGAAAGACACATAATATCTTGAGCCTGATATAGATGGCTCCTTACTTGGATCCCACACATCCGTGTGCACTAGATCCAAAGGATTTTGATGCATATATCCTTTCTTATTGAAAGGTTGCCTATGAGCCTTGCCGAGTTGACAAGCTTCACACTTATAAATCATGTGTTGCCTTGTGATCTTAGGCAAACCAAGTACACTTTGGTCCCTGCAAATTTGTTTGAGTGTCCTCTCACCAATGTGAGCAAGCCTTTTGTGCCATATCTCCAACTCTATAAGACTTTGAGATCCATAGCTAAACAAAGCTATGTTCTTTGTATCTTCCACTTCAAAGGTGAAGATCCTTCCTGTCTTTTCTCCTTTGGCAATCCTTCGAAAGCCTTGCCTTGGGTCTTCAACATATGCTCCAAATCGGTTGAATCTAACCTACAATCCTTTTTCAACAATCTGTCTAACACTTATTAAATTTTTGGTAATTGTAGGGGCAGACTTTGCTTAAGAGGTTCATATTCCCCTCTGATGTCTTCACATTACCTATCTTCTCCACTTAGTGCCTTGTGTCATCTCATGTCTGCAATTCATGCTTGTTATGAGGATCTTCCAAATCAGAAAGTAAAGCCACATTTCCTGCTACATGGTTTGAACATCCCGAATCAATGTAAAATATGTGATCATCATCCTTACCCTTCTTCACTGATAGATTCATAATCAATAATGAATCTTCTTGACTTTGGTCCTCTGCATAGTAATTGTAATCTCTTCTTCCTCTATGGCCACTTTGATAGTTGTTGTTGTTGTTGTAATTGTTGTTGTAGTAGTTGTTGTTGTAGCCTCCATTGTACCTGGCTCTATTTGATCCATAGCCACCTCTATTGAATCCTCTTCCTCTTGAGTTCCTCAGGTTCCTGAAACATTCTTTAGTAGTATGGTTAGATAAGCCACATATGTTGCAAGGTTGAGATGATTGGAATCTCCCCCTACCTTGCTTTCCACCTCTGCCTCTTCCTCTAGCTCTTCCTCTACCTGCAAAGTTTGCTTGGAAAGAGCTACCTTCATCTTCATTCTTCCTATTCTTTGAATTTTCCTTGACTTTAGCTTTATGACAATATAAGGCAGAAGTTTGATTACCTCTTGAGGACTCACCACCTTTGCTAATCTTTGCTTCATGAGTGAAGAGTTGGCCCATGAGTGTGTTGAGGTCGGGTACATGTGTATCCATGTATAAATCCATGGCTGTTGTGAATGACTCCCACTTGTCGTCTGCTTTGATTCCATTCATGATTTGTCTAATGATTTGCTCCTCTTCAATTACCTCTCCAATGCTTCCAAGTTGGTCAGAAATCTCCTTCATCTTTGTGACATAATCAGTCACATTTTGCTTTGGGCTTTTCTTCATTGTTGTGAACTCCATCCACAATTGGTTCTTCCTTGCTCGAGTGTTGGAAGAGAAGAAAGAAGCAAGTGCATTCCAGGTCTTTCTTGATGTCTTGCATCCCTTGACATGAGGTAAAAGAAAATCAGAGATTGAGTTTAGAATATAGGACCTTGCAAGTGCATCCTTCGAACACCAATTTGAAAGTCCTTCCACTTCTTCATGTGATGGTTGCCCTTTGTTCCTCATGGTTGGCATTGCTTCATCTCCGGATATGAATCCATATAGATTCCTCCCTTGAAGGTAAGCCTCCATCCTTAGAGACCATGCCGGGTAGTTGTTTCGATCCAATTTGTCCATTGTTGATGGAAATCCATCTCCCATGTTGCTTGACTATGCTCTGATACCACTCTGAAGAGAGATGGTGGATGCAATCCAAAGATGAGTACGTGCCGCTACAACCAGCTTTGCACTAGCCAATTGAGACTTTAGAGTTGATTAGTAGACCTTTGAGCTTCCTAAATCCACCAAAATATCAGCCAAGTACTTTGGAACATGTATCCCAAAAGTTTAAGTCAAGACAAACAAGTTGCGAAATGACTAGCTCCCAAAACTTGCTATTTTTGGACATACACCTGCTGGAAAAAATGAACAGTGCTCTCAACCTGGTAGGAATTTGAAACATTCCTTTTGGGCATAGCAAATGGACTTAGCAAGCTTCCCAATCCAAGTTAAAACACTTCAAATGATGGACTGAGCACTGAGAAGAAGATTTATCAATTTCTGGAACATGCGCACAATTCTTGGGGCTCTGCAGAGATAGACCAGTAAGTAGTAAAACGCAGATATCTCCAAAACTATTAATCCAATGACCATGAAAATTTATAGGTAAAAGCTAGACAGTAAGAGCTATCCAATGCAATTTAAAACGCAGAACAATGTTGAGTAGAACTCGAGATATGACCTTCTCAAGTCACTGCTCTAAGTGAGTATAGCAGAGATCAAATTAGAGAAGTAGATAATGACAAATGTATAGATTCACATATGATTACAACCACATTTGCAATGAATCTTTGCACAATGGGAGTGGACTGATAGAGCTATGGAGTAAGCTCTTCAATCTCTACAAAATGACATGAAGTGGTCATGTACAAGGCTTGCTAATCGCCTCTTCCTTCTTGCTCCTTTTATAGCTATTCTTGGAGGGAGTTTTGAATTCGAATTCGAATGGCTCCACCTAAAAGTGATCCCCATAGTTAGGAGATATTCCCTCAGCTCAAAAATTCATGCTTTTACATCATGCATGAGGTAAGCCATCCTTTTCCTTTTTTCTTTTTTCAAATACAAGAGATAAAAATGTACTCTTTTACAAGAGGTGTTCACATGAAAACTCATGTGACTTACAAATGAGGATAATATCAAGCATATCAAGCATGTAGGCTTGGGTAAAATGCACCAACAGATATATCTTTGTAATACACGTCCTGATATACAATTTGCAGTTTCTCAAGCATCAAGGTTCATGCAAAATTGGACAGTGTTACATTGGAAAGCAGTAAAGCGGATATTTCAATATTTGAAGGGAACTTCAAATTATGCTATGGTACTTTCAAAATCTACACATTTGTTACTAAAAGGATTTTCAAATTTTGATTGGGCAAGTGAAAGAGACACAAGAAGAAGTACTAGTGGATTTTGTTTTTATCTTGAAGATTGTCTTATCGCATGGCTTTCAAAAATACAACCCACTATTGCAACTTCATCATGTGAAGCTGAATATCGTGCATCATTTACAGCTACTTTAGAGTCAGTTTGGTTGTAGAAGATCTTCAGTTATCTTGATGTGAGAGTACATGAACCCATTCAGATATTTTCAGATAGCCAGAGTGCTATAGCGATAGCAAAGAATCCAGTGCATCATGCAAGTACAAAGCATATAGAGGTACACTATGACTATATTCGAGAGCACATAGCTAAGAAGCACATTGAGCTAGTTTATGTTTCTTCTAGTGAGAATGTTGCAGATATTTTTACCAAAGCATTGACTAGAGACAGTCATGAGAAGATTTGCAGGTTACTGAATTTGTACCATTGTGACATTGAAGGAGCGTGCTACATGCATATATTCTATTCTTTATCTCTTGTATACATGAAAAAGCATGTGGGAAGCATGGATATAATAAAAAGCTTCCAAACAATCTACGTGGGTTCGATTCCCATGAGAAGTAGTAGCATATGAACGTTAGTTTTTTGAAAAGTATTTCATAAAAAGCAAAGACGTGGGCGGACGTTGTTTTCTTTGTGATACGTTTTTTATCGTAGTTTTATTTAGATTTTTGATGTGCCTTTGGAGCTTAGACAACAACCATATAAGCAAGACCAAGTTCATTATGTACTCACTCACTCAAGCTCTCAAGGAGATCAAGGAGGAAGAGTCTCACACTCTTGAGGAGGTGGAGATTTGGTGAAGGAGAACCTACTCTCTTGGAGCAAGAAGTCCTCTACAAGGTGGTGGTAACTATCTTTTGTGAGTTAACCTTGTGGTTGATTTACAATTTTGTTACACTATTTTGTGATAATAAGGTTAGCTTCGTTGCTCACAATTAGATTATTTCGACATAATCTAAATTTTGTATCATCATCTTCTTGGATATTCTTTCATTAGTGAGTGCACCACTTTATATGGTTGAGTAGTACTCCCATGTTGTAATTTGGACATCTATTTTTAGTGAGTAAGCATCCATCTTACATTCCCTATCCTTTTCTCAAGATCTCTTTCTTTCTATCTCTCACTTATCATCTTGTCGATTAAGTTGTGTATGCTCAAAAGATCTTAGTATTGGAACGATCCTGGGGCCCCAAATTCCAACAATTTTTACAACTTTGTGAGAAGCATGGACACTTGGAGACATTCAGGTAACAAATCAAACATTCAGTCATGAAGGTTTGATAAGAGAAGATTCTATACAAGTATTTTGTCAATAAGATCTTGAATAGATCTTGCATGATCTTGATAGATCTTGAATGATCTTGAAGATCTTGAGGTTTTATGAGTCAATTGTCTATCCTTTGTTTGAAAAATTCTTAGCATTGGAAGAAGTAAGTCAAAGATTCAAATTCTATCAGATTAGTGTTGCAGAGAGATAGAAAAAATACTTGTTATGTTGCAGAGGGTTATGAATCCTAAAATGCTTTCAGCAAGGTTTTTATGATAGATTAGATAACCTTATTCTATACTTTGGAAAGCTGAGGAATGACAAGGAAAGCTATTGGCATGTATACAGTGCTAATAAAAAGGGTTCAGAGATTCTGTTTCAGATTCAGGTATTGATCATTAAAGATCAGATTTATTGAAAGAAGGAAGACGTTCCAAATTTCATAAAGTCTGATATATTTGAAGAATTCTAGATACTAGTGTTAAGTCATCCAGAGGGGTGATGAAACATGAAGACTTATTTTTAGCCATATGTGAAAGAATGCAGAGACATACCTACATGTATTCCTATTTTCACGTGTTCGTATATTTCCTTTATTAGTTTCTCTTTATGTTCCAGTTTTGAAAGAAGAAGGAAGAAGGAGAATGTCTGGAGAAAGTTCCTGTTTGGTGTTCCTGTTCAGGAGAAGGTTCCAGAGTTCTATTGAAGAGAAATTTGATATTTGAGATAGGCATGTTTTTAGAAATACACACATATATGTTTATACCAGATTTTGAAGGAAAGAGGTATGAAGGATTTACAGATTGAACAAGGATGAAGACATGAAGACATCATAGATTTTCTTATGACATTCATGAGTTGATTTCAATTGATTTTAGTTGAGTTAAGTTGAGTTGACTTGACTTGACTTGAAGTACAGTTAGAGATGAACCAGTAGTGTTCATAATACACTAAGTTGTGAGTTCTCAGTCATAGGTTCCAGGATTCAGTTCTTGATTTTAGTGTATTTACATGACACAACAGAAGTACGTTGAGAAAACTTTCGTAAGATAAATGCAAATATGTGGATCCTAGTGTATGTTTTCAGGTTTGAGAAAATAGGAAATAGCAGGTTCAGAGTTAATACATGTGATATTTGTTGTCAAGCAAATGATTTCTTGATGAATACACTATTGGATATCTAGTTTGCATATTTTCTCAGGTATTATGGTTCATATTAAACAAGTTGAGGTGTTTGAAGTTTGAAGGAAAGTCAAATTCAGTTTTGACAAAGACTTTTGAAGAAAAGCTTTGAAGATCAGTTTGGGAGTACAAGCTTGAAGCTTGTGATAGTTTGCAAATTGTGATTATGAATTTTGCAGATCCACTTCAGTTTGTACCAATATGACATTGCAGGTGGGATTGTTGGAAAACAATGTCCTCTTAGTCCAAAGGGCCTCAGTATACAGAGCATGTGTAGCTCTCTGTTATACTTCCTCTACAAGAAAAAGAAGAAGGCGCCTTGATTAAGGCAAGAGCCTCTCATCCAACCCGTCTGAGTTCAAGTCCTACGAATAGGAGCACTAAAAATGCTATATTCGTTTGTTCAGCTTTTGGGAGATAAAAGCACACATATGATGTCATGTATGATTCAGCGATAGAGTTTCTCTTCCGAAAGCATTTTCGAAATATGCGATCGCGTAGCTTTTGTCAATAAGTGCTTTTGAAGGAGCTTTTCAAGGAAAAACAAAGCTATATAAGAAGTATCTTGGCTCATTATCTATCATCCTTCACCTATTTCAACACAAGATTTGGAAGCTTTGTTCCCTCAATAGAGGTGGTGCTTTTAGCACATGGGGTAGCCATGTTGCTGTCTTGGAGCATGTTGAGGAGGAGCTATGGAGTTCTTCTTGGAGAAGAAGAGTGTGCTCACACTCTTGCTTATGGAGAGGCTATTAGCAGCTTGATGGTGTGGATCGACCATCCACATGATGTATTTGAAGATTGTCTTCTACATGAAGATTTCGGGTTACTTCAAAGACATTGGATGGTGGTTAGCATAAGATTTACATCTTATGCTAAGAATTCAGGTACATATTCTCTTTATGCACACAAGTACTACTTGAAGTATATGGAAGTGGCATCCATATCAGGAGGAGTCCTATTTGGCATAGGTACAAGAGAATCAGTATGTATATGCCTTATGCATATTTGGATGAGGTATTTGAGAAGGTATGGTCAAATGAGTTTGAGGATTTCTGGCAACAAACTTGTTAGCATTCCTTGCTACTTTTGTAAGTATGTGATCTTTTCACACACGTGTCTAACTTAGGGTCTTCCATAGCCTAAGGTTAGATGAGGCTTTGTTGATTATCAGTTTTAGACTGATCCTTCCTCTTTCTTTCACTCATATTCACTCTTCTACAACCTATTAGGTCACACGTCTCATATATATTCAGATTTCTGTTCATACATCTGAATATGTTTGTTACATTTGCACATTCACTCATCCATCTATTTCTGTTCACATAGAGTGGTTGAGAGTTTTTCTCCCATATTGTAAATTGACATTTGTATATATGATAGTGTGAGTAAGTAGTGGCTTATGTAACACTTTACACATGTTGTCTAATCTTTCTCTATCTTTGTCTCATCATTTGTGTGATTAAATGTGGTATGTTTATGTTTTGTCAATATTGGAAGATTGTTGGAATTTATGTTGTAGACCCTTGACATATGGAACTTGGACCTGTGGTATTAGTAATGGGGCTACTAAATTTCCAACATTATTTTCCATGCCTTTGATGTCTAGAATGCCTAGACCCCCATGATCCTTTTGACTAATACGTGTAGTCCATTTAATTTTGGGGACACATCTTTTGTTAGGGTCTCCCATCCATAGAAAGTTTCTACATATTCTTTCCAATTTGACAATCTCTTGATGCATCAGTCTCAAATAGGAGAGAAAGTAAATAATAGATGAGATAAGTGTTACACTTATGTGTTCCTCGAGTAGCTTTGATGTGAACCTTTTCCCTATACATGGGCACTTTTTACTCTAGTGCTAGCTAGAGGAGTTTTCCCCATGTTACCACATACTTAATACTCTTATATGTGGTGGTACTTTGTACTTGGGGATATTATTCAGCTCTTACTTCAGTTCACTACATCGATCAATAGAGAGAGCTATTCCAGCCATCATCTTCTCCGTGTGTCTTGCTGCATTTGTGCTCCTTTATATGTGCTTCTTGTGTGTCTCTCGCACTTCTACACACACTCAATAGTGGTATCAGAGCAGGTTCAGCTTCTTCTCAAGTTTCGGTTTTTCGCGTCGCCGTGCGCACACTTTAACAGTGCAATTCGACTTCGGAGCATAGAACTATGAATTTTAGAAGCCACAAAACATTTCCACCAGGTGCGCTGGGGTTTTACCCCCATTTTGAAGCCATTCGTGCAGTCAGAATCGCCATCAGAGTGACGATTTGTGAGCTATAATTTTAGCACTAATTTCACTTTTTGTCGAAGTGAAGATTTTGTCACGTTCCTTAGTGAAATGGTGGGCAATAATGACTTGTTTGGCATGCTTCAAGCTGAAGAAAAGCTTGATGGGACCAACTATCCAATGTGGTCTTACATGATGAAGCATGTTCTTGTTGCAAAACAACTTTGGAACATAGTGGCAGATGTAGATCGAAGACCGGCAAGTGCTTCTACTTCACAGCCTATTGTCAGAGATGGAGCTTCTTCTTCGAGTACAGTGGTTTCTCCTTCTCCACCTATACAGGAGCAGCTTAGATGGGATGGAAAAGATGCTCAAGCTCATGCTTTGATTGCGCTTTCAGTGAAGCATCATATAGTTCCACACATTTGGTCATGTTGTACATCGAGACAGGCATGGGACACTCTTGCTTCTTTGTATGCCATGCATAATGAAGCACGTGTTGCATACTTGAGGAAGCAACTTGAGGATGTATGTATGGCTGAAAATGAGTCGGTGTATGTGTATGTGACACGCATCAAGGACTTGAAAGAGCAATTGACAAACATAGATGAGATCATTCCGGATGTATCACTCATTTCTACATTGTTGAAAGGATTACCGAAATCTTTTCAAAGCTTTGCTACTACACTCTGTTTGGTTGCAAAAGGAAATCCTAATATGTATGCATTTGATGAGGTTGGGTCTCTTCTTTTGCAAGAAGAGCAATCTAGAGTGAATAGGAGTGATTTGATTGAGGGAACGCAAGCACTTGCTATCTCACAAAAGGGAAAAAACAAGTATGGTTCAGCTTTGGGTTCATCAAAACCAAAGCCTCAAGTTTCCTCTTCCACTCATTCCTCTAATGATGGTGATTTGCAAAAGAAGAAGAGATGCAAATATTGCCAAAAGGCTGGTCATACTATTGATGAGTGTAGAAAGCTTGCTAAACGCAATGAAAAGAAGACGGAATCCGGCATGTCTATTGCTGAAAATTCAACAAATGCAAAGAATGATGAAGCTAACATGGCTCAAGATTTTTGGCCATGTGTTGTTACATGTCATTATGATGCTTCTTTACATTCTAAATGTATGGTTGTGAGTGAGGCTGATTCGGATTTGTTCTTTGATAGTGCTGCTTCAAAGCACATAACATCATGCAAAAGATTTTTTGCCTCTTTGAAAGATGCACCTAAAGGAGGACATGTGGTGTGTGCAAACAATGCCTCTTATCCTATCATTGGGGTAGGAGAAATTGAGCTTACGGCTGCAAATGGAGGTGTGATTCTCTTGAAAAATGCATTGTATGTGCCGGTATCTAAAAGAACTTAATTTCAGTTCCTTTGATTGCCAAAGTTAGACTTCATGTACACTTTGTTGATGATAAGTGTATGGTTCATGATTTCAGCAATGGCGATATTATCGTGATGTCTGATACATTATGTACTGGTTTGGATCGCATGGATACATACAAGAGGGCTACCTCGAATGCCTTAGTTGCTCATACTTCTTCCATGGCTGAGATGGAGCTTTGGCATGCTTGTTTTGGTCACTTGAACTTCAATAGTTTGCTCTACTTGCAAAAGAAGGACATGGTTATGGGCTTGCGTACACTTGAGTCCATTGAAAAGCATGCATGTGAAGGTTTCATTCTTGGAAAAATGCATCGTGCTTCTTTTCCAAAAGATGGTCATACACACACTACAAGAAAATTACAGCTTGTTCATAGTGATGTATGTGGTCCCGTCAAGACTCCATCTTTTGGGAAGCATGTATATTTTGTTACCTTCATTGATGATGCTACTTGCCATACATGGGTGTATCCTATGAAAGAAATGAATGAGGTATTTTATTGCTTCACAGCATTTTTAGCTATGGCTGAAAATTTTTCTTCACAAAAGCTTTTGACTCTACGCATGGATCGTGGTGGTGAGTACATGTCACATAAGTTTAATGCTTTTCTTTGTGAAAGAGGTTATTTCACACCAATGTACAGTGCCGTATACACCTCAACAAAATGGTGTTGCCGAGCGTAAAACTAGAACTCTACTTGAAATGGCATGATGTATGGTTGAAGGAAAGCATCTTCTTGACAAGTTTTGGATGGAAGCGGTCATGTGTGCAAATTATGTGTTGAATTGCTGCCCTACAAAAACATTGAGAGTCATCACTCCTTATGAGGCTTGGAATGGTCATAAGCCTATGGTTAGTCATATGCGTGTGTTTGGTTGTTTGGCATATGCTCTTGTGCCATCACAACAACGTCACAAACTTGATGACAAGGCAAAGAAATGTATATTTATTGGTTATAGTGCTGAAAGTAAGGGATATCAGTTGTACCATCCATTGATGAACACAATTATTGTGAGTCGAGATGTGGTATTTGCTGAAAATTCAGTTTTCCCTCTACTTGAATGCAAAAAACTGCCAACAATTAGCTCACAAGAGGTGTTCAATACACTCATGCCTTTGTTCCAAAATGGTGCGCTGGACTATGGCCATGTAGACCAGCCAACTGAGGCTCAAAGGGCTGAAAAATTCCAGCTAAATAGGGCTGAAAATGGAGAGAATTTCCAGCCAAACATGACTGAAAAAGTTCAGTCAAAAAATGTCCAAACTGCTAGAAATTTCCGGCCACATATTGCTGAACATTTGCGTCAAAATATGGCTGAAACTTAGCATGAAATTCAGCCCACGCATGATGTACATATTGAAGATGTTTTACATAATGAACACATGTCTATCAAGAGTGCACAATCTATGCCAAAGTAGCTGATACAAACTTTGCAGGACAGCAAATTGAGTGCACCTTTACTTGGTAGAACAAGATCAAGCTCTCACCATGCATCAAGTAATTTTGTGGATTATTCTCTTATTGCTATAGCATGTAATGAAGAGCCACTTTCTTTTGAAGATGCATAAGACGATCCATAATGGATGAGTACTATGCAATCAGAAATGGATTCCATACATAGGAATGGTACTTGGGAGTTATGTGAATTGCCAAACGGAAAGAATGCCATTGGTACAAAGTGGGTTTACAAGATTAAGAGAAAGTCTGATGGTAGCATTGATCGCTACAAAGCTAGATTGGTTGCCAAAGGATATGCGCAACAATATGGCATTGACTCTGAGGAAACTTTTGCACCTACTTCACGCATGACTACCATTCATACCATGGTTGCATTGGCTGCCCATCGAGGTTGGAGTGTGCATCAGTTGGACATAAAAACAGCCTTCTTGAATGGTGATTTGCAAGGAGAGGTTTATGTGAAGCAACCTCCTGGATTTTCTATGAAAGGGAAAGAGCATATGGTTTGTCGCCTGCATAAAGCCTTGTATGGTCTCAAGCAAGCTCCATGTGCATGGTATGCCAAAATCCATACGCACTTGATTGCTCTTGACTTCACATGTAGTCGGATTGAAAGCACACTCTATGTATGCACAAATGGGGCTGATCTTATAGTGCTTGTTCTTTATGTCGATGACATACTCTTGACTCGATCATGTGATGCAAAACTTGACATTCTTATGGCTGATTTGCAGCATACTTTTGATGTCACTTATCTTGGTCTTTTGAGCTACTATCTTGGCATCCAATTTGTATCCGTTGAGGGGGGAATTGTTATGCATCAAGCAAAGTATGTTGAAAAAGTACTTCAACATTTTGACTTTGAGGATTGTAAGCTAGTTTCCACACCAGTTGAGACAGGATTCACGTTTTCAATTGAGGATTCCAGTGATGCATTTGACACTTCTCTTTATCAACAAGCTGTGGGATGTCTTATATATGCATGCAACACAAGGCCGGATATACAATATGCAGTTTCCCAATTGAGTCCATTCATGCATAGCCTTGGCACTAAGCATTGGCAAGCGGTGAAATGTGTGTTTAGATATCTCCGAGGCACTTTGAGCTTAGGTCTCTTTTATGGCAGAGATGTTCAACAATGCTTGCATGCTTTTACAGATAGTGATTGGGCTGGTTGTTATGATACTCGCGTGTCCACTAGTGGTAATTGCTTTTTCCTTGGAGACTCATGCATATCTTGGTTGAGTAAGAAGCAACCTACAGTGGCGACATCGAGTTGTGTAGCTGAGTATTGGGTAGTTTTCACAGCGATAGTGGAGTGTATATGGCTGAGACGCCTATTGATGGATCTTTGCATGGAGATTGATGTTGCTACATATATTCTCATAGATAGTCAGAGTGCTTTGGTTGTTGCACAAAACCCACTGTTTCATGCACGGACCAAACATATTGAGGTGCATTATCACTATGTGAGAGAGCGCCTTCATGCAGGAGATTGATTTGGTATATGTGCCTACACAAGATAATGTGGCATACATATTCACCAAAGCTCTTCCACGGGAAAAGTTTGTAGCTTTTCGCAAAGCTTTAGGCTTGTTACCTTGTGGGGGCTGATCTTCACTCCCTGTATGTGTTCACATCATTTGCTCCAGGGGGGTTTGTTACACTTATGTGTTCCTCGAGTAGCTTTGATGTGAACCTTTTCCCTATACATGGGCACTTTTTACGCTAGTGTTGGCTAGAGGTTTTTTCCCCATGTTACCACATACTTGATACTCTCATATGTGGTGGTACTTTGTACTTAGGGATATTATTCAACTCTTACTTTAGTTCAGTACATCGATCAATAGAGAGAGCTATTCCAGCCATCGTCTTCTCCGTGTGTCTTGCTGCATTTGTGCTCCTTTGTGTGTGCTTCTTGTGTGTCTCTCAAACTTCTACACACACCCAATAATAAGGAACCTGTTAATTACCATGGGGTGCCCTCCGAGGTTGATCTGCATATATTTCCACTAGGCTAGCTTGTTATCGATCTTAGAGATGAACCAATTCCATCGTTGGTCCTTCGAAACACCAAATCCCATCAGAATACATAATGATCGAAAGATTTGTCCCCTAGGGATCAACTGAGAGCCTTGATCAACACACAATCAGGGTGAAGTCCGATAATGGCTCTCAGAGTGGTTTATTTTGGATCGTGATACCACAGAGAATGTGTCTAGACATCCCCAAAAGGTATCAATGCTGGTCATATCGTTATGCACAAAGGCATTCGTGTCATCCACAAATAGTCTCATGATTATCTAGCCTTGATTGAGAGGAAGCGAGAGACCTTTAATATGGCCTGATTCCATATGATGCCTCACAAGGTAGCTGAGCCCCTTCGTAGCAATAAAAAAAAGTAGAGGGGCCAAAGGGCATCCAACTTGTCAGATAGAGAACTTTGATTTGATAGCCTTTAAAAATTGGCCATTTATATTTATCTACATCAATGCATTTCCTAGCAGGGTAGAGATCATCTTAGTTAATTTTTGACTGCAACTGAGGTCTTTAAGAGATGGGAGAATGAAGTTCCATTCAAGCCTATCATAAGCTTTGTCAAAGTCAAGCTTAAGGAAGATAACATCTTGAGAAGATTCTTCAGCAAAGTCTAGACCTTCCCAAATATCAATAATAGCTTCCAAGATGGATCTACCCTTGATGAAGCCTTTTTGGTCCTCACTTAACCAACTTTGTAAGTGGCAAGAAATTTCATTGGCAATAACTTTAGCAAGGATCTTGTACCCTGTGTGTAGCATCGTAATCCGGTGTTAGTTTTGAATCCTATTTTGGTTTCCTTTTTTGTGAATAAGCTTGATGACACCTTTCTTTAGACATTCATGCAGCGCACCAAATGACAATGCCTCTTGCCACACCAAGCATAGTGGAGTGGCCAGCACTTGCTTGAAGGTCTTGAAAAACTCATTGTGGAGGCTCTGAGGATTGGGGCTTTTCCCATGAGGCAACAAATCAATAACTTCTAGAATCTCAGTATGTGAAATGGGAGCTTCAAGAAGAGTCTTCAAATCATGTGGTATTATTGTTGATTTAACTCTTGAAATGGTTTCCATACAATCACACCTGTGGGGAGAAAGAAGCATCGAGACCCCAAGGAGTTGGGAGAAGTGGTTGACAATCACTGAACTATTTTCTTATTCCATCTTGCATTCCACCCCATTGATGTCCATCAAGAAGGGGATAGCATCCTTAGATTTTTTCTTTCTTAAGAGACCACACATCTCTTATGTAGGTTTGTCAACCTTACAAACGCACCATTCTTTAAAGTATACTTGTATATTTTTCCTTTGAATTTCTTCCTCTTATGCAGGTTTCTACATATGCCGTTTTCTAACTACCAGCTGACAGACCTATGGATAATGATGTGGATATGGATGTTTATAGGGACATAGTGCCAACCCGCTAATTGCTTAGAGAGAGAGAGGGAGAGAGAGAAAGAGAGATTCGTCGACTTGAAGGAGGTATGTGAGTACCATTATCTCCTCTGTAGATGGATCATATTGGAGTAAACATTGTGCGTACTAATTATTCACGACCTGTTCGAAGTTGACGAGCTTTTTGTTCGTCCTTATCAACTCATGGAAAGCAACAAAGAGCGTCTTCCTCCGTTCTTCTTAATCATTACGCGTCTTCCATCGTTCTCAAGCTGAAGGTAACATTGTGCAAGCTGAAGGTGACGTTCTCAAGCTTTGGGGGAGGGAGGGGGGGGGGGGGTTGCGCACACAGGATAAGGACGATAGACTGTTCATTCTTATCCCTTCTGAGAAAAGACAATACATGTCTTCCTCTCACTCAGACTACGGAAAATCTCTGTGCAAGCCAAAGGCTCGTGTTCAATTGCAGGGCACGAGACCTGTTGAAGCCAAAAGCTCATGTTCTCGCCGACAAGCTCGAGCGAGCGCAAACACACACACACACACACTTAATATTAGAAGAAAAAAATCAACTGTAAATTGCATCTTTCTGTGAGGTAGGAAATACGACATGAATACGAATGTGGGACAATGGCTGTAAGTTCTGAGGATCTACAGATAAGTAATGCGAGGTAGGAAATGCGACATAAATACGAATGTAGGACAATGGCTGCAAGTTCTGATGATCTCCACGATAGACAGAGTGAGCTCCACGATAGACAGACATCCTCGAATTTCGGGGTGCGCGATAGTGAGAGGAGTGCGCGACAAGCAGTGAGGGGAGCTCCATGACAGACAGAGCGGGCTTCGTGATAGACGGACCTCCTCAAAATCCGGGCTGTCGATCGTGAGCGTGCTATCTGCGATTGACACGGGCGCGCGACTGATTGGATTCAGTCCATCGCGACTGATTGGATTCAGTCGGTCGTCTCGGAGCTCGTGCGCGTTTCAGTCAATCGTGAGAGTGCCGGCGATTGACACGGCTGTCCATTGACGCGGGCGCAGTCCATCGCGACTGATTCAGTCGCTCGTGCGCGTTTCTGTCGATCGTGAGAGTGCCAGCGATTGACACGGGTGCGCGATGCTGTCCATCGTAGGCGTGTATCCATCGTGAGGTGTGCCTTGCGCGATTAACAGAGGATTCTTCTCATCGGATCTGAAGAGTTCTTTTCGAAAAAGAAAAAAAAAAGGGAAAAAAAAAAGAAGAAAGAAAAAGAGAGAAAAAAGAGAGAGAAAAAAAAAAAGGAAAAAAAAAGGGGGAAAAAGAAAAAGAAGAAAAAAGAAAAAGAGTAAAGTTTCGAAAAAGAAGAGTGCTACTTTTGGGCTTCTCTGGATCCCATTTCCCGCAATGACCTAGTCTTCCCGCTAGTGGGTTGAGGTCTCTCAATGCCAAAGTAAATTCGTGGAGCAAGGGTGGGTGCTGGTTCCTTTTGGCCATGGATGTGGCTTCATCCTCTCTCGTCAAAAGTAATCGGGCCCCTCCCCCTAGGGAGACCGATATCCTGGCCGCTCTGCTGGAGGGGGGGTCGTGTGCCGCCCCCGGGGCATCCGAAAGTTTTGAATCCCCCATTGTTTCCCTCAGTAGACCCGTAGTTCTGTCGGCTCAGGAGGAGCTCAAGAAAGTTTGCCTCGTTGGCCAAGTGTTTGGCCCTAGGCCCCCGCTCGAAAATGTGCAACAATGGCTTCGAAAAGAGTGGTTCCCTCGAGGACTAATTGTTAGCAAATGTCAGTTCTTACCAGCGAACCACATGCTACTAGTCTTTGAAAATGAAGAGATGGCGTTCCAAGCCCTTAGCGTTGGCACCTGGCAGTTCGGTCGGGCGACCCTGTGCCTATTCAGATGGTCCCCGGACTTTACTCCCGACAAATCGAAGTCGCTTCGGTACCCTCTTTGGATTGAGCTCCCTAACCTTCCTTACTTCTTGTACAACTTCGTGTGGGACATTGTCTCTCCTATCGGCAAGCCGCTGGCTTCACGCGAAGACGTTGGTGGTCTCATCTATGAAGGTGCAAGACACTCGTTCAATGCTAGGTGGCACCCCCAAATCTGTGTCGAGGCCGACCTCAGTTCGCCGCTTCCTTCAACGATCAAAGTGGACATGGGCGAAGGAGATGTTTGGGAACAGGACATCACATACAAAAACCTTCCCAACGCGTGCTTTCGTTGTGGCCAGCAAGGTCACAGGATTAAAGAGTGCCCTCTCAGGCAAAAAAACAAGCGCCTTCAAGAAGCCTCCAAAACCGCTCAAGACAACATTGGCGATTTGACCCACTCGATCAGGGTGGGGGCAGGCAAGGGCCTCCTTAATCCGCAAGCCGATGCTGATGGCTTTATGGAAGTTAGAAGAAGAAGGAAAAGAAGCCCTAGGGCCAACGGTGAGAGAAACAACCTGCCGCCTACCCCCTACAGCAATTTGTATTGCAATCTAGAAAAGGAGATCAATGAGCTTGACTACCCAGGTGGGAAGATACTTGATATAGACAACTACGACAAAGCCCTAGAGACCCATGACAATAAAGAAACCCCCCAGGAGGGTTACACTACAAGCAAAGAAGATGGTTTCACCACTAGTAACGAAGACAACATGGATAGTGAAAGTTCCATCATTGGATCGACGATCCCGGAAACGGTGCCGAGCACGGGGCCCAAGTCTCCCCAGCAAGGGACATCCCGCAAAGGAAAACAGCCTATGGAGCTACCCTGGAAAAGCCCCCACAAGAACCGACTTCTAAGCCGGGATCAGATCCCAGCGAAAAAGAAAGATGAAGTCAAGAGAAGAAAGGATAAAGCTGCCTCCCGCAAAGAGGGATCAATGCAAAAATGATTGTCATCTCGCTAAATGCTCGAGGGCTAACCGACCCCTCAAGAGCGACCATCATTGGTCAATGGCTTCGCGACATTAGCTTAAACCCAGACTTTATATGTATTCAAGAGATTAAAATTGACGGAGAAGACCTCCAGAAGCGGCTCAGGCAGATCTCCTCGGCCCATGTGTGGATCCCAACGAAGCACCAGCGGGGGTCTGGAGGAACGGCTATCGGTGTTAAACAACTCTGGTTTGAAAAGCTTGAAAACTCCATTGAAGATGTAAGTCACCGTTGGATTGCTGTCTCTTTTGGTGCTCCTCTTTGTGTCACTATGGTTTCTTTGTATGCCCCTAACGGGGATTTGGAGAGACTGAACACTTGGGCTTCCTTAGACTCACTTCCCCACAACGTGCTTATTTGTGGAGACTTCAACATGGTGGAAGACCCTATGGACAGATGGATGGGCAAGGGCACGGTCATCGACAGTCGGGAGAAAGAAACGTGGGACCTGACCAAACTCCACTTGGATTTGATTGAGTTCAAAGACTCGAGTGACTTTTCTTGGTCGAATCTCCAAGCGGGCGAGGACCTGAGGAAAGCTAGACTCGATAGATGCTACATCTCCCAGAGTTTTACTCAACAGTGGGGTCACCCTACCATCACGCAACGCACTGACCTCACTATCTCTGATCACTACCCGATCGTTATCACTTTTCAACCTTCCAACAAAATCCGCAAGGCTCCGTGGTTCCATGCCAACGCAACCGCCTTCTCTATCCCTTCTGTCCACCAAGAAATTGCCGATGTGTGGAAAGTGGCGTTCGCCTCTGGCTTGGCCCCTGCCAAGTGCTGGAGAAGTGCGGTCGACAAGTCTCGTAAGATCATGATCAGAACTAAGAAGATGCTCGAGACTGTGCGGCGGGCTCGTAGGGAAGCCCTTTACCACAGACTCTGGCGGCTCGAGGAGGAAGTGAACAAAGGAAAACAACAAGCCCAGAAAGGCCTCAGGAAAATCAGAGCAGTGTTGAGATACGAGGAAGAATTACAAAGGAAAAACTTGCAAATCTTCTTCAAGGAGTGGTGGGCTGGCAAAGCCGACAAACCCACCAAAGAGATGTGTCGTATCCTTAAAAGGAAACACAGCAGAGAGTCGATCCCCCTACTGCTAGACCCACATGGCAATGTTTGCAATTCGGAAGAAGATAATTTTGGCATCATCGAGGGGCAGTTCACGAGACTCCTGGGAACATCGAACCCCCTTTCCCACCATAGAAGGGACTGTATGGCTGCCATTTCTAGGGTTTCCCCCCGGAGGATACCACCCAACCTCCACTCCCTTCTTCATGCCCCTATCTCGGAATCGGAAATCATTGAGGTCATTGATGCCCTCCCCCTCGGTAAAAGCCCGGGACCCAACGGACTCACTAACGAGTTCTTTAAATCCTTCAAGCTGGTGGTTGCCACCCCTCTTCGGATGGTTTGGCAAGAAGCGCTAAAGTTTGGTGCTCTTCCTTCTTGTCTAAATAATGGAATTATCAAGTTGATACACAAGAAGGGGGAAAAGAACAGAATCGAGAACTGGCGGCCTATTACGATGCTCCAAACAGGATACAAGATCATCGCCAAAGTCATTGCCAACAGACTCTCGTGCCACCTGAGATCTTGGCTTAGTGAGGACCAAAAAGGTTTCATCAAAGGCAGGTCTATCCTGGAAACCATTATGGATATTTGGGAAGGTATTCAATTTGCAAATGAGTCTAATCAAGATGTGGTTTTCATCAAGATCGACTTTGACAAAGCCTACGACAGGCTAGAATGGGACTATATTCTGCAGTCGCTCCAAGATCTCGGACTTAGTCAGAAATTCACCAAGATGATCGCGACCCTTCTCGGAAACGCAACGACCCAAATTAACGTTAACGGCAAACTTTCGAAGGCGATCCATCTTAAAAGATCGATTAGACAAGGATGCCCTCTGGCCCCCCTTCTTTTTGCCATCGCCACTGAGGGGCTGAGCAGACTTGTGGCTCATCATGTGGAGGCTGGCAATATCAAAGGCCTCCGGCTGCCTCACGACCATAGTCAAATCATCATGAGACTCTTTGCTGATGATATGAACGCGTTCGTCCACAATGATAATACCAGCCTGGAGACTTTCTGGAGGTGTCTTGCTACCTTTTGTGATGCCTCTGGATCCAAAATCAACCACTCCAAGACCGCCTTCAGGGCTATTGTGGGACAGCACCCTGGCCTTCTCACTGATCATGGCTGTCAAATCATTCCGCAGGGCCAAATCCTTCGACTTCTTGGAATCCCCTTGGGGTTTGGCGTCTCTATGGAGCAGCGATGGAACTGGGTGTTGGCTAAACTCGAAAACAAACTTAACTATTGGAGAGGTATGCAAATCAATCTCGCTGGGCGTGCGATGGTTATCAACACGTTCCTCCTCTCTTCTACCATCTATTTCCTTTCTTGTTGGAGACCGAATGAGCAAGGCCTGTCCAAACTGAATAGTATTTGTAGAAACTTTCTTTGGACGGGCGATCATAACAGAAGGGGGGTGCCTAAAATCAAATGGGCCATCTGCACTAGCCCTAGAGATAGCGGGGGGCTTGGTATCCTGGACATTGGGTGTATGGCTAACAAACTGGCAGCCAAATGGATGATTAGGGCTTGGTGCAATAGGGAGGCCTCGTGGGCCAAGCTGATCTTCAGAAACAAGAATGAGTTGGCCCTCACGGGGTTCCCGAACTGGAAGAATCTTGACATCATGACCCTGCTTTTCTCCCCGATCCCCGTCTTCCCGAAAGGCTCCAATCTCATGTGCTCCCTTTGGAAGGGCTGGAATAAAGTCAAAAGCTTCACAAGAATTAGTGAGGACTGGAAGTGGGCGGCCGGAATCAGACAAAACGACTCTATCTGGTTTCCGATACATGGCATCCGGAGTGTGGAGTCGTGGAACATTCAAAATGCCAAGAAGCTATGGAACAAAGGATTCAAAAAATGGAAACACCTCTAGAAACATGACACCAACAACTGGATCAACTTCGAGGATATTGACCCTCGCATAAACATCTCCTACGAAGAATGGAACACTTTGCAAAGCAGATGCCTCGCTTGGGATCGCCGCAAGACGCGCCTTCTCATGGGACACGACTCACCGAACTCGCTTGGTCTCAAATGGCACAACGGAAATAGCCTACTCAAAATCCCGAACATCAAAGAAACGGCTGACCTCCAGATCAGCCTCAACAAGAAGTGGTGCCTGTCTTGGACGCGGCTTCGGTGGGACATGAAATTCATGGGTATCTGACACCCCCTTATTGAGATTAAGAAGTCCGTCCTCTTATGGCAAATTCTTCATCGAGGAATTTGGACCAACCATAAGGCTAGCAAACTTTGTGGGATCCCTCCTTGGTGCAAACGCTGCCACCGTGCTATCGAAGATGTCCCACACATCTTCCTTACTTGCCCCAACTCCTACAGAATCTGGCAGACGGTTGGAATGAAAATCAGACTTCAAAAACAGCTTAGTTGGAAACAAGTCCTTCTGGGAGAAGCGATCGGCTGCTCTGCGACACTCTGGAACGCCATCAGGGGGGAAGTCCTGTGGAAAATTTGGCGGGAGAGGTGTGCTCTCAACTTCGGCGATCCCCCCAGGGAGTGGTCGATTGAGAAATCACTATTCCTCCTGGGCAAAAGGATTGTTAACTGCAAGAAGTCCCCCCCCCTTCAGACACCATCAAGTTCTCCTGCTGATCAACAACAAGCTCAAACCCAAGTGGGCCCCGCATGTGGGCGATGAGAGGGTGATTAACCTTCTCTGTAATGCAACCTAGGATTCAATCATGCTTCCCCTGCTTTGTGGGATTTGGGGGGTCCCGTGGGCACTAGTCCCCTTCTATTGTACCTTTGTTTCTTAATTTAATTCAAGTCCGGGAGAGTAGGCTATTGCCGAACTTCCTTTATATTAAAAAAAAAGTTCCGATGATCTACAGATAAGTGCATTGAAAATCTTCCAAGTAATGTTCTTTGTAGTCAGAGGTCCTTTTACCATATTATTTTGTATTTATAATGGTCATATATCTTAAATAGTAGTGTATATTTATTGTCGATAATTAATGTTGTGTCTCTAAAGCTCTTTCTCTACATGTTTACTAAAATTACTCCCACAAAGAATAGAATAAATATGAGCCTTTACAATTTTATAAAATAGTGAAGAAGATGAGCATGAGGCAATCAAGGTACCTTAGGGGACTAGAACGGGAGAAATCCTTGTTAAACATGAAAATGCGTTTGGACCATGATTCTTTATTATTGCTGGAAGCTTTGATCATGCACTTAACTACAAGCTTGTTGCTAAGGCCTAAATTTCTATAATGTCCAAGGCATTGAGATCCTTGGGGCTACTACAGATTTCCATTACGTTTAGGCACTCCCCTCTTATTATGGTCTCCCATGCAAAGAAAAATTTTACAGATTTTCTGCATATTCAAAAACTCATTGTTGTTTGGTCTCTACTAGGCTAGAAAACAGATGATCAAGCAATTAAAGAACATGTTCATCACCATCACTTTTCCAACCATATTAAGTTTCACATCCCTCTAGTATTGGAGATTCCATTGATCTTCTCCAGTAGGAAGTCCCAATGCTAACTCATAAGAAAACCCAAAGGGATGCCTAACATATGGAAAATTTGAATTCATGAAAGCTCCATGAAACTCTGATCAATAAGAATCTACCATGGGGGCTATGAAATTGACTTTAAAACAATCTTGAAGTGGTTTAATTTGGACAAAGAGGTAGTGGGAAAGACATCAAGATAGGGCTACATAAAGAAAATGCACTCAATTTGATTCTAAAGAGACGTTGGTGTTATTGGTGAGGAGCGTAAGCACCATCCGATTTTTGCATTGAGATAGAGAAATCCCCCTAGTATTTCCTAACTATATTTGGTTTTTGTTTAAGCAAATAATTCCATCTATAGCAATATCAAAGAGCCCAAGGTTGACAAGCAGCATTTTGCGATAGCGCACTTGAGAAGAATAGATGATAAGAGATTTTTGGTGATGTTCATTTGAGTTGGAGCATTTCCCATAATAATTGAGATCATCTTGATGAACATTGATCAGGTAATGTAGGTAATGCATGCGTGCGTACTAACTATTCAACTCAGGGAAAGCAACAAAGAGCGTCTTCCTCCTTTCTTCTTCATCATCACGCGTCTACCCTTTAAAGCACGAAACTCCTTGCTTCTGATTCTTGTCGGTCGTTCTCATGTTTAACTTTATACTATAAGCAATCCTGATCATTGCTTATAGTATAAAGTAAAGGGAAAATATATTGTTTTGACTTCTTCTTTTTTCAGATCAAGTTGTGATTGAAGATGTTTAAAGAAGACTCTAGAAAGAATTTTAGATAAAGGACCTTGGTGATTAACACTACATTTTTGGCATTCTTTAGAGTGGAGAAGCAGATACCTCTCTTTGAATCTTGATAGGTTTGAGATGGCCAACTCTAAGTCGGTCTCTACACCTATGGAATCAACTTTCAAACTCATCAAGAATGAGAATGGTGTTCCATATGATGAAACTCTATATATAAAATGCATATGATGTCTCTTATATTTGAATATCACAACACCTAATATCTATTTTGCAGTGAACTCCCTTTCCAAATATCTACAAGTCCTAAAAGTATCTGATTGGGATGCAACAAATAGGTTAATAACATATTTGGTACTTCTTCACTTGGATTTTTTTATGGAGGAGATACACTAAGTCTCCATGGATTTAATGATTCAAATTATGTAGCAAATTTGGTTGATAAAAAGTGCGATAGTGAAACTACTTCTTCTTATGAAATGGAGCTATTGCATAGAGTTCCAAAAAGCTAAGTACTATAAGATTATCCTGTATAGAATCTCATTATGAATATTTCAAAGCCTGAGTTTGTGAAGCTATTTGACTTGAAAGATACTTGGAAGAAGATTCTTTAGCTTCAAAACCAACCTATAAGTATTTTTTGTGATAATTTTTTTGTTGAATCTTTGAAAAGAAATCTAGTCACACATTAATGAACTAAGAAATTGAAGTAAGGGATCATTTACGGAGAGAAATATGAAAACTAGAGATATCATCTTACATCATTGCAATGCAAAGCAATGTAGTTGACCCCTTCAATAATAGCTCTTAGAAATGATTTTTTCATAAACCAGAGGTCATCACTTTGTATGATGAAGCTCCCCATAAGAGAAGGAAGTCATGTGTAACGGAAGGCTCATCACACATCTTCAAGAAATAAGGGAAGGCAAGCATATTTCCATTTTAGTTATTGGCTGCTTTAGATGATGATTGGCTTGGGCGAAGGTTATCAAATATGCAATTCCACACTATCCCATCAAAGAGGTGGAAAATATTGTTTTACTATATGATGAATTTCTTTACTATGGCAGATTATGTTTTAGATTGATTTAGTTTTCTTTTCACTTCAGCAATCGAAGTGAATAAATGAAATTATAATTCAACTCAAAGTTCTAAAAGTTTTCCTGTATTTAAGGAAAAACGTTAGGGTGGCACACATTTTTTGAAGGCAGTTCTACATGGCCCATATCTCTCTATTCCTTCATCACTTTTAGTTGCCGAAAAATGATGAAATGGTCTAAAATATTTGGAGAATAAGCTTACTAAGAGCTATTTGAGCTCCAATCTCAAGTTATAGAGGCCCAAAGATTGTAGGTAAGAACTCATAGATTTCACCAAATAGCAAGCAAGCCAACAATGGAATTTTTAAGCGCAACTTAGATGCATCCTCTCAACATGATTTCCTCAGAAAAAATGATTTTGACATCATAAGAAACTCCACCTTAAGCACTTTTACCAAAATACCACATATGAAGGAGTTATAGAAATTTAAACAGAGGCCTCTGAATGCTTTTGCATATATATAGATAGAGTTGGCATTGATATATTGTGTATGTGAGAAGCTCATTTTGTGGACTTATGGGAGTACATCTTAGGGATTGAAGTAGTGTAGTGTAAACCTCACACGCTTTTCTAGTATTCAATGGCTTCATTTGCATCATTAATACCCCTTTATAGAGCTATTAAACTTTTAGCATTTTTTACTTTGAGCTTCTGTTAGCTCCTATTGTAGGATTTTGTAATCTTGTTGATTTAAGGATTGCTCACTTATTTTTTCTCTAGCATATCTCATCTAAACTTTTCTTTTTGAGTGTTTTTATTCTCAAACCATAGTTTTTCCTCATAATCATGCCCTACACTTCTAGTTCATTCCTCCTCATACTACTCAAAGAACAAATTTATTCTCTATGATTGAGAAGAAATGGTTAATCCTAACATATTAGGCAGGTATGTAGAGATGCTTTTCTATCATCCTAGGACTTATCAATATCTTTCTAGAGAAGTTTACATGAAATCAACTTGAAATACTTGATGCCAAATCTTAGACAAGGAAATGAATCATAAAGAGATGATGGAGCACACCTTGTGCTTGGAAGTAAACCACATTCATTGACCTATTGATATATTTTGATAGTGATGGTTCTTTTCCCTTGGCTTCTATATATGCCAATATCCCTAACGATTCACTTATCTTTGTACATTCAATTGGTAATTTATTGAGTGTTGTGTTGTGCTCCAAGCTTCTTCTTCTTCCTTATGCATTTTCTGTGCTTGCAATTGGTAATTTATTGAGTGTTGTGTTGTGCTCCAAGCTTCTTCTTCTTCCTTATGCATTTTCTGTGCTTGCTGGGACCTCAAACTAACCAACAATTAGTATCAAAGCAATTCTTCCGTTCATCAAGGGTGTGTTCAACACCCCTCTGATCAAAGTCTAAAAATCGCACGAAAATTGTTGAGCATAATGATGCCGGTTAAGTGTTCAAAACAACTTTAGTATGTGAAATCAAAAATTTTGATTTTAGCTCCTTTTGGCCTCCAAACACACTATCATAGTGCTATTTAGCCGATTTCATCCTTTTGTGGCAAACATACATACAAGTTTTTGTTTGCCATTAAAAGCGCCTTGAAGTCTAGTACATGTTTGACAAAGTGTGACAAGGTGGTCAACAATCATAGCTAAAAGTAATGATTTAATATTCGGTATGTTGGCTATTGAGGACAAGTTGGATGGTACCAATTACCCCTTATAGGTGTATATGATGCGTCATGTATTGGTAGCAAAAGGATTTTGGAATATTGTGTAGGGTATTAAAAAATGCCCTACTACACTTTTGAATACAATTATTGAAGGTGATGTAGTGGTGTTGAAGATTATGATCTTCAAATTCTTGTTCGTATTGTAGTTCCTACTGTACCTATTGTAGAGAAAGTTTGTTCAGATGGAAGGGATGCTCAGGCACATGCATTCATAGACTTTTTTGTCAAACATGTTGTTGAGAGCAGTATGGGCACCCAAGGACTGACTAGACAAGGAAGCCAGCGGAGAGAGTCAGAGCGAGGTGAAGGATTAAGTAGACAGAGCAGTCGACACAAATCTGGTAGATAGGCCCTTCAAATTTTTCCAAATCAACATCTTTACAACAGTGATTCTCATCACTAACAATCATTGTAAATACCGTTTCATAATTTTGTAGCTCCATTTTGTGCAGCCAAGGAGTCCTTCAGCTTGAGGAGCTTTAGAAGTACCTACTTGTCACTTTTCACATTATTTAGACTTCGTTTGAACCTCCAAATAGGGTAGAGAACCTAATTTTTAACTAGGCCGGACACTAGGTCTGGACACGGCCAAAACCTAGTCAAAAACTATAAATAGAGCTAGAGAGCTCAATTTTGGAGGTTAGCTTGTAATTGATTTGAAACTTGTAAGAGCTTTTTGAAAGTAATCTAAGAACTCCATTGCTTCTCACTCTTTGCCTTACCGTGTGTGCGCGTGTGTGTGTATGTGTGTGCATGTTAGTGTGCTTCTCACTCACGCACTTGTGCCTTCACTTGCTCGAGGTCTTCATACCATCCTCACGTCTTCCCACATTGACATTAAAGGAGGTGCTACTCATCACTGAGCTACACCAAATTTTGGCGCCGTTGCCGGGGATCGAGCTTTGAGGACGAGCGTGTGATGGTAAGACGTAGATTTGAGACGTTGGCGTTGTAGGTAATTTCTTTACTTTTCTTATTTTTCTCGTCCTTACTTCTTCATCATCATCATCATCATCATCTTCCACCTCCATCTCCATCATCGCAAAAATTTCAGTTTTTTGACTATATCTCCTTCCTCCTTTCATTTCCCTCATTTCACTTGTGAGAGAGAGCGAGAGAGCGAACTGTTGTGTGCTATTTTTTGCATGTTTCTTGAGTTTGCTTGCAGGTATTTGCTATCCCATCATCCCATTACATCCAGCACTCCCAGCAACAAGAGTCTGTCAGAGACGACAGACGCGAGAGAGGGGGGGGATGTTGAGAGCAGTATGGGCACCCAAGGACTGACTAGACAAGGAAGCCAGCGGAGAGAGTCAGAGCGAGGTGAAGGATTAAGAAGACAGAGCAGTCGACGCAAATCTGGCAGATAGGCCCTTCAAATTTTTCCAAATCAACATCTTTACAACAGTGATTCTCATCACTAACAATCATTGTAAATACAATTTCATAATTTTGTAGCTCCATTTTGTGCAAGCTAAGGAGTCCTTGAGCTTGAGGAGCTTTAGAAGTACCTACCTGTCAGTTTTCACATTTTTTAGACTTCATTTGAACCTCCAAATAGGGTAGAGAACCTAATTTTTAACTAGGCCGGACACTAGGTCTGGACATGACCAAAAACCTAGTCAAAAACTATAAATAGAGCTAGAGAGCTCATTTTTGGACGTTAGCTTGTAATTGATTTGAAAATTGTAAGAGCTTTTTGAAAGTAATCTAAGAACTCCATTGCTTCTCACTCTTTGCCTTACCGTGTGTGCGCGTGTGTGTGTATGTGTGTGCATGTTAGTGTGCTTCTCACTCACGCACTTGTGCCTTCACTTGCTCGAGCTCTTCATACCATCCTCACGTCTTCCCGGATTGACATTAAAGAAGGTGCTACTCATCACTGAGCTACACATGCCATTATCCCTCATACTCTCTCTTGCAAAATAGCAAAGGATGCTTGGGGATCACTTAACACTTTATACCATGAAAGAAATGAGGCTCGTGTTTCTTACCTCCAAAAACACTTGGAGAGTGAGCATATAAATGAAGGAGAATCTAAGGATAATTTTTTGACAAAGATCAAAGATATGAAGGAATTGTTGATTTCTGCTAATGAAGTCTTACTCGATAGTCCACTTGTGCAAAATGTTCTTAATGGTCTTCTAGATTCATATCAGAGTTTCACTTCTACTCTTTGATTGATGATGAAAGGCAATCCAAAGGCGTAACATTCACCTTGCAATGTAGCTTCTTTGGCTCACTTGAGCATGCCCCTATAGGGGATACTATCACATATGCAAAAAACTCATTATATCCTATAATGGCAGCTGGTAAGATTCTTTTGAGTATTGTTTTTTTTTAAATGAGGTTTGGTCGAGGCCTACTCCTCCAGGCTTTAACTTTGAAATTGAAACTATACAAGGAAGGGCATAGTACCCATGGGACCCCCCTTATCCCACAAGAACAAGGGTTTACATAGCTGGGTTGAATCGCGGTCACAACTACCGCGGGGCACGACAAATGGTGTCACATCATCCACAAGATATAACTTTCCACGTTAAGCATGTCCATGACATGGTGCCGGTGGGGGTTGAACCCTCGCCCCCACCTCAAGAGGAAAGAGGCCCAACCACCCGGACAAGCGCCTTGGGACATTTTGAGTATTGTTGATGGTAGTTTCTTTTAATACTATTCAATGCATTATATGTTCCATGGATCAAGAAAAATTTGTTCTCAGTGTCCGCATTAGCCAAGATTGGCTTGGTTGTCAAAGTTATTGATGTCAGGTTTACAATTCATGATCTTTCAAATGGCGATGTCATTATTTCTTCTAGAATTTTATCTCGTTCGTTGTAAAGGCTCATAGACTATGAAAAATTTGTGAATGATTCAGCATGTGGAGTTCAAGATTCTCAGGCCATCTCATATGCAAAGCTTTGGCATGCAAACTTTGGTCATCTGAATTATGCTTGTTTACTATGCCCATAGAAATATGATACGATATCCTCTTTGCCCAAACTTGAGGAACTTTGTGGGCATGTATGTGAAGGCTATATTTTGGGGAACATGCATTGCCCTTTCTTACCACAAATATGGTTCAGTTAGAGCTGCTCATAAATTGAAGCTTGTTCATAGTGGTGTATGTGGTCCTATGTAGACACCTTCTTTTGGGAACTACCTTTACTTTTTGAATTTGAATGATGATTTTTCCAATCATGCATGGGTTTATCCATTGAAAGAAAATCCAAAAGTGTTTGTGTGATTCAAATATTTTTATGGCTAAAAAAAGTTTAGCATGTAAATTGGGTACTCTCCATTCTCACACGGGGGGATACATGTCTTTTAATTTTAATGCATTTCTGGTTGAGTATGGGATAAAACATTAGTGTACAATGTTGTACACACATCAAAAAGAGGGAGTTAGAAAAAGAAAGAACATATCTCACATGGAGATTGCAAGGTGTATGGTCAAAAGTCAAGCTTTACCACATAGCTGCTAGCATGAGGTTGTTATGTGTGCAACATATGTACTTAATAGGTATCCCAAGAAATCAGTGCAATCCATCGCTCCATATGAGGCTTTGCATTGTCACAAGCTATCTCTTCTGCATCTGTGTGTATTTGGCTATCTAGCATATGTATTAGTGCATGAACAACAACACTGAGAATTGGATGATAATGTAGTGAAATATATTTTTTTTGGGTATAGTCCTGAACGCAAAGGGTATTGCCTATATCATCAATAGACTAAATGCATTTTGGTTATTTGTGATGTTGTTTTTTTTTTTGAAGATGCAATTCAGCCATTACTTGCATGTACTAAAGAGACATCAATTAGCTCCAAAGATGTGTACGATACTTTGCTACCTCTTTTTATAGGTGGATCATCAAGTGTTGGTCCAATTGATGCAACTACTCAACCTTTATAGGTTCCACATGATGATGCATATGTACATCAGTTGGACATTAAAACTACATTTTTGAATGGTGACTTACATGAAGAAGTGTATGGTTTTGTGTAGAAAGTGCATGAAAACAAAGTGTGCAGGTTGAAAAAGGCATTATATGGTTTGAAGCAAGCACCACATGTTTGCTATGAAAAAGATACATGCCTACTTGGTTGCACATAGTTTTGAGAACAATCCAATTGAGAGCACCTTATATGTTAGGCATGTAGATGATTTAGTTCTAATCATTGTTGTGCTTGTTGATGACATGCTGCTCACTATTCCTAATGTGAAGCATATTGCCAAATTTAAGTCTAATTTGCAAGAATATTTTGAGATGTCAGAATTGGGGCATTTGCATCATTATTTGGGTATTTAATTTATGTAAGTTGATGGGGGAATAGCTTTGTGTCAAAAAATGTATATATTTACATATTGTTGCAGCATTTGTGTCTTGAAGATTGCAAACCTATTACCACTCTTATGGAAACATGTTTACGATTTAGTCTTCATGATGCTCGAGATGCATTTGATGTTGTTCTCTATCAAGAGGTTGTTGCATGCTTGATTTACTTATGCATAACTCGACTTGATATTCAGTTTGCTATCTCTCAGATATGAAAGTCTATGCATGGCCGAGGTTTCAAGCATTAATAGGTGGTTAAGTGCATCTTTTGCTACTTGAGTGGTAGCTGAGTAGTTGGGCTATTTTATGCAAAGGGAGAATCATTATTGCCAAATTTACATGCTTTTTTGAGAATCATATTAGGCTCATTTCTTCAAACTTGTGTGTCCACTAGTGGTATTTGTTTCATGCTTGTTAGCTCATGCATATCTTGTTTGAGCAAGAAGCATCCTATTGTGGCCACTTCTAGTTGTGAGGTTGTGTATCAGGATGCTTTCAGGGTGACTCTTGTGTGTGTGTGTGTGTGGCACAGACACCTTTTGACTGATCTAGGTCTTGGTTAGTCCTCTACAAGCACCATCTTTAGTGATGATGAGAGCACATTAGTAGTTGTGAGGAACCTTGTTCCATGCTTTCACAAAGCACATTGAGGTGCATTACTAATATGTCAAGGAGAGGTTCTCCACTAGAGAGATGAGTTTGGCATATGTGCCAATACATAATAACATTGTACAGCTTTTCACAAAGGCTCTCCTTAGGGAGAAGTTTAAAGCTTTCTGGGCTCAGTTCCTTTTGTGGATTGATCTTTGTCCACATAGGTTGGCACTACCTTAAACATGAGTTCAAGCTATTTGTTCACTACCTCACTTCCAAGGGGGCTTTCTTGATATATTTTAGGGTGGTCTATTAATATGTTTTGATCTATTGTGATAGACGAGTGGTCTATCATGATAGACAAATATGTGGTCATAGAGGGGATCTATTGTGATAGATGGGTGTCTATCATGGGCCTTGTCACGATAGATGGTCTATCCCAAGAGAGGGTGGTTTGTGGTGCCTTTTGGTATGTCGCTACAAACTGGGATCTATCGTAATCAAGTTGTCTATCGCAATAGCGGGTAATCTATTGCCATAGAGGGGGTGCCCATTGGGGTGATGTGTAGTTATAGAGGTGATTTTGATGTGATAGAGTGATCTATCATGATTTCACTTGTGCTCTCTGTATACCCTGTGCAATTGTGTTCTTGTGCTTGTTATTCGTGTGCGCACCATGGAAGCATTAGCAAACTTTGCTGCGTTCCGTGACGGACTCCCTGTAGATGTAGGTGAGTTCTTGCGTGCCCGTGGGTTGGTCGATTTCGCTGAATTGCCTTGGCATTCAGTGGAATGTCACCCGTTCTACGCTCAAATAATTGCCACCATTGCTGCCACACCTGCTACGGAGCAGAGTTGGCCAATCACTTCCTTGCCATCTCGGGTAGTCATAACCCTACATTCATTTGTTGATGCATTCCGATTCTCTCTGGAAGGTTGAGAGAATGGACCTAATTTGCCAATAGCTACAATGATCCAATTATTCCCTAGATATTCTTCAAATGAATATGCCATCCTTTGTTGTCCTGAGCCTGAAAGAATAGCCTTACAGTTCTTAGTAGCTATCTTAAACCTGCAAAAACGAACATATGGCATATCTCGCCCATTCTATTCAGCGATAGATATGGCTGCTCGAGAGCCTGTAAACTTTGCCTCATACTATTTCCGTCGCATTCACCGAGAATGCGTTTCGGTAATTAAGCAAGTCAACAAGGGTGATATGCCGCGTTCCCGTCTCCCCCACATATTAAGTTTCCTGTTTCCGGCCATACAAGCAACACAACTGCCTTCGAGAGGTCCAGTTCTCTATCATGAAGAATCAGCGCAAATCTTGGAAGATGATGAAGACGATGATGAAGAAATCTTTCAGCTACTCCGCCGAAAACACATCAGAATAAACTCATCTGACAGTCAAGTACAGGGTTCGGCCGCAGGAAAAGAAGCCGACAACAATGAAGAAGAGACTTTCCATGACACCGCAACATTAATGCACCAGGATTCATCAGCTCCATCATCTCAAAACCAGTAACAAGAGCATGATGATATCGCCGATTCTACAGCCAGCTCCTCTAAAGAAGAATCTCAGCAACAATCCGAACAGGAAAAGCAAGAAGATGGGCAACCTATTATTAAGGAAATTTTTGAAGAACTGATTAAGGCAATGGAGTCTGCAGTTGCCAACCCTGATGGCACTACGCAACAAACCACTGGGTATTAGAAACAACCACTGTTCTTCTCACTCCTCCACCTGATCCAATTAAACCTATTATCCCTGTTCCACCCATTATCCCTGAGGAAGCTACCGCTTCATCCTCTTCACCCAATTACTCTCCCCCCTCTTCACATCAACTTCTGACAGCCTCTTCATCTCAACCACGTCCTTCTCTTCTGTTTCCATCAATTCCCATGTTTTTTGAGCTCGCATCCATGGGTCAAATGCTGATCTAGCTATCTCAACAATTACGAGCACAAATGAAGGAAGTGACTGATAACATCCGAGAAGAATTTCAACATAAGGTTGATGTTCTGGAAGCAGACGTTAGCCCACTTCAGGAAGAACTAGATGCAGTCAAAGCAGAAAATCAAGCTTTAAACGAACAGATTAAGAAGTTACAGGCCCGACTTGCCGAACAGGAGACAATCATAAATCAAAGAGATGCTGCCTTGGCCGAAGTCAGAGCAAAGGATGAATTATTGTGTGCTGCTGATGCTGAAATTATGCATTTGAAACAATTAGCCCAAGATAATGAAGATGCCCGCATTGCACTGGGTGATTTGTTAAAAGAAACCAGAACACAATTGGATGAAGCAGGACAGAAGGAACAGGAAATGTCCATTTTACTAAAACAAACTAATACAGCGCTAGAATTCGCAAATGCCAACCTGACTGAATCTAATGCTGCTCTCAAAAGCCAGATGATGTTAGTCGCTCAACTACAGAAGGAGATAGCAAGGATAAGAAGAGAGCGTGATGCATATTACAAGACCATCCAGTTTCAAAATCAAGAATTGGAAAGACGAGAAAATCAACTTGGAGCTCAAGCAGAAAGACTATCGAGAATAGATAAACAGATTGCAGACATGAAAGTTAGTCGTGATGTAGCTTTATCAAATGAATTTTATTTATAGGAAGCTTTTTTGCAGACACAAGCAGAGAGTTTAATAAGCCAAGTTATTTCTTTAAGTTCAGTACGGACAGATGCTCAGCTCGTAGAACTAGAAATTTTGAAGCAGATGTTAGAGTCATTGAAAAAGAAAATTGCCCGGACATTTAAGTTAGCCAGAACTATGTATTTAGAAGGTATAGTAGATGAACCGTAATTTTTGTATACCTGCGGGTTCAAGTCCACCGTGCGTGCCAGTGTAAGCCGTCGGATTGGCAATTGTAAAGTCTGTCTCTTTTTCATATTCCGCACGAACGAAAAGGTCGTTGCGTAGACATTGTAACCTTTTTATAAATCAATGAAAAAAGACGCTTCGGTGACGACCAGAGGAGTTGCCAGAGTGTTTGTCTAGTTGATGATGTCTGTGTAGTTTCTGTGGTGTGTTTGAGAACTCTAAGTTATTTTGTGTCTTTCTGTTCTCTTTGATTATCTGCACCTGTACGGTACAGATTGAGTTACTATTATTGTCTCCGTTGTTTACAGTAGTTGTGTTTGGATTCAGCTCTTTAAGTTAGACAAAGTAATTTTGTATTACGGTATTGAATAGTTTCTGCGTTGTATGTTGAGAGCGCATTAAATGGAGTGTATTCGTTAAGATTGTGAAAAAGTCTGATTAACAGACAGTAAGATTGTGAGAGCGTAACTAGAGTCTTGATAAGTAATTCGTATTGACAGAAATTCTTAATGTTAAAGTACGGTCATGTGAGTGAGTTGATTTGGGAAAATCAAGTATAGGGCCTCTATTTAACAGACCCCTTCCACTCCCAAGAACCCGAATAGAATTTAAACGCGTTCTGACGGCAAAAGCGCGTTTAACACAAACTAGATGTAAAGGCAAAGAAAGCTGTTTTCATTGGATATCTTGTTGAGAGTAAAGGGTACAGGTTTTATGTTCACGAGACAAGTGAAGTTATTCTTTCACGTAATGCTTATATTGCTGAAAATAAGGTTTATGATAAAGACGTAGAAATTCCAAAGTTCATTAGTGAAAATGACTATGGATTTTTTCGAAAGATTTTGGATGTACATGTTCAGCCATATCAAGAGGGACTTAAAATTCCTAGGATTCAAGAAAGAGTTGAAAAAAGAGGAATTTCACAACCTTCTATAGAGTCAGTTCCACAAGAGACTTTAGTTCGAGAAATGGAAGGAATTAGAGTTCTAGAAAGTCCTAGTACCTCCACACGACAAGTTCTAGAACTCGTGAAAGCTGAAAGTTCAGAAAGATTTTCACCACTATGTAAGGATACACCTACGTGGTTATATCAAACTTGGAAAGATAGTGGTATAAAGACTTTTACTGGAAGAACAAGGAGTCACACTAGACAAGAACAACAAGATCATGTAAGAACATGAAGTCAGACTAAACAGCAATAACAAAAACATCATGTAAGTTTTGCTAATGACTTTGAGATTCATGATATTTTGGCACTTACGACTATTGAAGATGAACCTACGTGTGTTAAAGATGCACTTAACATTCCTATTTGGAGAAAATCTATGCAAGAAGTGATTGATTCTATTCATAAGAATCAAACTTGGTAGCTATGTGAGTTACCAGAAGGAAAGAAGGCTATGGGTGTAAAATGGATCTTCAGGTTAGCGGATGGTACTATTGATAGATACAAAGCTAGGTTGGTTGTCAAAGGATATGCACAACAAAAAGGTATTGATTATGATGAGACATTTTCTCCTACATCTAGGATGACTGTTATTAGGTCAATACTGGCTCCCACAACACATTTTGGTTGGCATATATATCAACTTGACATTAAGACTGCTTTTCTAAATGGTGATTTACATGAGGATGTGTATATTCAGCAGCTAGAAGGTTTTGAAGAGATAGGTAAAGAACACTTAGTGTGTAAGCTTATAAAAGCATGGTTTAAAACAGGCACCTAGAGCATGGTATGAAAAGATACATACATATCTTTTATCCATTAATTTCCATAACACAGATGCAACTCCAACTCTTTATCTTAAAGCTGAATTAGGTATGATGATTATAGCAATCATTTATGTGGACGATATTATAGTCACAGGTACCAGAGATGAAGATTTGTAGATGTTCAAAGAACAATTGAAGCAAACATTTGATGTGAATGATTTAGGCATTTTGCATTATTATCTTGGGATTCTGTTTCTGTTTCAAGATGAGTCTATCTATATGACACAACAGAAGTACATTGAGAAACTTTTGGAGAGGTTTCAGATGAGTGATTCTAAACCTATGCAAACACCTATGGATCAAAACATGTCTTTTCAAATGGTAGCAGATGTAGAGTGATTACACTCTTAGTCCAAGGGAAAGTGTCTTACGCACACCTAGGTTTCGTTCAACTAACTTGTACTAGGCCACTTTCTTTTACTTTGAGTCCACAATTGCTCACGAATATGCCCTCTTTTGGGATCCCCAGTAGGATCGCCAAAATGGATGAGTCTTATGGCCCACAAGAAATTATGCCCACAAACGCTATGGACTTGTTTAAATGCTTGGGATTGGTCTATTTATATTGTTCGGGAGTCCACAATTATCTCTCACTCGATACCTCCTTTGTCTATGCCCTAATTCATAGGCTTCCCGCTCGCACGAATTTCCCTTCTCAACTTCACACATTCCCTCTCCTTCGCATGCACAACCCTACACGCCGTTTTTTTCACATATACACCCTTATATTTGCTTGCTCGTTGTCCCTTTACTCACTTTCTCTTCCACTTACACATGCACATACTAGTGCACTTTCTCCCACCTTCTCATTGCGGTTTCTAACTTTCTTTCTTTTACTATGCTTTTATGTTAAGCTTCCCTTCCCTTCCCCATCTCACTTCCTCTTTCTTACACCCATTCACCTACATGCCATACACACTCTCACGCAAACTCACACACACATGCACTACTGTGCACAATCACACGCATAGGTGCACCCACACACACCCATTCTCCCATCCTCCACGCTCATTCACTTTCCCTCTCTCAACCACTTAGGAACCAAGCTGAAGGGTAAATGAAACCCCTAAGACCCGAAACCCGCATGCATTCTCTATCATGCAAGCATGCCCATAAGACATTGGCCTACAAAAGTGACTGTAAAGTAGCCCTTGACCAACATAAATAACAGATGTACAAGCATACACAGCAAGACTGCAACGATGCAATATCATAGTTTATCTATACATGCAGCATCCACCAACAGCAGCTATTCACATCATGATTCATCATAGAGAGCTTCCCCCTTATGGTAAAGAACAAGTTTGTACCACATTACCCCCCGAACCACACTTGGTGGAGCGACACCCTTTTTGAAATTGGCGATAGAAATTACATGTCGCACAAGCATAGATAAAGTCTAGAAACATTCAATTGTATTCATCAGAACTATGAGGACCTCCTCTGTATGTCAACTATCCCCAATACGTACATCAAGCGATTATCAAGCGCAGGTGATGCTAAGGTAGAGATATAGGCACACTCGGTACTATGCGGAGCCCAAATCTACTATGTAATTCTCCACTTTTTTTCATAAAAGTAACAATTGATATCAGCGCAATTCCGAGGACAGGCATCAAGCATATGAAGGGGTTAGCAAAGGAGGGAAGCTAAGTAGAAATCAAGCGCAATGTAATCAATGATCTGAATGTATAGAAGCATGTAGGAGCACAACTTACAGTTGCATGGGAGTTTCATTGTTCAGGAGTCTTGATAAACTGTACCCTTTCCTGGTTCTAACTAATCTACAGGTACGTGAATCTGTAACGATCCCTCTGAGATTCACCGAGCAGCAAGTCCATCAAATTTCTCCAATTAAATGACCGTGGAGCATCGTTTCTCTCCTTTCCCTGTCATGCCACTGTCGGCTTCCATTGATCTTCCTCCCACAGTTCTCGCATGCATTTGTTACTTCATCACCATCGATGGACCAGAGGATAGTCTTTCTTGCCGTTGTTGCCCGCTAATAAGCGATAGAGAACCACTTGCTGAAACTCATAAAATTGAACATGTTTTCTCCCCTAATGACATGTGCAAGGTATATGTGCGGAAGCTCCTCGAGAGTGTCTTCGCCTTCCCTCCCTGTCGATCAGTTCTGCATAGCGTGCTTTTGATGTCTGTTGCAACCCCCGGTCAGTGATGACACTTGTCCCTCTCAAAAACGATCTTCTTTTCGAATGTCTGCACCAACAAGAAGAAGCCCCTAAAAGTCTTCGTTAGCAATAACTGGTAAGCAACTATGTAGCCATCCAGCGGTCCTTTTCCAGCTTCTGTTCGAGCATCTGCCCACTGGTAGAATGGCCGCATCCCAGAAAACCTTTCAAAACTCTGGCAAGAATCAACTCGTTCTCGTCATCACCCCCCCCCCCACTCCTTTGCGCTCGTCAGGCTTGCAACACACAGACCTGCCAGCAAAACGGACCTGCCCCCCAAAAAACGAAGAAGAAGCCGAAACACCCCACCTTTTCTGGTTCTTTCCGTCAGAACAACGGGGAGGCAGAGGACAAAAGACCCCCCCCTTTTCTGTTTTTTTTTCGTCAGAAAAAACGGAGTGGCTTTATGCTGGGGGATAATCTGAAGGGTATGGTTGGCAATGAGGCTATCACATTGTATTGCATTCTCTACATCAACTAGTTCATCCTCAGAACCATGAACTGACAACACCCTGATTTCTTTGGGTATAGTTCGAACTGCTGCTACCACGTCAATGCTTAGTCGTTGCATTAAATCTTCTCTAGTCACATGAAATACATTCCCTAATGAATTCTTGAGAATTAGTGGCCCAGCTTCAATTTTGTCTAAAAAATCTTTATTGAAGAGCTTATCTAACCCAGTTCTCAAATCTAAACGGCCACTAGCATTGATGATCATGTTCACTTCCTTGAACTTGGATGCATACAGAAGAACAGTACTTCCACCTTTGCTGTGTCCCAATATTGCCTTTATTAGGCGTCCTTCTTGCATCCAATAAAGCACCACATCATGAAGATCACTTATTTCTTTCGAGTAATTCCCAAATTCAAACTTGCCTTCACTCTCCCCATTGCCAGAAAAATCAAATCTGAAAGTTGACAATCCTGCATTTGAAAGAGTTTTTGCTAAACTGACCAACAAACGAAAATCCTTACTGGCTATAAGACCATGGCAAAGTATGACAAGATCTTTTGACCCTGTATCGTGCAGGATCCCAGCCAAATTTTCTCCTGAAGAATTCAGAATACTCAATTTCTTCGTCGACACATCACAAGGATGCTCCATTGTTTATGTTAGAGAGATATACAAGGAGCACATACGATCCAGCCCAATTAGAGATCGGACTGAAAACTCGGGTGAGTGAAGTAAAAGGTACACCCCAGTCGATATCGATTATCAGGTCCCCAACTGGCAGCATACTAAAGTACAGTACAGCCTCATGCAACACAAATTACGTGTCCAGTATATTGATGTCATTGTCAAACGCATAAGAAAGCTGCTCATGTGCCTCTTTCTCTGCATTTTGATTGCCCCAGGTCATATGAAATTTTTGAAATTTCCCCAAGGATGCATTAAGCTCTCTCCCAAAGCCGATGCAATTCCCCCGCATACAAACTCTCGCCATGCTTCAGCTCGAACAAATGGAATTGGACCATTGTTGCGAACCCGCCATTTTTCCCAATTTTGCGGTGACCCCTGAATCTGCATTCTCCAAAGAAATCTTTTCTAACTCCTTTTGCTCTAGGCCTCATGTCCGTAGGAGAGTCTTACGCGCTCCAAATACGTCTCCCCTATCATCAAATCCACTCTTCAAGTACCTGAAATCAAGCGTAGTTTTCTGCCAAATAGAACCACGTTAGTGCATAAAAATTCACCATTTTTGGGGCTAACATAGAGCCATTTCATGCTACTCTATATACTCAAGCATTTGGTTGCTTGATATATCTTTGTAATACACGTCCTGATATACAGTTTGCAGTTTCTCAAGTATCAAGGTTCATGCAAAATCTGACAGTGTTACATTGGAAAGCAGTAAAGCGGATCTTTTGATATTTGAAGGGAACTTCAAATTATGCTGTGGTACTTTCAAAATCTACACATTTGTTACTAAAAGGATTTTCAGATTTTGATTGGGCAAGTGATAGAGACACAAGCAGAAGTACTAGTGGATTTTGTTTTTATCTTCGAGATTGTCTTATCTCGTGGCTTTCAAAAAGACAACCCACTATTGCAACTTCATCATGTGAAGCTGAATATCGTGCATCATTTATAGCTACTTTAGAGTCAGTTTGGTTGCAGAAGATCTTCAGTTATCTTGATGTGAGAGTACATGAACCCATTCAAATATTTTCAGATAGCCAGAGTGCTATAGCTATAGCAAAGAATCTAGTGCATCATGCAAGGATAAAGCATATAGAGGTACACTACCACTATATTCGAGAGCAGATAGCTAAGAAGCACATTGAGCTAGTTTATGTTTCTTCTAGTGAGAATGTTGTAGATATTTTTACCAAAGCATTGACTAGAGACAGTCATGAGAAGATTTGCAGGTTACTGAAGCTTGTACCATTTTGACATTGAAGGAGGGATTGTTGGAAACAATGTCCCATGGTCCAAAACTTGAAGCTATAGCTCTATAAGTTATTCTCTAGAAGCTCCATCTTCAACTCTCAAAGGGTGCTACACGCATATATTCTATTCTTTATCACTTGTATACATGAAAAAGAATGTGGGCATCATGGATATAATAAAAAGCTTCCAAACAATCTTCGTAGGTTCGATTCCCACGCGAAGCAGTAGCATATGAACGTTAGTTTTTTGAAAAGTATTTCATAAAAAGCAAACACGTGGGCGGACGTTGTTTTCTTCGTGATACGTTTTTTATCGTAGTTTTATTTAGATTTTTGATGTGCTTTTGGAGCTTAGACAACAACCATATAAGCAAGACCAAGTTCATTATGTACTCACTCACTCAAGCTCTCAAGGAGATCAAGGTGGAAGAGTCTCACACTCTTGAGGAGGTGGAGATTTGGTGAAGGAGAGCCTACTCTCTTGGAGCAAGAAGTCTTCTACAAGGTGGTGGTAACTATCTTTTGTGAGTTAACCTTGTGGTTGATTTACAATTTTGTTACACTATTTTGTGATAATAACTCACACTTAGATTATTTTGACATAATCTAAATTTTGTATCATCATCTTCTTGGATATTCTTCCATTAGTGAGTGCACTACTTTATATGGTTGAGTAGTACTCCCATGTTGTAATTTGGACATCTATTTTTAGTGAGTAAGCATCCAACTTATATTCCCTATCCTTGTCCTAAGATCTCTTTCTTTCTATCTCTCACTTATCATCTTGTCAATTAAGTTGTGTATGCTCAAAAGATCTTAGTATTGGAACGATCCTGGGGCCCCAAATTCCAACAATTTTTACAACTTTGTGAGAAGCATGGACACTTGGAGACATTCAGGTAACAAATCAAACATTCAATCATGAAGGTTTGATGAGAGAAGATTTTATACAGGTATTTTGTGAATAAGATCTTGAATAGATCTTGCATGATCTTGATAGATCTTGAATGATCTTGAAGATCTTGAGGTTTTATGAGTCAGTTGTCTATCCTTTGTTTGAAATTCTTAGCATTGGAAGAAGTAAGTCAAACATTCAAATTCTATCAGATTAGTGTTGCAGAGAGATAGAAAAAATACTTGTTATGTTGCAGAGGGTTATGAATCCTAAAATGCTTTCAGCAAGGTTTTTATGATAGATTAGCTAACCTTATTCTATACTTTGGAAAGCTAAGGAATTACAAGGAAAGCTATTGGCATGTATACAGTGCTAATAAAAAGGGTTCAGAGATTCTGTTTCAGATTCAGGTATCGATCATTGAAGATCAGATTTATTGAAAGAAGGAAGACGTTCCAAATTTCATAAAGTCTGATATATTTGAAGAATTCTGGATACTATTGTTAAGTCATCGAGAGGGGTGATGAAACATGAAGACTTATTTTTAGCCAAATGTGAAAGAATGCAGAGTCATACCTACAGGTATTCCTATTTTCACGTATTCATATATTTCCTTTATCAGTTTCTCTTTATGTTCCAACTTTGAAAGAAGAAGGAAGAAGGAGAATGTCTGGAGAAAGTTCCTGTTCGGTGTTCCTGTTCAGGAGAAGGTTCCAGAGTTCTATTGAAGAGAAATTTGATATTTGAGAGAGGCATGTTTTTAGAAGTACGCACATATATGTTTATACCACATTTTGAAGGAAAGAGGTATGAAGGATTTACAGCTTGAACAAGGATGAAGACATGAAGACATCATAGATTTTTTTATGAAATTCATGAGTTGACTTGACTTGACTGACTTGAAGTACAGTTAGAGATGAACCAGTAGTGTTCATAATACAATAAGTTGTGAGTTATCAGTCATAGGTTCCAGGATTCAGTTCTTGATTTTAGTGTATTTACATGACACAATAGAAATACATTGAGAAAACTTTCGTAAGATAAATGCAAGCTTGGGAGATCAGTTCGGGAGTACAAGCTTGAAGCTTGTGATAGTTTGCAAATTGTGATTATGAAGTTTGCAGATCCACTTCAGTTTGTACCAATATGACATTGCAGGGGGGATTGTTGGAAAACAATGTCCTCTTAGTCCAAAAGGCCTTAGTATACAGAGCATGTGTAGCTTTCTGTTATAGTTCCTCTACAAGAAAAAGAAGAAGGCGCCTTGGTTAAGGCAAGAGCCTCTCATCCAACCCGTGTGAGTTCAAGTCCTACGAACAGGAGCACTAAAAACGCTTTATTCGTTTGTTCATCTTTTGGGAGATAAAAGCACACATATGATGTCATGTACGATTCAGCGATAGAGTTTCTCTTCCAAAAGCATTTTCGAAATATGCGATCGCGTAGCTTTTGTCAATAAGTGCTATATAAGAAGTATCTTGGCTCATTATCTTTCATCCTTCACCTATTTCAGCATAAGCTTTGGAAGCTTTGTTCCCTCAATAGAGGTGGTGCTTTTAGCACATGGGGTAGCCATGTTGCTATCTTGGAGCATGTTGAGGAGCGGCTATGGAGTTCTTCTTGGAGAAGAAGAGTGTGCTCACACTCTTTCTTATAGAGAGGCTATTAAAAGCTTGGTGGTGTGGATCGACCATCCACATGATGTATTTGAAGATTGTCTTCTATATGAAGATTACGGGTTACTTCAAAGACATTGGATGGTGGTTAGCATAAGATTTACATCTTATGCTAAGAATTCAGTTACATATTCTCTTTATGCACACAGGTACTACTTGAAGTATATGGAAGTGGCATCCATATCAAGAGGAGTCCTATTTGGCATAGGTACAAGAGAATCAGTACGTATATGCTTTATGCATATTTGGATGAGGTATTCAAGAAGGTATGGTCATCTCAGTTTGAGGATTTCTGGCAACAAACGTGTTAGCATTCGTTGCTACTTTTGTAAGTATGTGATCTTTTCACACACCTGTCTAACTTAGGGTCTTCCATAGTCTAAGGTTAGATGAGGGTTTGTTGATTGTCAGTTTTAAACTGATCTTTCCTCTTTCTTTCACTCATATTCACTCTTCTACAACCTATTAGGTCACACATCTCATATATATTCAGATTTCAGTTCATACATCTGATATGTTTGTTACATTTGTACATTCACTCATCCATCTATTTCTATTCACATAGAGTGGTTGAGAGTTTTTCTCCCATATTGTAAATTGACATTTGTATATATGATAGTGTGAATAAGTAGTGGCTTATGTAACACTTTACACATGTTGTCTAATCTTTCTCTATCTTTGTCTCATCATTCGTGTGATTAAATGTGGTATGTTTATGTTTTGTCAATATTGGAAGATTGTTGGAATTTATGTTGTAGACCCTCGACATAGTGAACTTGGACCTGTGGTATTAGTAATGGGCCTACTAAATTTCCAACATTATTTGCCATGCCTTTGATGTCTAGAATGCCTAGACCCCCATGATCCTTTTGACTAATACGTGTAGTCCATTTAATTTTGGGGGCACATCTTTTGTTGGGGTCTCCCATCCATAGAAAGTTTCTACATATTCTTTCCAATTTGATAATCTCTTGATGCTTCAATCTCAAAATAAGAGAGAAAGTAAATAATGGATGAGATAAGTGTTACACTTATGTGTTCCTCGAGTAGCTTTGATGTGAACCTTTTCCCTATACATGGGCACTTTTCACTCTAGTGCTGGCTAGAGGTTTTTTCCCCATGTTACCACATACTTAATACTCTTATATGTGGTGGTACTTTGTACTTAGGGATATTATTCAGCTCTTACTTCAGCTCAGTACATCGATCAATAGAGAGAGCTATTCTAGCCATTGTCTTCTCCATGTGTCTTGCTGCGTTTGTGCTCCTTTGTGTGTGCTTCTTGTGTGTCTCTCGCACTTCTACACACACCCAATAGTGGTATCAGAGTAGGTTCAGCTTCTTCTCAAGTTTCGGTTTTTCGCGTCGTGGTGCGCACACTTTAACAGTGCAAATCGACTTCGGAGCATAGAGCTGTGAATTTCAGAAGCCATAAAACATTTCCACCAGGTGCGCTGGGGTTTTACGCCCATGTCGAAGCCATTCGTGTAGTGAGAATCGCCATCACAGTGATGATTTGTGAGCTAAAATTTCAGCACTAATTTTAGTTTTTGTCGAAGTGAAGATTTTGTCACATTCTTGTTCCTTAGTGAAATGGCGGGTAGCAATGACTTGTTTGGCATGCTTCAAGCTGAAGATAAGCTTGATGGGACCAACTATCCAATGTGGTCTTAGATGATGAAGCATGTTCTTGTTGCAAAACAACTTTGGAACATAGTGGCAGATGTAGATCGAAGACCGGCAAGTGCTTCTACTTCATAGTCTACTGTCACAGATGGAGCTTCTTCTTCGAGTACAGTGGTTTCTCCTTCTCCACCTACACAGGAGCGGATTAGATGGGATGGAAAAGATGCTCAAGCTCATGCTTTGATTGCGCTTTTAGTGAAGCATCATATAGTTCCACACATTCGTTCATGTTGTACATCTAGACAGGCATGGGACACTCTTGCTTCTTTGTATGCCGTGCATAATGAAGCACGTGTTGCATACTTGAGGAAGCAACTTGAGGATGTATGTATGGCTGAAAATGAGTCGGTGGATGTGTATGTGACACGCATCAAGGACTTGAAAGAGCAATTGACAAAAATAGATGAGATCATTCCGGATGTATCACTCATTTCTACATTATTGAAAGGATTACCGAAATCTTTTCAAAGCTTTGCTGCTACACTCCATTTGGTTGCAAAAGGAAATCCTAATATGTATGCATTTGATGAGGTTGTGTCTCTTCTTTTGCAAGAGGAGCAATCTAGAGTGAATAGGAGTGGTTTGATTGAGGGAACGCAAGCACTTGCTATCTCACAAAAGGGAAAAAACAAGTATGGTTCAGCTTTGGGTTCATCAAAACCAAAGCCTCAAGCTTCCTCTTCCACTCATTCCTCTAATGATGGTGATTTGCAAAAGAAGAAGAGATGCAAATATTGCCGAAAGGCTGATTGATGAGTGTAGAAAGCTTGCTAAACGCAATGAAAAGAAGACAGAATCCGGCATGTCTATTGCTGAAAATTCAGCAAATGCAAAGAATGATGAAGCTAACATGGCTCAAGATTTTTGGGCATGTGTTGTTACATGTCATTATGATGCTTCTTTACATTCTAAATGTATGGTTGTGAGTGAGGCTGATTCGGATTGGTTCTTTGATAGTGGTGCTTCAAAGCACATAACATCATGCAAAAGATTGTTTGCCTCTTTGAAAGATGCACCTAGAGGAGGACATGTGGTGTGTGCAAACAATGCCTCTTATCCTATCATTGGAGTAGGAGAAATTGAGCTTAGGGTTGCAAATGGAGGTGTGATTCTCTTGAAAAATGCATTGTATGTGCCCGGTATCAAGAAGAACTTAATTTCAGTTCCATTGATTGCCAAAGTTGGACTTCATGTACACTTTGTTGATGATAAGTGTATGGTTCATGATTTCAGCAATGGCGATATTATCGTGATGTTTGATACATGATGTACTAGTTTGTATCGCATGGATACATACAAGAGGGCTGCCTCGAATGCCTTAGTTGCTCATACTTCTTCCATGGCTGAGATGGAGCTTTGGCATGCTCGTTTTGGTCACTTGAACTTCAATAGTTTGCTCTACTTGCAAAAGGAGGGCATGGTTATTGGCTTGCCTACACTTGAGTCCATTGAAAAGCATGCATGTGAAGGTTGCATTCTTGGAAAAATGCATCGTGCTTCTTTTCCAAAAGATGGTCATATACACACTACAAGAAAATTACAGCTTGTTCATAGTGATGTATGGGGTCCCATCAAGACTCCATGTTTTGGGAAGCATGTATATTTTGTTACCTTCATTGATGATGCTACTCGCCATACATGGGTGTATCCTATGAAAGCAAAGAATGAGGTATTTTCTTGCTTCAAAGCATTTTTAGCTATGGCTGAAAATTTTTCTTCACAAAAGCTTTTGACTCTACGCACAGATCGTGGTGGTGAGTACATGTCACATAAGTTTAATGCTTTTCTTCATGAAAGAGGTATTTCACACTAATGTACGGTGCCATATACACCTCAACAAAATGGTGTTACGGAGCGTAAAAATAGAACTCTACTTGAAATGGCACGATGTATGGTTGAAGGAAAGCATCTTCTTGATAAGTTTTGGATGGAAGCGGTCATGTGTGCAAATTGTGTTGAATTGCTACCCTACAAAAGCATTGAGAGTCATCACTTCTTATGAGGCTTGGAATGGTCATAAGCCTATGGTTAGTCATATGCGTGTGTTTGGTTGTTTGGCATATGCTCTTGTGCCATCACAACAACGTCACAAACTTGATGACAAGGCAAAGAAATGTATATTTGTTGGTTATAGTGTTGAAAGTAAGGGATACCAATTGTACCATCCATTGATGAACACAATTATTGTGAGTCGAGATGTGGTATTTGCTGAAAATTCAGTTTTTCCTCTACTTGAATGCAAAAAACTACCAACAGTTAGCTCATAAGAGGTGTTCGATACACTCATGCCTTTGTTCCAAAATGGTGCCTCGACTATGGCCATGTAGACCAGCCAACTGAGGCTCAAAGGGCTGAAAAATTCCAGACAAATAGGGCTAAAAATGGAGAGAATTTCCAGCAAACATGGCTGAAAAAGTTAAGTAAAAAAATATCCATACTACTAGAAATTTCCGGCCACATTTTGTTGAACATTTGCGTCAAAATATGGGTGAAACTGAGCATGAAATTCAACCCACGCATGATGTACATATTGAAGATGTTTTACGTAATGAACGCATGTCTATCAAGAGTGCACAATCTATGCAAAAGTGGCTGATACAAACTTTGCAGGACAGCAAATTGAGTGCACCTTTACTTAGTAGAACAAGATCAAGCTCTCACCATGCATCAAGTAATTTTGTGGATTATTCTCTTATTGCTACAGCATGTAATGAAGAGCCACTTTCTTTTGAAGATGCATATGACGATCCATAGTGGATGAGTGTTATGCAATCAGAATTGGATTCCATACATAGGAATGGTACTTGGGAGTTATGTGAATTGCCAAACGGAAAGAATGCCATTGGTACAAAGTGGGTTTACAAGATTAAGAGAAAGTCGGATGGTAGCATTGATCGCTATAGAGCTAAATTGGTTGCCAAAGGATATGCGCAACAATATGGCATTGACTATGAGGAAACTTTTGCACCTACTTCACGCATGACTACCATTCATGCCATGGTTGCATTGGCTGCCCATCGAGGTTGGAGTGTGCATCAGTTGGACATAAAAACAGCCTTCTTGAATGGTGATTTGCAAGAAGAGGTTTATGTGAAGCAACCTCCTGGATTTGCTATGAAAGGGAAAGAGCATATGGTTTGTTGCCTGCATAAAGCCTTGTATGGTCTCAAGCAAGCTCCACATGCATGATATGCCAAAATCCATAAGCACTTGATTGCTCTTGACTTCACATGTAGTCGGATTGAAAGCCCACTCTATGTACGCAAAAATGGGGCTGATCTTATAGTGCTTGTTCTTTATGTCGATGACATACTCTTGACTGGGTCATGTGATGCAAAACTTGACATTCTTATGGCTGATTTGCAGCATACTTTTGATGTCACTTATCTTGGTCTTTTGAGCTACTATCTTGGCATCTAGTTTGTATCCGTTGAGGGGGGAATTGTTATGCATCAAGCAAAGTATGTTGAAAAAATACTTCAGCATTTTGACTTTGAGGATTATAAGCTAGTTTCCACACCAGTTGAGACAGGATTCAGGTTCTTAGTTGAGGATTCCAGTGATGCATTTGACACTTCTCTTTATCAACAAGCTGTGGGATGTCTTATATATGCATGCATCACAAGGCCTGATATACAATATGCAGTTTCCCAATTGAGTCGATTCATGCATAGCCCTGTCACTAAGCATTGGCAACCGATGCAATGTGTGTTTAGATATCTCTGAGGCACTTTGAGCGTAGGTCTCTTTTATGGCACAGATGTTCAACCATGCTTGCATGCTTTTACAGATAGTGATTGGGCTAGTTGTTATGATACTCGCCTGTTCACTAGTGGTAATTGCTTTTTCCTTGGAGACTCATGCATATCTTGGTTGAATAAGAAGCAACCTACAGTGGCGACATCGAGTTGTGAAGCTGAGTACAGGGTAGTTTTCACAGCGACAGTGGAGTGTATATGGCTAAGACGCCTATTGATGGATCTTTGCATGGAGATTGATGTTGCTACGCATATTCTCATAGATAGTCAGAGTGCTTTGGTTGTTGCACAAAACCCAGTGTTTCATGCACGGACCAAACATATTGAGGTGCATTATCACTATGTGAGAGAGCGCCTTCATGTAGGAGATATTGATTCGGTATATATGCCTACACAAGATAATGTGGCAGACATATTCACCAAAGCTCTTCCATGGGAAAAGTTTGAAGCTTTTTGCAAAGCTTTAGGCTTGTTACCTTGTGGGGGCTGATCTGTCACTCCCTGTATGTGTTCACATCATTCGCTCCAGGGGGGTTTGTTACACTTATGTGTTTCTCGAGTAGCTTTAATGTGAACCTTTTCCCTATACATGGGCACTTTTTACTCTAGTGCTGGCTAGAGGTTTTTTCCCCATGTTACCACATACTTGATATTCTCATATGTGGTGGTACTTTGTACTTAGGGATATTATTCAGCTCTTACTTCAGTTCAGTACATCGATCAATAGAGAGAGCTATTCCAACCATCGTCTTCTCCGTGTGTCTTACTGCATTTGTGCTCCTTTGTGTGTGCTTCTTCTGTGTCTCTCGAATTTCTACACACACACACAAAGAATAGAATATATATGAGCCTTTACAATTTAATAAAATAGTGAAGAAGATGAGCATGAGGCAATCAAGGTACCTTAGGGGACTAGAAAGGGAGAAATCCTTGTTAAACATGAAAATGCGTTTGGACCATGACTCTTTATTATTGCTGGAAGCTTTGATCATGCACTTAACTACAAGCTTGTTGCTAAGGCCTAAATTTCTATAATGTCCAAGGCATTGAGATCCTTGGGGCTACTATAGATTTCCATTACGTTTAGGCACTCCCCTCTTATTATGGTCTCCCATGCAAAGAAAAGTTTTACAGATTTTTTGCATATTCAAAAACTCATTGTTGTTTGGTCTCTACTAGGCTAGAAAATAGATGATCGAGCAATTAAAGAACATGTTCATCACAATCACTTTTCCAACCATATTAAGTTTCACATCCCTCTAGTATAAGAGATTCCATTGATCTTCTCTAGTAGGAAGTCCCAATGCTAACTCATAACAAAACCCAAAGGGATGCCTAACATATGGAAAATTTGAATTCATGAAAGCTCCATGAAACTCTGATCAATAAGAATCTACCATGGGGGCTACGAAATTGACTTGAAAACAATCTTGAAGTGGTTTAATTTGGACAAAGAGGTAGTGCGAAAGACATCAAGATAGGGCTACATAAAGAAAATGCACTCAATTTGATTCTAAAGAGACGTTGGTGTTATTGGTGAGGAGCGTAAGCACCATCCAATTTTTGCATTGAGATAGAGAAATCCCCCTAGTATTTCCTAATTATATTTGGTTTTTGTTTAAGCAAATAATTCCATCTATAGCAATATCAAAGAGCCCAAGGTTAACAAGCAGCATTTTGCGATAGAGCACTTGAGAAGAATAGATGATAAGAGATTTTCGTTGATGTTCATTTGAGTTGGAGCATTTCCCATAAGAAGTGAGATCATCTTGATGAACATTGATCAGGTAATGTAGGTAATGCATGTGTGCGTACTAACTATTCACGACCTACTCGAGATTGACGAGCTTTTTGTTCGTCCTTATCAACTCAGGGAAAGCAACAAAGAGCGTCTTCCTCCTTTCTTCTTCATCATCACGCGTCTACCCTTTAAAGCACGAAACTCCTTGCTTCTGATTCTTGTCGGTCGTTCTCATGTTTAACTTTATACTATAAGCAATCCTGATCATTGCTTATAGTATAAAGTAAAGGGAAAATATACTGTTTTGAATTCTTCTTTTTTCAGATCAAGTTGTGATTGAAGATGTTTAAAGAAGACTCTACAAAGAATTTGAGATGAAGGACCTTGGTGACTGACACTACATTTTTGGCATTCAAGTCTCTTGAGTGGAGAAGCAGATACCTCTCTTTGAATATTGATAGGTTTGAGATGGCCAACTCTTAGTCGGTCTCTACACCTATGGAATCAACTTTCAAACTCATCAAGAATGAGAATGGTGTTCCATATGATAAAAGTCTATATATAAAATGCATATGATGTCTCCTATATTTGAATATCACAACACCTAATATCTATTTTGCAGTGAACTCCCTTTCCAAATATCTACAAGTCCTAAAAGTATCTGATTGGGATGCATCAAATAGGTTAATAACATATTTGGTACTTTTTCACTTGGATTTTTTTATGCAGAAGATACACTAAGTCTCCATGGATTTAATGATTCAAATTATGTAGCAAATTTGGTTGATAAAAAGTGCGATAGTAAAACTACTTCTTCTTATTAAATGGAGCTATTGCATAGAGTTCCAAAAAGCTAAGTACTATAAGATTATCCTGTATAGAACCTCATTATGAATATTTCAAAGCCTGATTTTGTGAAGCTATTTCTACTTGATAGATACTTGGAAGAAGATTCTTTAGCTCAAAACCAACATATAAGTATTTTTTGTGATAATGTTTTTGTTGAATCTTTGAAAAGAAATCTAGTCACACATTAATGAACTAAGAAATTGAAGTAAGGGATCATTTACGGAGAGAAATATGAAAACTAGAAATATCAGCTTACATCATTGCAATGCAAAGCAATGTAGTTGACCCCTTCAATAATAGCTCATAGAAAGGATTTTTTCATAAAGCAGAGTTCATCATTTTGTATGATGAAGCTCCCCATAAGAGAAGGAAGTCATGTGTAACGGAAGGCTCATCACACATCTGAAGGGCTTTGGTGTGCAGAACAAGAGGAGGAAGGAGGAGATGGAACGAGAGAGAAGAGAGGAACGACGCGCGGATATGTGTGGGAGCCTCAAAACCCACATAATGATCTCTCTTGAGGCAATACTCTATATATGATGTATATATATGAATATGGGGGTAAGGTCACATGACCCTTACATCCCCAACAATCTCCCACTTAAGGGTCAATGTGACCATAAGTGGTAACATATACAAAGAATGATGTAGGACTATACAATAATCTACACGAAGAGTCCGGATCGCTACCCATACTAGATCAGCCTACACCAACTGCCTCGAACAAGGTGTATCCATGCACCTCAAACTGCTCTAGACTTATATCGATAAGAGTCGAGCTCACATCTGACTGATGCAAGAACTGATGAAGTTCCTGCAAAGCTCCCACTCGCTCTATGCCTATGTCAATCATTGAACGACTGACAACTCCAAGTGCAAATGCTCCAATAGCAACTGCAATGTCTGGTCTCGAGCATAACAACTCGTACATCAGACTCCCGAATGCTGACGAAACATGTGCTATCCTGGATAACCTAAGTATGTCGGCCATGCCTGTATCCAAGGCATCCAAAGCACCATCATCAAGATCAACATGTCCTGACATATCTATGTCAACATCTGGCATGAGCGAATCCAAGAATGACTGCATAACTATTGACTCCTCAGCATCTAAATCAGCCATGCTCGTAACCAAGGATGTATCTAGCTGTGCATCCTGAGAGCTAGTATGCTCTGGCATACACTGTGTATCATAAGAGCTATCATGCTCTACCACACCAAGTGTATCATCATGCTCCACATGAGCTAACTGCACAACATCAACACCAAGGTCAAACTGATAATTAAACTCTAACTGAGTATCATCACATCTCTATATGAGCATCTACATCATGCTCTAAAGCATCCAACTGATCATCCGAAGTGTGCTCCATAAGAGCATCCATATGATCAACAAAATCATGCTCTATATAAGCATCATGAACATCCGAATCATGCTCTACATATGCATCCATCTGAGCATCAGAATCATGCCATACATGTGCATCAAGAATGTCCATAGACCTATCTATAGGTAGACAGAATGAGACATGACGAGTCTCACATCGCACATAAGGCTGAACTCCCACTGAGACGAGACTGTCTCTCACATTAAGTACCTATAGTGGATACCTGTGCCCAACCCTGGCACCTCTGACAAGCATAAGCTGTCCCAACCGCAACTGAAAATGATGCTCACCAAGGAATGCATAACATCTGCTCTCCTGTAACTGGCTAACTAAAATCAAGCTCATAGGGAATGAAGGCACATAGCGTACATGTCTGAGCATAAGTGATGCTCCACTAGGTAGCATAAGGCATATATCTCCTACACCCTCAATGTCATATGTCGTACCGTCAGGCAACTGCACACATCCACGACTCTCACATGAGAATCGACAAAACCACTCAGGATGTGGAGTAACATGAAAAGTACTAATGCATCAAGCAACCAAGCCATATGTGTGCTATCCAATGAACAAGAGGAATCCTGAGATGATCCATAGGAGAAAATGACATCACCATCACTGGCATAATCAACTATCATAGACTCTCCTGAAATCATTACCTGACCTGCATCACATGCATATCTCTGACGTCGTCGTCGCATCCGCCTGAAGCAACATTGTCGAATATGGCCCTCATGACCACAATGCCAGCATCAAAGTCGTCGATGTGATCTATGTCTCACATGAGTCAATGGACTCGCATACATATCATGTAGTCTCTACCATAATGCACTACTCGTCTCCTCATACATAACAGACTCATATATAGAATCCACAAGCTCTATCGGATAGTGGAGCTGGCGAATGCATCCATATCCATCCATACATGGTCGGTCATGTCACGAGGCCTCTGTGCATCTCTATGCACATACATGTGTAACCCTGCACGAACCAATGTATGCCACATCTGAGCTTTCCATCTCGAAAAGTCAGTGCCATCAAACAGAGAAGACACCATGCTGGCAATCTAAGAGACCAAAACTGTAACAAGAGACTAGAAACAATACTCTATCCTGAATAGGATCACACATGCATATCCATATGCATAACTCACATCACATATGTCTCTGTGGAGAAGAAAACCATGTGAACCACCTGTCACATAACCATGCATCTAGCATGCACATAAAACCATGAGCATAAGCCTGCTTACCAAGTCTCCAAAATGACCAAGTAGATGTGAAAGAATCGTGGGAAAAATTCGACAGAGTATTCCCTATAAACTGAGCAATCAAACAAGATAACCAATAACCAAAGAACAATAAGTAACATGCCACCACCTGTCACTGATCCAACCAAAGATAATGGCAACTACATATGCCAAAAAGTGATAGCAATATATGCCAATATAATGGTGATGCACCTCCCACTCAAGAATGAATCCTGTAAGATGGTCCAACCTATCACAAATAACCTGTGACCAAGTCCAAGTGAATGGAGATAGACAATGATCCAAAGCTATCACACAAGCTTCAAGATCCACTAGAGCTTCTTTCTAGCATAAAAGCCGATGATATTTCGGCAGCATCTCCTCTGTAAAATGGACTCTAGAACCAAAATAACCATGTGGGAATCACCATCCACATAAGCCAAGAATCACACTGGCAAATACATATCAATCAATGACCAAATGCTAATAACGGTGACAAACAAACGTGTAACTGAGGCTCCAATCTGGATCATGTACCTGCAAAGAAAACAAAAGATACAAGTACCAACCAAGATCCATAATCAACTCTCATAGAATTGTGTGCAACCGGAAAATAAATTCGTAACCAAGTGGCATAAGAAAGATATAGACCACAATGCCACTATACATCCATGATCAAACTCATGATGACATAAACCTCAAAAAAGAGTATACCACAATGTCATCTTACATGCCAAACACGTAACAAGATCATGCTCTACTCTCATATGAAGGAGCTAACACAATGATCATACATGTACAATGTCTTGAAGCTCTAAAAATAAGAGCTTGGACATCAAAAATTCTCTCTCGAAGAAGTTCCAAAGCAAATTCAACCTCCAAGTGCAATTAGGGTTGTTTGGGCAAAACTATACTGCTCTGTGTTTTGCTATTTCAGAGGTGATAACCTCTGAATCTGAACTTTTGGTCTTCAGCAAACTTCAACATCTAACTCTTGGCTACGTGACGAGATAAAGAACACCTCAATCGGAGGTGCGTAGCTCAAGATATGCATAAAACAAGCACCTGCTATCAATTTCACTATCACCTACAACACTACTACTCTGTATTTCGCAGTTTTGGTGACTTTGTACTTAGAATCCGAATCTGAGTTCTTCTACAAAGTTGTAGCTATCTTTCCAAGCTACGAGCAGCAAGTTGAATCATCGCATTCCGATCTGTAGAACTCAAGTTATGACAAAAAAACCGACCTGCTATCCTACTCAATGTAGATTCATCTTCTACAATTCTCTACGTTTTTCGAATTTTCGGCACTTCAGAAGTCCGAAGCAGATTTTGCACCCTTCTGTAAAGTTGTAGCTCTCTGTGTTAGCTACACACAAAACTTTAAAACGCATCAATCTGAGCTTCCTAGCTCGAGTTATGACCGAAATACTGAGCAGCTGTCAAGAGATGTCGACCTGCACTTCTACTCCTTTTGACCTAAGCTTCCATTGAAGCTTCTTGCACACGAGCCTTCAACATGCTCTGATACCAATGAAGGGCTTTGGTATGCAGAACAAGAGGAGGAAGGAGGAGATGGAACGAGAGAGAAGAGAGGAACGATGCGCGGATATGCATGGGAGCCTCAAAACCCACATAATGATCTCTCTTGAGGCAATACTCTATATATGATGTATATATATGAATATGGGGGTAAGGTCACATGACTCTTACATCCCTAACAACATCTTCAAGAAATAAGGAAAGGCAAGCATGTTTCCATTTTAGTTATTGGCTGCTTTAGATGATGATGGGCTTGAGTGAAGGTTATCAAATATTCAATTCCACACTATCCCATCAAAGAGGTGGAAAATATTGTTTTACTATATGATGAATTTCTTTACTATGGTAGATTATGTTTTAGATTGATTTAGTTTTCTTTTCACTTCCGCAATCGAAGTGAATAAATGAAATTATAATTCAACTCAAAGTTCTCAAAGTTTTCCTGTATTTAAGGAAAAACATTAGGGTGGCACACATTTTTTGAAGGCAGTTCTACATGGCCCATATCTCTCTATTCCTTCATCACTTTTAGTTGGTGAAAAATGATGAAATGGTCTAAAATATTTGGAGAATAAGCTTACTGAGAGATATTTGAGCTCCAATCTCAAGTTATAGAGGCCCAAAGATTGTAGGTAAGTGTTGATGTGGTATGCCCCTTTCTCTTACACTGGTACCACTGATGTGGTTATCTATCTTGCTCTGATACCACTTCTTGTTGATGCAGCAAGGCTCGGTCCTTATCGAGCTTGCAGAATTTGCCACGCGAAAGAAGAACTAAGCTAGAGTGATTTAGAACACCTCTGTAATCAATCAATAGCTTAGAAAAGTTCTTGACACTTCAATATATAAGACTGCGCTTTAAATTCATAGAAAAATTTCACTAGAACTTCACGGGACTATCACTCGAGTGTCACTAGACTTATACCGGAATCTTGCCGGAATAAACTTCAATTCTGTTTGTAATAACTTCAAGTGTGTATATATGAGGTAAGGAAGTGATGCACGAGCTTCCTTTACTGAATGAACTTTTTCTGAAGTTTAGAGTAAAACTTCACCAGTTCAGAATGCCTCTTTTCAGTCAGGCTTTTTACTGCGTGTAGATATCTTTTCCATCGAAAACTTTGATCAGTTTATAGTAGAGACGTCTAGCTACAAAATGAGCTATCTCTCATAGAAAACTCTACTTTACTCTGCGAGATATACTTCGTTGTTCTACCGGAAAATGCATTTTTTGAGAAAACTGTAACTGATAGAAAAATACGTTACTGTGGAAACATTAACTATTAACTGGCTTTAACTGTTAACAAACTTTCTACCGTAATACAAGAATACTCAGAGTTCTTCACATACGAACAATGCACGCAAACTTCCACATGAGCATGTGTTTTCTATTAGAGAAGATGAGTACAAATTAGCTTGGCCTCTTCTTGCTCAAGCTACAGAAACTCTCCTACACTCAGTAGTTTCTTCTACCATCTCTCTTAGATGAATACCCAAACATTTCAGGTTTCTGTTATTCATCTCTACATACGCGATCTCTGGCGTCTTCTAACTTCCTCTACTCAACCTCCCTTTTTTTTTCAGCTCTCTTTGTGCTTTATTTATACTGCGCGCTCTTCTCACGCACGTTCTAGCTCGCACTTCCCTCTCTTATTCTTATGCACGTTTTCTCTGTATATACAGTTTGATTCGAATTTTGATTCTGCGCTGTACATAATGGTCGTGGATTTGTCCCTTCATTAAGGCTTTTGATTTTTTGAATATTATGATTCTGCTTCTCTTTGTCTTTCCTTGTCTGTACGTCAAATTCATGAGTGTTTCTTCAACAGCTCCCCCGCAATCACTAATTTGACATCTTCCGATCTTTCATATATCTTCCTTTCTTTTATACCTGCCATTTCTTTGAATCTGCTTGTCTTCGTTCCATCCAAGCTTTTTGTCAAAATGTCTGCAATCTGATCTTTTGTCGGAGTGTATACTATTTCTATCTCTTTTTCCATTACCTTTTCCCTCAGGAAATGATATTGAATCTCTATGTGTTTTGTTCTTGCATGAAATACTGGGGTCGCTGCAAGATATAGAGAGCTCATATTGTCTCCATGTATAATTGGTATACCTTGATCAAAGCCCAAGTTTTTTAGCAAGGTCTGCATCCATATAACTTCTTTAGCTGCTTCTACAAGTCCTTTATATTCAGCTTCTGTTGATGATAAAGCCATTGTGTGTTGTTTCTTCGAGCACCAGTTTACTAGTGCTCTATACACCTTTCTTGCGTAACATATACACCATGATTTGTGTATGTGATTTCCATTCCTAGAAAGTATGATAACTTTCCTAGGTCACTAATCTGAAACTCCTTTTCCAGTAATCTTTTTACTTCTGTAATTCCTTCGTCCGAGGTTCCTGTGATTATTATGTCATCTACATAAATACAAATGTAGATCATACCTTCATCTGTTCTCTTTATGAGTAAACTTGCGTCTGCCTTCGAACTTTGGTATCCAAGTTCATTCAGATACTTCACAAGTCTGTAGTTCCACGCTCTTGGAGCTTGCTTCAATCCATAGAGAGCTTTCCTTAATCTGCAAACAAAGTTTGGGTATCTGGAACTTACAAACCCTTCCGGTTGTTCCATATAGACTTCATCTGATATATATCCATTCAGAAACACATTCTTTATATCTAGCTGACTTAGCTTCCATCCTTTCGATGCTGCTATAGCAATCACTGTCCTTATGGTTGACATTTTTGCCACCGGACTAAACGTTTCATCATAATCTATGCCATGCATCTGAGCATAGCCTTTGATGACCAGTCTAGCTTTGTATCTGGCTATCCTTCCATCTGCAAGCTTCTTGACCTTGAAAACCCATTTATTTCCGATTATTTTCTTACCATTTGGTTTCGCAACAAGTTCCCATGTCTTGTTCTCTTCCAATGCGCTGAACTCTTCTTCCATCGCTTCTTCCCATTTCTTCTTGCCTTTAGCTTCATCATAGCTCTATGGTTCTTCATCATCTTTGACCATATATGCATAATCTTTCTGAGTTATGTATGAGGTATCATAAGAATACCTTTCTGGTTGTCTTCTAGTTCTGTTTGACCTTCTTGGTTCAAGTTCTTCTTGTGTATCTAAATACACATCTTCATTAAATCTCGAATCATCTTCATTTCTCATACCTGATCTGATCCTGGACGTACTTGCCTGCATATGATCTTCATCTCTGTTCACTTGCACAATTGATTTTCCTTTTTCTCTTCTTCTTATTTCTTCTTCAAATTCTTCAGTCGTATGACTTTGATCTGCATACCGGCTTTTCTGTTCATCAAATGTAACATCTCTGGAAACAGTAAACTGTTTTGTTAGAGGACTCCATAACCTGTAACCCATATGTTTTTCATCATATCCAACGAACACATATTTCTCTGCTTTTGGTTCAAGCTTATGTCTTAGTTGTGACGGTATATAAGCATAAGCTACTGATCCAAACACTTTGCAATGATCAAGTGTTTGCTTCTTACCCCACCAAGCTTCATAAGGGGTCATTCCATCTAACGCTGTACATGGTAATCTGTTTACCAAGTATGTAGCTGTATTTACAGCTTCAGCCCAAAGATAATTTCGACAATCCTTTTCGTTTAGCATAGCTCGTGCAAACTCAACTAGAACTCGGTTCCTTCTTTCTGCTACTCCATTCTGTTGTGGCGTATATCTACAGGTTATTTCTCTCTTAATACTTGCGTTCCAAAAATAGTCATTGAACTCTCGGGAGAAGTATTCTCCCCCTCCATCAGATCTTAGTCTTTTAAGTTTTCGTCTGGTAAGTCTTTCAGCATATGCATGAAAATGCCTGAAAGCTCCAAACACTTTTGATTTTTCTTTCAAAACATAAAGAGTTACCCACCTTGTTGCATCATCAATGAATAAAACATAGTACCTCGATCCAGTGATAGATCCTTCTTTCGTTGGTCCCCATACATCTGTATGAATAAGCTCAAGTATTCCATCATGTTTGAATCCTTTCTTCTGGAAAGGTAACCTGTGGGCTTTTCCCATCTAACATGCTTCGCACTTATGTATCATATGTTGGTTCTATACGTTCGGTAATCCCAGTACCGACTGATTTGCGATCATAGCTTTAATTCCTTTTTCATTAAAGTGACCTAATCTCTTATGCCAAAGATCAAGTTTTGTGATCACCTTTTCACCATGTGTGAGCAACGCTTGGCCAATGTTCCCTTGTACTCTTAAAGTAAAGAGTCTGCCTTCTTTCTTACCAGAGACAATCTGGTTGTATCCGTTCTCGGGATCTTCTACAAATACTCCTTCATTTGTAAATCTGACCTGAAAACCTTTTTTGACTATCTGTCCCACACTAATTACATTTTTCGGTATTGTTGGAACATACAAAACATTGGTTAGCAAATCTGCTCCACTCTTGCATTTTACTTTTCCAATTGAATGTACGCTATGTCTCGTATTGTCACCTGTTTGAAAAGAGTGACTGGAACTACCTTTTTCTAGTTCTGACATCAGTTCTATATTTCTTGATAAATGATTAGAACATCCTGAGTCAATGTAAAATACCTTTAGATCTTCGTTATCTGATGTACTGATAGAATTCATCATCAACGATGTATGACTTTCATTTTGCGTGTCATTTGCGTAGTTGTTGTAGGTGGTGTTGTAGGATTGATTCTGTCCCCAACTCCTTGCTCCACCTCTGCCATAGCCTCCTCTTTGGCCTTGTCTACCTCTTTGATGTTGACTATCATCTTCAAAATTCAGCTTCTTTTCTTCTCCCGTTACATACGTCATTAAGTCCTTACTCATAAGTAAGGTTTCCATGTGCATCACCCATGCGGGGTAATTATCTCTATCCAATTTATCAATTTGTACATGATCTATCATGATCTTTCTTGTTTCTGTTTCTTCCGGTGAACTTTGAGAGTCTTTCTGTTCTTCTGAATCTTTCTCGTTCTGAAACCACTTGTGTGGTTAACCGGGCTCTTGGATCTAACCCGCTCTAGTTAGATATGCCTTGCTCTGATACCACTGTTGATGTGCTATGCCCCTTTCTCTTACACTGGTACCACTGATGTGGTTATCTATCTTGCTCTGATACCACTTCTTGTTGACGCAGCAAGGCTCGGTCCTTATCGAGCTTGCGGAATTTGCCACGCCAAAGAAGAACTAAGCTAGAGTGATTTAGAACACCTCTGTAATCAATCAATAGCTTAGCAAAGTTCTTGACGCTTCAACATATAAGACTGCGCTTTAAATTCACTGAAAAATTTCACTGGAACTTCACCGGACTATCACTGGGCTGTCATTGGACTTATACTGGAATCTTGCCAGAATAAACTTCAATTCTGTTTGTAATAACTTCAAGTGTATATATATGAGGTAAGGAAGTGATGCGCGAGCTTCCTTTACTGAATGAACTTTTTCTGAAGTTTAGAGTAAAACTTCACAAGTTCAGAATTCCTCTTTCCAGTCAGGCTTTGTACTGTGTGTAGATATCTTTTCCACCGAAAACTTTGATCAGTTTATAGTAGAGACGTCTAGCTACAAAATGAGCTATCTCTCATAGAAAACTCTACTTTACTCTGCGAGATATACTTCATTGTTCTACCGGAAAATGCGTTTTCTGAGAAAACTGTAACTTACAAGAAAATACGTTACTGTGGAAACATTAACTATTAACTGGCTTTAACTGTTAACAACCTTTCTACCGTAATACAAGAATACTCAGAGTTCTTCACATACGAACAGTGCACACAAACTTCCACATGAGCATGTGTTTTCTATTAGAGAAGATGAGTACAAATTAGCTTGGCCTCTTCTTGCTCAAGCTACAGAAACTCTCCTACACTAAGTAGTTTCTTCTACCATCTCTCTTAGATGAATACCCGAACATTTCAGGTTTCTGTTATTCATCTCTACATACGCGATCTCTGGCGTCTTCTAACTTCCTCTACTCAACCTCCCTTTTTTTCTTCAGCTCTCTCTCTGCTTTATTTATACTGCGTGCTCTTCTCACACACGTTCTAGCTCGCACTTCCCTCTCTCTTATTCTTATGCACGTTCTCTCTGTATATACAGTTTGATTCGGATTTTGATTCTGCGCTGTACATAACGGTTGTGGATTTGTCCCTTCATTAAGGCTTTTGATTTTTTGAATATTCTGATTGTGCTTCTCTTTGTCTTTCCTTGTATGTACGTCAAATTCGTGAGTGTTTCTTCAACAGTAAGAACTCATAGATTTCAGCAAATAGCAAGCAAGCCAACAATGGAATTTTTTAGCGCAACTTAGATGCATCCTCTCAACATGATTTCCTCAAAAAAAAAGATTTTGACATCATAAGAAACTCCACCTTAAGCACTTTTACCAAAATACCACATATGAAGGAGTTATAGCAATTTAAACAAAGGCCTCTGAATGCTTTTGCATATATATAGATAGAGTTGGCATTGATATATTGTTTATGTGAGAAGCTCATTTTGTGGACTTATGGGAGTACATCTTAGGGATTGAAGTAGTGTAGTGTAAACCTCACACGCTTTTCTAGTATTCAATGGCTTCATTTGCATCATTAATACCCCTTTATAGAGCTATTAAACTTCTAGCATTTTTTACTTTGAGCTTCTATTAGCTCCTATTGTAGGATTTTGTAATCTTGTTGATTTAAGAATTGCTCACTTATTTTTTCTCTAGCATATCTCATCTAAACTTTTCTTTTTTAGTGTTTTTTATTCTCAAACCATAGTTTTTCCCCATAATCATGCCTTAGACTTCTAGTTCATTCCTCCTCATACTACTCAAAGAACAAATTTATTCTCTATGATTGAGAAGAAATGGTTAATCCTAACATATTAGGCAGGTATGTAGAGATGCTTTTCTATCATCCTAGGACTTATCAATATCTTTCTAGAGAAGTTTACATGAAATGAACTTGAAATACTTGATGCCAAATCTTAGACAAGGAAATGAATCATAAAGAGATGATGGAGCACACCTTGTGCTTGGAAGTAAACCACCTTCATTGACCTATCGATATATTTTGATAGTGATGGTTCTTTTCCCTTGGCTTCTATATATGCCTATATCCCTAACAATTCACTTATCTTTGTACATTCAATTGGTAATTTATTGAGTGTTGTGTTGTGATCCAAGCTTCTTCTTCTTCCTTATGCATTTTTTGTGCTTGCTGGGACCTCAAACTAACCAACAATTAGTATCAAAGCAATTCGTCCATTCATCAAGGGTGTGTGCAACACCGCTCTGATCAAAGTCTAAAAATCGCACGAAAATTGCTGAGCATAATTATGCGGGTTAAGTGTTCAAAACAACTTTAGTATGTGAAATCAAAATTTTGATTTTAGCTCCTTTTGGCCTCCAAACACACTATCATAGTGCTATAGGTGATTTCATCCTTTTGTGGCAAACATACATACAAGTTTTTGTTTGCCATTAAAAGCGCCTTGAAGTCTGGTACATGTTTTACAAAGTGTGACAAGGTGGTCAGCAGTCATAGCTAAAAGTAATGATTTATTCCGTATGTTGGCTATTGAGGACAAGTTGGATGGTACCAATTACCCCTTATGGGTATATATGACGCGTCATGTATTGGTAGCAAAAGGATTTTGGAATATTGTGTACGGTATTAAAAAATGCCCTATTACGCTTTTGGATACAATTATTGAAGGTGATGTAGTGGTGTTGAAGAGTATGATCTTCAAATTCTTGTTCGCATTGTAGTTCCTACTGTACCTATTGTAGAGAAAGTTTGTTCAGATGGAAGGGATGCTCAGGCACATGCATTCATAGACTTTTTTGTCAAACATGCCATTATCCCTCATACTCTCTCTTGCAAAATAGCAAAGGATGCTTGGGGATCACTTAACACTTTATACCAAGAAAGAAATGAGGCTCGTGTTTCTTACCTCCAAAAACACTTGGAGAGTGAGCATATAAATGAAGGAGAATCTATGGATAATTATTTGAGAAAGATCAAAGATTTGAAGGAATTGTTGATTTCTGCTAATGAAGTCTTACTCGATAGTCCACTTGTGCAGAATGTTATTAATGGTCTTCTAGATTCATATTTCGCTTCTACTCTTTGATTGATGATGAAAGGCAATCCAAAGGTGTAACATTTACCTTGCAATGTAGTTTCTTCGGCTCAATGTAGTTTCTTCGGCTCACTTGAGCATGCCCCTACAAGGAATACTATCCCATATGCAAAAAACTCATTATATCCTATAATGGCAGCTCGTAAGATTCTTTTGAGTATTGTTTTTTTTTAATGGAGGTTTGGTCGAGGCCTACTCCTCGAGGCTTTAACTTTGAAATTGAAACTATACAAGGAAGGGCATAGTACCCATGGGACCCCCCTTATCCCACAAGAACAGGGGTTTACATAGTGGGTTGAATTGCGGTCAAAACTACCGTGGGGCACGACAATGGTGTCACATCATCCACAAGATATAACTTTCCACGTTAAGCATGTCCCTGACATGGTGCCGGTGGGGGTTGAACCCTCGCCCCCACCTCAAGAGGAAAGAGGCCCAACCACCCGGAGAAGCGCCTTGGGAGATTTTGAGTATTGTTGATGGTAGTTTCTTTTAATACTATTCAATGCATTATATGTTCCATGGATCAAGAAAAATTTGTTCTCAGTTTCCGCATTAGCGAAGATTGGCTTGGTTGTCAAAGTTATTGATGTCAGGTTTACAATTCATGGTCTTTCAAATGGCGATGTCATTATTTCTTCTAGAATTTTATCTCGTTCGTTGTAAAGGCTCATAGACTATGAAAAATTTGTGAATGATTCAGCATGTGGATTTCAAGATTCTCAAGCCATATCATATGCAAAGCTTTGGCATGCAAACTTTGGTCATCTGAATTATGCTTGTTTACTATGCCCATAGAAATATGATAGGATATCCTCTTTGCCCAAGCTTGAGGAACTTTGTAGACATGTATGTGAAGGCTATATTTTGGTGAACATGCATTGTCCTTTCTTACCCCAAATATGGTTCAGTTAGAGCTGCTCATAAATTGAAGCTTGTTCATAGTGGTGTATGTGGTCCTATGTAGACACCTTCTTTTGGGAACTACCTTTACTTTTTGAATTTCAATGATGATTTTTCCAATCATGCATGGGTTTATCCATTGAAAGAAAATCCAAAAGTGTTTGTGTGCTTCAAATAAGTTTATGGCTAAAAAATCTTTAGCATGTAAATTGGGCTCCATTCTCACCCGGGGGGATACATGTCTTTTAATTTTAATGAATTTATGGTTGAGTATGGGATAAAACATTAGTGTACAATGTTGTACACACATCAAAAATAGGGAGTTAGAGAAAGAAAGAACATATCTCACATGGAGTTTGCAAGGTATATGGTCAAAAGTCAAGCTTTACCATATAGCTTCTAGCATGAGGTTGTTATGTGTGCATCATATGTACTTAATAGGTATCCCAAGAAATCACTACAATCCATCGCTCCATATGAGGCTTTGCATTGTCACAAGCTATCTCTTCTGCATCTATGTGTATTTGGCTATCTAGCATATGTATTAGTGCATGAACAACAACACTGAGAATTGGATGATAATGTAGTGAAATATATCTTTTTTTGGGCATAGTCCTGAACATAAAGGGTATTGCCTATATCATCAATAGACTAAATGCATTTTGGTTATTTGTGATGTTGTTTTTTTTTTTTGAAGATGCAGTTCAGTCATTACTTGCATGTACTAAAGAGACATCAATTAGCTCCAAAGATGTGTATGATACTTTGCTACCTCTTTTTATAGGTGGATCGTCAAGTGTTGGTCCAATTGATGCAACTACTCAACCTTTATAGGTTCCACATGATGATGCATATGTACATCAGTTGGACATTAAAACTACATTTTTGAATGGTGACTTACATGATCAAGTGTATGGTTTTATGTAGAAAGTGCATGAAAACAAAGTGTGCAGGTTGAAAAAGGCATTATATGGTTTGAAGCAAGCACCACATGTTTGCTATGAAAAAGATACATGCCTACTTGATTGCACATAGTTTTGAGAACAATCCAATTGAGAGACCTTATATTTTAGGCATGTAGATGATTTAGTTCTAATCATTGTTGTGCTTGTTGATGACATGCTGCTCACTATTCCTAATGTGAAGCATATTGCCAAATTTAAGTCTAATTTGCAAGAATATTTTGAGATGTCAGAATTGGGGCATTTGCATCATTATTTGGGTATTTAATTTATGTAAGTTGATGGGGGAATAGCTTTGTGTCAAAAAATGTATATATTTACATATTGTTGCAGCATTTGTGTCTTGAAGATTGCAAATCTATTACCACTCTTATGGAAACATGTTTACAATTTAGTCTTCATGATGCTCGAGATGCATTTGATGTTGTTCTCTATCAAGAGGTTGTTGCATGCTTGATTTACTTATGCATAACTTGACTTGATATTCAGTTTGCTATCTCTCAGATATGAAAGTCTATGCATGGCCAAAGTGTCAAGCATTGATAGGTGGTTAAGTGCATCTTTTGCTACTTGAGTGGTACCTGAGTAGTTGGGCTATTTTATGCAAAGGGAGAATTATTAGTGCCAAATTTACATGCTTGTGTGTCCACTAGTGGTATTTGTTTCATGCTTGTTAGCTCATGCATATCTTGTTTGAGCAAGAAGCATCCTATTGTGGCCACTTCTAGTTGTGAGGTTGAGTATCAGGATGCTTTCAGGGTGACTCTTGTATGTGTGTGTGTGACACAGACACCTTTTGACTGATCTAGGTCTTGGTTAGTCCTCTACAAGCACCATCTTTAGTGATGATGAGAGCGCATTAGTAGTTGTGAGGAACCTTGTTCCATGCTTTCACAAAGCACATTGAGGTGCATTACTAATATGTCAAGGAGAGGTTCTCTACTAGAGAGATGATTTTGGCATATGTGCCAATACATGATAACATTGTAGAGCTTTTCACAAAGGCTCTCCTTAGGGAGAAGTTCAAAGCTTTCTGGGCTTAGTTCCTTTTGTGGATTGATCTTTGTCCACATAGGTTGGCACTACCTTAAACATGACTTCAAGCTGTTTGTTCACTACCTCACTTCGAGGGGGGCTTTCTTGATATATTTTAGGGTGGTCTATTAATATGTTTTGATCTATTGTGATAGACGAGTGGTCTATCATGATAGACAAATATGTGGTCATAGAGGGGATCTATTGTGATAGATGGGTGTCTATCATGGGCCTTGTCACGATAGATGGTCTATCGCAAGAGGGTGGTTTGTGGTGCCTTTTGGTATGTCGCTACAAATTGGGATCTATCGTAATCAAGTTGTCTATCGCAATAGCGGGTAATCTATTGCAATAGAGGGGGTTCCCACTAGGGTGATGTGTAGTTATAGAGGTGATTTTGATGTGATAGAGTGATCTATCATGATCGAGTCAAAATCTCATAGATTTTCTAATGTGTCAAGTGCATTTGAAAGGCGTTGGGGAGCTCTTTGCTATGGAGTAGATGCAAACACAAGATGATGACTTTCTTTATCTATGGCTATAGACTAAGGTCATTAGTGTCAATCCCAAAAATGCTCTATCATGCCTATTTACATCCTTGGGGATGATCATGTTGTAACCTGGAAGGAATCCTTAAAAAACAACACAAGTAAGCTCTCTCTCTCTCTCTCATAAATTCAATTGAAGGGAATGAGGGGGGATGTAAAAGTTCCTAAAACTAATATCTCTTAATGAAGATGAAGGTGAGTGGCTATGGAGCAATGGAAGTCTACTAATTTCAAAAATTCTCAATCATTACACAAGCTTTCTCTCCACAAAATTCCAACCTAAGTCCAACCAAAAAAAACTAGCCCCAAAAATGAGCTCTCTAGGTCTATTTATAGTATTTAAGTAGCTTTTCTCATGACGAAGGAGATAAGAAAGAGAGCTCATGGACACACTCTCAAGATCAAAGAGAAGCACACACATAGATTGAGGCAAGGAAGAATGATCTTCTTCTTCTTCTTCATTTTCTATTACATAAATGGAATGTACAAGAATGAGCTAAAAATAACGATACAACAAGTGCGATATAAAGAACAATACATAAGGGAAAATCCGAATGTTTGTGAATCAATGAGCTAGCAAGAAAACAAATGTTCCATGACTCTCGGTAGATAAATCTAGTAAAGCTCAATGAAGTATCCCTGACGTATATCGGTGTGACCACTATTCATGTTAGAGAAATGAAAAAGTGATACGTATTATCCTAGATCATCACATGTTGAGCTTGATTTCTCAACAATCCCCCTGAAACTCAACGTCATTTCTTGTAATGTAGGCATCTTTCGAAATTTCTCTAGATTCTCTGCTCCAAGTGCTTTAGTGAAAATATCAGAAACCTCCTCATCCGTTCTCACATAAACAAGATAATATCACCTGCTAATACCTTCTCTCGATGAAGTGATCATATACCCTGATATGCTTTGCTCTAGCATGAAAAAAAGGATTCCATGCTAACTATATGCTTATAAGATTATAACAATAGATGGTGATAGGCTTTTGCACTTCCACACCTAAATCTACAAGTAGCATCTCTAGCCATGATGCCTCACATGTTGCCATTGCAGCATCTCTCTTAGCCTCTATACTCAATAAAGCAATACTGGGTTGCTTCTTACTGCTCCATGTAATAGCAACACTCCCAAGTGAGAATAAAAGGCCACTAGTAGATCTTCTATCTGGAATGCTACTACCCCAATTTGCATTGGTGTATCAATGAACCTACAAATCTACACCAAATTCATAAGACAATACATAATCCAAATCATTAGGGAAAAAAATAGCCAAAAAAAGGGCCATGTAAGGAATTCAATGAGTTATGCTTAATCTAGATTAAAGTTGTCAAATCATTTAAAAAATTCCATGTAAGCTCATTTAAAACGTATCGTATGCAAATTTTGAAGAGAGAGAAGTTGTGTGATAATCATGAAAAGTTTGTGTGAAATCTTACGCCTCCAAGTTTGTGCTCATCGGGCGTTCATAAAAATTCAAATTTTCCTCTTGTTCATGGACCTATATAATGTGTGCTTATGACATTTACTATATCAGAGGGATTTACATACGAGGGAGTTAGAACGCAAATTATCCACTTTATCTTCTTAGTTAGAATCTTTAAAAAAAATGAAAGAAAATCCTATAGGTTTGAGGATGCAGTCAAAACGAGTGACACCTTTTCTAGATTTAACTGAAAAATCTAGACAAAAGAAGAAAAGAATAAAAATTGTAAGAGATCATGTGACAAATGTGCTAGGTTTCAATATGTTGAATAGTTTTGAGCACATAGATTTCTGTAATGAAATTATGAGTCAAAATGATGTTTTAAGACTATTGAAAGTGAAAGAAAATACATGCTTGAGACGCTTTGTTTTTCAAAAACTCATGATAGACATGAATTTGTTGCTAGAACCATCTCATATTTACGAGATTTGCGATGCTGTTCGAGTGAGTAGGAAAGGTTATAGAGGAATTTCAAAAGTTTGGTGTGAATTTTTAAAATTCTACAAAGTTAAAAACTTTGGATTGCTTAGACCCCATCATGTAGGAAAGCTTTGTCTCTGTTTGAATAAGAAGATCACATCAGTATTTGGTGAATATAAACATATTCATGGTAACATGCCTCACGAAATAGGAAAACAAAAGTTACATTTCACTTACAATGCATTTAACAATATATGGATAGATATAATAAGACTTCAAATATACATGGTACAGTTCTATAATATAAAAGAAAATGAATGTTCTAGTCTGTTGAAATTTGTAATCAAACTTGATGAAGCTGAACTTAAAAAACATCAAAAGATGGAGAGAATAAGTATTACACTGATCAACAGAGCTTTGGACTATAGCCTTGGGAAATCCGATACTCCATCTCTCAAAGTACAATTAGAAATGGAATTATGGTGGGTTGGTTGTGCTCAAGTTCCATCTGAGAGCCATTGAACACTTAAATGGTTATTCTCACAAACAAGCATTCCAAATGTTGTTTAGAGGCATCATGGAGTAGAATTGTTGAATGTCAAAGATTATGGAAACTTTAAAGTTGAGTGGCATTTGAGTGGAGACCTAAAGACGCTCAAATGCATGTTTTCTATAAGTGGGGAGAAAATTCTAAGTACCCTTGCTTGTAGTGCATGCAAAGTCCAGGCACAAGAGGATGGATTGCTAGAGCTGAGGCTGAGGAGGCTCCTTCCAGACAAAATGTTATTCTTCATAACTACTCATCTTTTGCCATGATTTTCGATCCCATACTTCCAATAGCATTGACAAATGTACACATATGTACACTAGATGCAGAGTTAAGGATCATTGACAAGTTGGTCCGTCTCCACTTGGATTATGCATATTCTATCAAGCCTATAACTCTTGTAGATGACTGCATAAAAAACAATGTGAATCTCTACTTTCAGAAATGGGATTTCATGGTGGGGATGTTCATCTCAGAAAAGATCCAAAGCTTTCACAAAATAAAGGTAATGTACTACAATATAGTAGCTCCTTTCCATTGATGACACCCATGAAGCTCTACCACTCATCCCTTAGAAAGGTTTTTGTTTTCTCATATAGTACTTCAAAATCGATCTTGGGATTGAATATCGCCATTGCATCTAGAAAATAATCCATCGTTAAACCCTCTTGAACCATGAAATCCAGTAGTTTCTCAGATGGAGAAACACTTAGGATCACATTCTTTTCCTCCATCTAAGCTCTAGTTATTCTAGTGTGCCCTAGTGGAGAACACAACTGATGCAAGTGAAATAAGCTAGTCAAAGGTCAGTCAAACACGTGTAACCGCTTGTATCCGTCGTATCGGGTATGATGCACAAGTATGCAAGGTGATGAAGAGAGAAATTCTATGAAGGTTGAAAATGTGAAATGGTGAAGGGGATTGGTATTTATAGTCGAGGAGGACCGGGTAACAGTCAGATGATGTGGACCAATAAGCGAGCACCATGTGGAAAACGAACGTTGGGAATCACAACGGCTAGATGATGTGGCCCACTCAAATGATGCCACATGCCATTGTATGTTGGGACTCCTAATGGCTAGATGACATGGACCAATCAGAGGTTTCCATGTGTCACCTGTTGGATGTGATGGCTGGGTACAATCAGAAGATCAAGTTGATGCTGCTAGACCTGCTTCACACCTGCCCTCTTGATTCTTCAGATATGGTTAGGAGACTCCTTGAGCTTCCAAATGACACCAAGAAACTATATATGTGCTTTACAAAATGATTGAGTAATGACCAAATCAAAACAGATGATTTTGAACCTTCACAATTCCAAAAACTTTCTATTTCTGTAATGACACCTGCTCAGTCCTAAGCTCAGTGTGATCAGCACACTTGCAATTGGTCTAATTCCTTCTGGGAGTATTAAATTAACTTAACAAGCTACCATTAGCAAGTTAAATCACTCCAATTAACAAACTATACACTGAGCATGATCTTTAGCAAAATCAGAGACACCCCCGACTTTTTAGGAACAACACAGAAATATACTAGTGACTGCTTCGACAGTGATTTCTCCCAATTGGCTGAATAGAATGACTTGAAATTTTGTAGTGTTGTAGAATGCTTTGAGCTGGTTCCAATGAGCCTTGGATCATCAAATTTGGTTCAGTAGATCTTGAGATATGCCCTGTTGAAGTTAACAGATTTGAAGATGATCACTCAGAGAAAACACAGAGATAATGACTATGAGTATATGTATTGAATCTATCAAATGTACATTCCCATTGGCATGTAGAGTGATGCCCAATGGTACTCAGAGGTGTAGGCTCAATAGTAGCTCTCACACACTCAATGTATTGCTTGGAATTGTCTCGGGAAGTGAGCAACATAGCCCGCGACTTTTTCATAGTCTTTTTATATGAGTTTGAAGAAGATTTGAATTTCAAATTCAAATGTAGACTCCCTCAAGTTTCTCATCTAATCACATGGAGATATTCTCTCCAATCATACCTTTCTAATTCCACGACTTTTGAAGGTAGGTATGATTACATAAAGTCATATTGACTTTTACATGAAGTAAAAGAGTAACTAAGCATAGGCATGTGTTCCTATGGTCCAATGTTCATGTGAATACATTTTTCAAGGGTCCAAACTTTAGCTTTCCAAGGTTCCAATTGTCCAAGCTTTATGTTGAGACTTCAATGCACAAATCAAAGCCAAGTGTTAAGGCTTGTTTGCACCAACAACTCCCCCTCAAGCCAAACACTTGCTTGAGTCTTCATTTTTAATCTTCAATGATATCCTGTAATCCAATCATGGACTTAAACCTGCATAGCTTGCTCCCATCCAGAGCTTTTGTAAGCAAATCTGCACATTGTATATTAGTAGACACATATGATAATTGGATTTCCTTGCTAAGTAATTTCTCCCTCACATAGTGGTAATGAACCTCTATGTGTTTTGTCCTAGCATGATACACAGGGTTAGCTGCTAGGTGAAGTGAACTTGTGTTATCACCAAATATGATAGCTGGCCTTGTGTATAGGCCCAATTCTGAGTATAGTAGCTTCAACCATATTGCTTCTTGAGTGGCATTGGCTAGACCTCTGTATTCTGCCTCAGTAGATGATAGAGCCACTGTAGGTTGTTTCTTGGATGACCAAGAAATTGGTTTATCACCTGCAAAGCATATGTAACCAGATGTACTCCTCCTGTCATCCTTGCAACCTGCCCAATCTGCATCTGAGTATACCTTGATATCAATGTCTGATGAATATGGAAAATACAAACCATGATTTTGTGTTCCCTTTAGATACTTTACTATCTTCTTAGCTGCCTCCAAATGTGGTACTCTTGGTTTATGCATAAATTGGCTAAGTACACTAACACCATATGATATATCAATCCTGGTTAAGGTAGCATAGTTAAGACTACCTACCAAACTTTGATAACCTGTAATATCTTTGAGTTCTTCTCCTTCATGTGCACTGAGTTTGTGGTTGACCTCCATAGGAATGTTTGAGACTTTAGCTTCCTGCAAATTAAACTTCTTGACCATGTCCTGAATGTACTTCTTCTGAGTAATAAAGATACCTGAATTTGTGTAGATCAATTCAAGCCCTAGAAAGTACTTCAACAATCCAAGATCATTGATCTTGAATTCCTTCATCATTTGATTTTTGATGTGTCTAATTCCTTGAACATCATTTCCTGTAATAATGATGTCATCAACATAGACACACAAGTATATTACCTCTGAATTGTTCTTCTTTATAAACAATGAAGCATCTGCTTTACTCATCACAAATCCTTGATCCAAGAGATAGGTTGTCAACCTGTAATTCCATGCTCTAGGTGCCTGCTTCAATCCATACAGAGCCTTCTTCAATTTACAAACATGATTTACCTTATTGGGATCTTCATAGCTAGGTGGTTGTGACATGTAGACCTCTTCAGATATCCATCCATTCAAGAATGCATTCTTCACATCCAATTGGTACATGTTCCAATTCTTGGATGCAGCTACACTCACCATAATTCTGATAGTTGGCATCTTGGCCACAGGAGAAAATGTCTCCTCATAATCAATGCCTTGGGTTTGTGCAAAACCCTTGGCTACCAATCTAGCTTTGTACCTGTTTATAGTACCATCTGAGTTCCTCTTTAGTTTGTAGATCCATCTGGATCCTATAACTTTCATGGAGTCCTTCTTGGGTACCAAATCCCAAGTATCACTCTCCTTGAGAGCCTCCATTTCTTCATCCATTGCTTCCTTCCATTCTGGTTTAGTAATAGCTTTCTCAAATGTACCTGGTTCTTCATTCAAGATATCCTTTGCAAGATATACAGAGTGCTTGGTTACAAGTGAAGTATCATACCCATACCTAATTGGTTTCTTCTTTTCTCTTTGAGATCTCCTCATAGCTTGAGTTGAGGATTCTGGATTGTCTTCAAGTTGCTTCATCTTCATCTTCCCTTTGGATTTCCAAGCTTTGAACTCTTCAATGTTGATGGTGTCTTCATCATCTGAACTCATGTCCTCCTTCTGAGTTGGTTCTTGCCTGATAAGCTTTGGAAAGTCTTCTTCCATATCATAAGGTAGGCTAACTTTCCTGCACTCATTTTCATACCATGAATCATTTTCATCAAAGATGACATCTCTGCTTACCTTGAAGCCTTTGTTTGAGGGGTTATAGAACCTGTATCCTTTCTGATTCAAATCATAACCAATAAAGATACACTTTTCAGCCTTAGGATCTAGCTTTCCCCTTACCTGTGAGGGAATATGCACATATGCAACACACCCAAAGATCTTGCAATGATCCAGAGATGGTCTCTTACCATGCCAAGCCTCATAGGGTGTCATTCCATCAAGTGTCTTTGATGGCAACCTGTTGATTAAGTATGTGGCAGTAGATACACTCTCTGCCCAAAGATAATTTGGTAGTTTTTTCTCATTAAGCATAGACCTAGCTGTCTCCACAATGAGTCTATTCCTCCTTTCAGCTACCCCATTTTGTTCAGGTGAGTACCTTGTGGTAATCTCCCTCTTGATGCCTCTTTCCTGCAAGAATTCTTCAAAGTCATTGGAGAAGTATTCTCCACCACCATAAGACCTTAGCCTCTTCAAATGTCTACCTGTTTGATTCTCAACTAATGCAAGATACCTTTTGAAACAATTAAATACTTCATCTTTATGTTTCATGAAGTACAAGACAGTCCATCTGCTATAGTCATCAATAAAGGACACATAGTACCTTGATCCAGATATGGATGGCTCCTTGCTTGGTCCCCAAACATCTGTATGCACCAATTCCAAGTAGTCTTCATGCATAAATCCTTTCTTGGTGTATGGAAATCTGTGTGACTTACCAAACTGACAAGCCCCACACTTGTATATCATGTGTTGCTTGGATACATTAGGTATCCCAAGCACACATTGATCTCTACTCATTTGTTTTATGGTCCTTTCTCCAATGTGACCCAATCTTTTATGCCAAATTTCCAATTCTGATAGGGTTTGGTCCTTATAGTTGTACAAAGCAATATTCTTAGTATCCTCAAGTTCAAAGGTAAACAATCTACCTGATTTCTCTCCCTTAGCTATCCTTCTGAATCCATGTCTTGGATCCTCCACATATGCACCATGTTGAGTGAACCTGACCTGTAGACCTTTTTCAACAATCTGACCTACACTCATCAGATTCTTGGTGATTGTTGGAACATACAATACTCTGCTTAGTAAATTCTGATTACCATCACTTGTTTTGACATTGCCTACTTTAACCACTGAGTGTTTAGTGTCATCACCTGTCTGCACTTGGTGCTTGCCTTTAGGTTCTTCCAAATCAGAGAGTAAGGCAACATTCCCAGCTACATGGTTAGAGCAACCTGAATCAATATAGAACAAATGATCATCATTGATACCTGATTTAGATGTCATGTTCATAATCAACAAGGAATCATCTTGATCCTCTGCATAATTGTTGTAATCCTTCCTGTTCCTGTATCCACCTTGATAATTGCTATTGTGATTGTAGTTATTGTTGTAATTATTGTTGTAGCCATGGTAGCCTTGAAATTGATTGAATCTGCCTCTGCCTTGAGAGTATCCTCCTCTTTGGTGACCTCTTCCTCTCTGATTTTTGTAATTCTTGTAGCATTCATCTGTAGTATGATTAGACAAGCCACAAATATTGCATGGAGATTGGTTATAGGATCTCCCCCTACCTGACTTACCTCCTCTGCCCCTACCTCTAGATGATCTACCTCTCCCTGCATAGTTTGCTTGGTAGGTAGAGCCTTCTTCATCAACCTTCTTACTTTTACCCTTGTCTTTAGACTTCTTATCTGTATATAGGGCAGAGGGATTGTTACCTTTTGATTGCTCTCCATTCTTTGTGATCTTTGCTTCATGTTTAAAGAGTTGTCCAATCAGAGTTGTTAGATCAGGTGCTTGGATGTCCATGTACAAGTCCATTGCAGTGGTAAAGCTCTCCCACTTGTCATCTGCCTTTAGTCCATTGATCACTTGTCTGACTATTTGTTCTTCTTCAATTTCTTCTCCAACACTTGCAAGTTGATCTGCAATGTCTTTGACTTTGGTGACAAAATCTGAGACACATTGTTTTGATTGCTTCCTAAGAGTTGTAAACTCAATCCATAGCTGATTCTTTCTGGCTCTTGTGCTTGATGAGAAGTATGTTGACAAGGTCTCCCAAGTCTCTTGGGAAGTTTTACAGTTCCTTACATGAGGTAGAAGGAAATCAGAGATAGAGTTTAGAAGATATGACCTTGCCAAAGCATTTTTAGCACACCATTGGTTGAGTCTCTCATGTTCATCCTTTGTAGGTAGGCCTCTGGTTTTGAATGAGGGCAACTCCTCATCTCCTGATATGTATCCATACAAGCTTCTCCCTTGTAGATAGGTCTTCATTCTCAACGACCATGCCTGGTAATTATTTCTATCCAATTTGTCAATGAAAGAAGGGAAACCATCACCCATGATTACCTTATTTGCTCTGATACCACTGTTGGATGTGATGGCTGGGTACAATCAGAAGATCAAGTTGATGCTGCTAGACCTGCTTCACACCTGCCCTCTTGATTCTTCAGATATGGTTAGGAGACTCCTTGAGCTTCCAAATGACACCAAGAAACTATATATGTGCTTTACAAAATGATTGAGTAATGACCAAATCAAAACAGATGATTTTGAACCTTCACAACTCCAAAAACTTTCTATTTCTGTAATGACACCTGCTCAGTCCTAAGCTCAGTGTGATCAGCACACTTGCAATTGGTCTAATTCCTTCTGGGAGTATTAAATTAACTTAACAAGCTACCATTAGCAAGTTAAATCACTCCAATTAACAAACTATACACTGAGCATGATCTTTAGCAAAATCAGAGACACCCCCGACTTTTTAGGAACAACACAGAAATATACCAGTGACTGCTTCGACAGTGATTTCTCCCAATTGGCTGAATAGAATGACTTGAAATTTTGTAGTGTTGTATAATGCTTTGAGCTGGTTCCAATGAGCCTTGGATCATCAAATTTGGTTCAGTAGATCTTGAGATATGCCCTGTTGAAGTTAACAGATTTGAAGATGATCACTCAGAGAAAACACAGAGATAATGACTATGAGTATATGTATTGAATCTATCAAATGTACATTCCCATTGGCATGTAGAGTGAAGCCCAATGGTACTCAGAGGTGTAGGCTCAATAGTAGCTCTCACACACTCAATGTATTGCTTGGAATTGTCTCGGGAAGTGAGCAACATAGCCCGCGACTTTTTCATAGTCTTTTTATATGAGTTTGAAGAAGATTTGAATTTCAAATTCAAATGTAGACTCCCTCAAGTTTCTCATCTAATCACATGGAGATATTCTCTCCAATCATACCTTTCTAATTCCACGACTTTTGAAGGTAGGTATGATTACATAAAGTCATATTGACTTTTACATGAAGTAAAAGAGTAACTAAGCATAGGCATGTGTTCCTATGGTCCAATGTTCATGTGAATACATTTTTCAAGGGTCCAAACTTTAGCTTTCCAAGGTTCCAATTGTCCAAGCTTTATGTTGAGACTTCAATGCACAAATCAAAGCCAAGTGTTAAGGCTTGTTTGCACCAACATCACCAACAGTCAACTCATTCCAAAGACATATTTAAGCTCCTCTATTCACTTTTTTTCATGTTTTTGTGAACTCCTTGCTAGCACCGACTTGCCGTTGCCTTCAAGTTTTTTATGTGCTTTTCAAAGCTTTCCATAGACCAAATTTTCTATGAGGTATGATGGATTGTAGAAGCTTGTACATGATGGATCCATATGATTAGGGGCATCGAGAAGTTTTGAATGCCCCTAATCGCTTGGATCGGTCATCATGATCACTCATTTTACAACACGATACAAGCAATTAGGGACATCCGAGGATTTTCAGATGACCCTAATCGCTTGCATCGGTTGTGTTTTTTTACATTAGTTTTTTTGCTTTTCGAAGCTTTTAAACTCTTTTTTTATTTAGGTTATGGCCAGAACAAAGAAGACAAGGAAGTTGTACCCTCAAGATCAGGAGCAAAATGGCCAGAATCAAGATGACAAGGGACCTTCTCCCCAGACACTACTCAAGGCCTTAATCCATCAAAGAAGTCTTCAAAAAAAAAGGGTTCCGTTACCATGTTAAGTCTTTGAGGGAGATAAGAAGGGCTCAAAAGTCTGTGGGACTCCTGATCCCCAAACTTCCTTTCATGAGATTTGTCAAGCAAACCAATCTTTGTTCCATGATGAAGACCATGTCCTTCATAAACGTGAAGTGGAAAACTCAAGCTCTTGTAAGCTTGCAAGAAGTTGCAGAGGACTTTGCAATCGACTTCATGAATGATGCTTACTTGTGTGCAACTCATTGTCACAGGGTGACATTGATGGCAAAAGATTATGTGATTGTATCAGGGCTCAAATATAAGTTTGACAAATCTGTTGTGCCTATTGAGAACCATGATCAAATGTTCTTTGATATTCTCAATATAGCTCCAGCACGAGCACCTAAATCATCAGTTGTAATTGAAGAGGTCCACCCTCAAGTCCCTCTTGATCATGAAACAAGAAATGCAGCAAATTGTGAGTAGGAGAGGAAAAAGCTGGGTTTGCTGTCACTGGAAAATGTTATCATGAACCAGATTCAGAAGCTACAAAAGGCAAATAAAGAACTTCTTAAAAAAGGAGATGGGTAGTGATAGTAAATGCTGCAATGCCATGGTCCGAGGAATTCTTTCTTGATATAAGACCCGAACACAAAAAAATGCTGAGAGAGTTCAATGTTGAAATATTTGATAGTGTAGTCAATATTGCACTCAGGTATTATCTACAGGCCATAAAATGCTCATGTTTTCCTTAATTTGGTATTTCTTATAGTGAATTTATATTTCTTGAATTCTAGGGTCCTTCTAAAACGATGTGAGGAAGCACTTTCCAGAAATGTTTTCATCATAGATCCTCTTGTGACTTAGTGCTTTTTGCAAAAGCATGAAGATGTGAAATTCTTTCTAAAGAATTTTATAGAAGGGGTAGAATATATTATCTACCCCTATATTGAAAAGTAAGTATTCATATTTATTTTGAAATAAGTAACATTTTTTTCAATAGAGAAGTTATTTTTACATGCCACTCATTGTTAGGGCCCACTGGAGTCTTATTATCATTGACTTCAATGGATATCAAGCACTTTTCATGAATTCTCTACAATCACAACATGGAAACTACAAAGTGTAAACCTTGTCGTACATTTTGTTGTGTTCTATTTTAAAGACTTGCCATCCATTTTGAATTTAAGTTTACCTTGGAGTGCTGCTAAGCATCTCAAAATGCATATTGATTAGAACTTTTGAGGAATTCCTAAATGAATGAAGAAAATAGGTTTGGATACATTCAAATACATGTGCCATTACAGAAAGACAGCACCTCATGTGGTTGGAAAGTGATTGAAAATGCAGTAAGGTTCTTGGAAAGAAGGTTTTACAGTCCTTAGTCAAACTATCCAGAGGCATGGATCATCTTCAGCAGGGAGAGATCAATAAATGCCATTATGAAACATGCAGTCTTCCCTTATGATCTAGACTAACCTCCAGCACCACCATGAGATAAAAAGAAGTCTGAATAAAAGAAGAAAGAGTTTCCTCTTCACTCACCATTGAAGCATGGGCCAAAGAATAAGAGAAGAGGTGAGGGCTCCAAAAAGGGCCACAAGCAGCACAGAGGTGAGGGCTCCAAAAAGGACAAAAAACAAGGGTGAAAAAATATATTTTTTTGAATGTAAGATTGTAATCTAATGTGTAACCAACATTGGTTGGAAGATTTATTTATGTACAAATTGTATGTAATTTTTCCAATCTTCATTTGGAAGATGGTCATTATAACTATATTCATATGCCTTGAGTAATATAATCTTGAATTGATCCTCTTGAGAACTAAGCAAAAGTGACTTCATTGCATGGTTCAAGAAAAATTGAACTGGTCGTATCATCAAAATGTCTGTATTTTATCTGTTTTTTGCTTTACTATTGTTGAAAAGTTAAATGTGAAGAGGATGGCCCGTATCGCTTGTATCGATCATGTCATCCAATCTTTTCCATTTTTTCATACCATCCCATTAAGGAAACTATGCATAAGATGAGTTGAGATGGAAAGTGGTATTGCTCATCAGTCAAAGCTTTACGCAAAATTCCCGTTTCAAAGCATGTTTCAATAGTTTGTAATACACGACTGATTCAAGGGATTAGGAGTATCCGACAAGCTTAGATTATGCTACTCGCTTGAATTGATCGTCTTCTCTAATCTCCTCTACACTATAATATGACTAAACTTCATGCTCTACATATTTTGAATAACACTTAGAGTTGGAATTTGCACCAGTTTCTCCATCCTCTTTAATATTCCTAGATATGTGCACCATGGCATGGAGAATTTCTAATTTGCACCTTAGATAGACTCAAATACTTAAATTGAAACTAGTTATTGAAAAGTAAAAGTATTGTTCATCTAGAATTTACTCATATCCAAGTTCTTGTATAATCATTGCACCATTGAAACCTCATCAGAATGTTGAAATTAATAAAAAAAATGCCAATATGAATATACTCCATAAAAAGCCTTAATTGAAGTGATGTAATGAGTCACATTCTTAGTTACCATCCTGCAAAGAAAAATCAATGGAAGTATTGAAAAAGGTTCTAAAGAGGGGTTATACCGAGGCTTCTATGGAGGAAATTGCATGGGAGTGTTTTCGCCCCGATGTCCATGTATAAGTCGAAATAGGCATCGATAGCAGAGCGCCGATATAGGCGTCCGTATAAGCATCGATATAAGCATCGGTATGAGCGTCCGTATTATCGACGCTCATACCGGCACCCATACTGACGACCTAGTGGGCGTACCATAGCCTATAGCGACGTCTACTAGGAATACCGATGGTTATATCGACGGGTATACGAATGACCATATCTGCATAGTTTTTTTTTTGGTAGAGTGTGTTGTCTCTTGCTATAGCAACATTACCATGATGTTGTGCAACAAAAGACAATACACTCATGAATCGATTCCCACTCCTCAACATCTAACCATACAAGCTTTAGTAAGCCTGCTCTAAAAGCATCGTGAGCCTTGCACCACCAATGAGACATCACCTTGTCTCTCGTGTGGTAAATCCACTTTGAGCTAACAATAGGATGCCCAGGTTCTGGTGGGAACTCTTCATATATCCATTGTGTGATATAATTCTTGGAATCTTTATCCTGTTCCCTCCATTTTAACATGACATAATGTCCAAATTGTATGGAGCAAAGCTATTGAATGCGTTGACACATGGACTTTTCGGCCGCATCGATCACCGGAGCTCCATCACGTATGCAATATATCTTGGAGTCATCATGGTCATTAGCTCCCCAAGGTGTATGTGGAGATCCCATCTGATCCAATGTGGAGATGTTAGGATATATATGTATAAACCCTAAAAAATCTATAGATCTATTTCTTAGATACTTTTACATATAGTTCATTGTATAAATTAATATAATCCTAAAACTTTAATTAGGATGTGCTTATGCGTAAAAACTCAAAAATCTTCTTTTTGATATTAGTTATATATTTAATTTAAAGAACATATATATATATATATATATATAAGCCCTAAAAATTTAAAGATCTATTGTTTAGATATTTATTTATTTATATTTTTTATATTTAGATTTTTCTCTAATATTACATAAAAATGTATCTATGTGTGTATGTATGTGTGTGTAAAAACTCAAAAATCCTATTTTTGATATATTAATTTTATATCTAATATATATATATATATATATATATATATATATATATATATATATATATATATATATATATATATATATATATATATATATATATATATATATCCTAAAAATTTAAAGATCAATTTTTTAAATATTTAATTATTTATATTTTATACATTTAGATTTTTCTCTAATGTTTCATAAAAATTTTATGTATGTATGTGTGTATATATATAGAAACCCTAAAAATTTAAAGATCTGTTTTGTAGATATTTAATTATTTATATTTTTTCTCTAATGTTTACATACATTTGATTACATACTTTATTTAGGATGTGTTTATGTGTATAAACTCAAAAATCCTATTTTTGGTATATTTAATTTTTCACACATACATACATACACACACACACACATATATATATATATGTATGCACATATGTGTGTATGTATATGCATGTGTACATGCAAATGTGTGTGTATGTATGTATGCATATGCATATGTGTATGCACCTGTGTGTATGTATATGCATGTGTGTTTGTATATGCATGTGTGTGTATGTATGTATGCATATGCATGTATGCGTGCACATAGGTGTGTATGTATATGCATGTGTACATGAATAAGCATTTTGAAGTCTGTTACAGGTTTAGCAGAATTCTTCTAGGTAGTTCTGTTCAACTTTTTGAGATACATTTTCTGCATCAAGGTATTTTAGCCACTGGCCATGGTTGAAAGCGGTGATGTGTTTCGTATGTTGGCTATTGAGGATAAGTTGTATGGTACCAACTACCCGTTGTGGGCTTTTATGATGCGACATGTATTGGTTGCAAACGCACTGTGGAACATTGTGTAGGGTGTTGAAAGACATCCTATCACACCTGTAACTGTTACAACTATAGGTAGTGATGCTGATGCAGAAGGTGTGGAAGATGATGATATTCTTCATATTTGTGTTCGTGCTTCGATTTCTGTTGCACCTACTGTAGAGCAAATTTTTTGGGATGGCAGGGATGCCTAGGCACATGCATTGATAGCTTTGTCTATCAAATGTGCCATTATTCCTCACATTCACTCTTGCAGAACAGCTAAGGATGCTTGGGATACACTTACCACATTGTACCAAGCTAGGAATGAAGCTCGTGTTGCTTACCTCCAAAAACAATTGGAGGGTGAGCACATGAAGGAAGGTGATTCTATGGATAGTTTTTTAACAAAAATCAAAGACTTGAGGAAACAATTGATTTCTGTTGATGAGGTTATACCAGATAGCTCACTTGTGCAGACCGTTCTAAATGGTCTTTCTGATTCATATTGGAGTTTTCCTTCTACTCTTCGGTTGATGATGAAAGGCAATCCAAATGCCTTGTCATTTGAGGAGTTAGTCTCTGTTCTGTTGCAGGAAATCAGTCCGGGCAGAACAGGTCCATTATGTGTGTTGCAGATCAAGCTTTTCATGGCTAGTTAGAAGGGCAAAGGAAAATGGAGCTCTTCAATTAGTAAGTAGAAATCTGCGTATTCTGCACAATCGAAGAGGGAATACAAAGATGAAAATAAATAAGAAAAGCAAAAATTGTTTTGCAAGTACTGTAAAGGAAATGATCATATCATAAAGAACTGTCCAAAACTCGCTGCTAAAGAGGCAAAGAAGAAAGAGGCTGGAATGGTTGTTGCAAAGGGCTCTACACCAAAAACAGACTATGCTAATCTTGTGCAGGAAGAAGAATGAGTGTTTACTACTGTTTGCAGTTTTGATCCATCTTCTCATGAGTAGTGCATGTCTCTAGTAGACTCAGATATTTGGTACTTTGACAGTGGGGCAACCAAACATATTACCTCGTAGTGTAGTTTCTTCTCTTCACTCGAGCGTGCCCCTACAGGGAATACTGTTACATGCGCCAACAACTCCTCTTATCCTGTTATGGGAGGTGGTAAGATCTTTTTGAATAATTCTAAAGGTAGTTCTTTCACTTTGTCAGATGTTTTGTTTGTTCCAGGGATCAAGAAAAATCTGTTATCAGTTTCTCCATCAACCAAGGTTGGCTTGGTTGTGAAATTTGTTGATGACAGATGTACAGCTCATGATCTTTCAAATGTCGACGTGATTATTGCTTCTCGCATTTTATGTCATGGGCTATATAACCTCATAGACTATGAAGGATCTGTAAATGATTGGGCATGTGCAGTACATGAGTCTCAGGCTATGTTAGCTGCAAAGCTTTCTCATGTACGCTTTGGTCATCTGATTTTTTTTAGTTTGCTACACTTGCAGAAATCTAAAATGGTGTCCTCTTTGCCCAAAATTGAGGCACTAGGAAAAAATGTTTGTGAATGCTATATTTTTCCCAAAATGCAGCATTCCTCCTTTCCAAAAGATGGTTTAGTTTGGGCTACTCAAAAATTGCAGCTTGTACATATTGATGTCTACGGTCCTATGTAGACACCTTCTTTTGGAAATTATCTTTACTTCACGACTTTCATCAATGATTTTTCCAAGCATGCATGGGTTTATCCATTGAAGGCAAAGTCTAAAGTGTTCATGTGCTTCAGACAGTTTTTGGTTTTGGCTGAAAATGTATCAACATGTAAAATGGGCACCCTCCATTCTGATCGGGGGGGGGGGGGGGGGGAATATATGTCTTCTAATTTTAATGCATTTCTAGTTGAACGTGGGATAAAACACCAGTGTACAGTGCCATATACACATCAATACAATGGAGTTGAACGGAATAACAGGTCACTCATGGAGATGGCGAGGTGCTTGTTAAGAATCAGGCCTTACCACATAGTTTCTTGCTTGAGGCTATCATGTGTGCAACATATATACTTAACATGTATCCCACTAAAGCGCTGCAGTCTATCACTCCATATGAGTCTTGGCATGATAGCAAGCCATCTGTTGCTCATCTAGGTGTTTTTGGTTGTTTGGCATATGCATTAGTGCCGGAACAACATTGCAAAAAATTGGATGATAAAGTAGTAAAATGTATTTTTGTTGGGTACAGTTATGCAAGTAAAGGCTATCGTCTATATGATCCACAGACTAAATGCATTCTGGTTAGCCATAATGTTGTTTTTGTGGAAGATGCTATTCTGCCATTGCTATTAATGCCTCTTTTTAGAGGTGGACAGTCTAGTGCTTGTCCTAATGAGGCAACTTCTTAGTCTTTGCAGGTTTCATGTGATGATGCAGATCATCCCATTTCTGATGCAGATTTACATGATGCACTTGTTGATGAGAGAGCTGATATTGAGGAGGCAAAAACTATGCCAAAATGGCTGGTGCAAACTTTGAGTGATAGCAAATTAGATGCAACTCTATCATATCATCCTCAATTAGGCTTGCATAGTGCCTCTTTTGCATCACATTGCTATGCTATGGATGCATATACTCTCTATGATGAGAGTGAGCCTATTTCATTTGATGAAGCACAAAATTCCAAAAATTGGATGGCCGCTAAGCAATCTAAATATGATGCTATAATGAAGAATGGTACTTGGCCTTTATGTGACTTGCCTCCTCGCAAGAAGGCCACTAGCACTAAGTGGGTATACAAGCTTAAGCGTAAACTTGATGGTACAGTTGATAGGTATAAGGCTAGGATTCTTGCAAAGGGTTATGCACAGGAAAGAGGCATTGATTTTGATGAGACCTTTGCACCTACATGCCGTATGACTATTGTTCAGAGCATCTGTGCACTTGTAGCCCATCATGGTTGGAATGCACATCAGTTGGACATTAAAATTGCATTTTTGAATGGCGGCTTGCATGAAGAAGTGTATGTTTTTCAACCTTGTGGATTTGTGTAGAAAGGGCATGAAAACCAGATGTGCAGGTTAAAGAAGGCATTATATGGTTTAAAGTAAGTACCACGTGCTTGGTATGAGAAGGTACATGCCTATCTGATTGCACATGGTTTTGGGATCAGTCCAATTGAGAGCACCTTATATGTTAAGCATGCTAATGATGTGCTTCAGATCATTGTTGTCTATGTTGATGACATGCTGCTTAGTGGTCCTATTGAGAAGCATATTGCTGAATTTAAGGCTGATTTTCATGCCTTATTTGAAATGTCTGATTTGGGGCATTTGCATCACTATTTGGGCATTCAATTTATGTAAGTTGATGGTGGAATGGATTTGTGTCAAACAAAATATATTGACACATTATTGCACTCTTTTGGCCTTGAATACTGTAAGCCTATTGCCACTCCTATGGAGATAGGTTTATGATTGAGTCTTCATGATGCTAGAGATGCATTTGATGTTGTCCTCTATCAGTAGGCTGTTGGATCCCTGATTCACTTATGCATTACTCAGCCATATATTCAGTTTTCTATCTCACAGATGATCATGTTTATGCATTGCCTAGGTGTCAAGCATTGGAAGGCAGTGAAGCACATCTTTCGCTACCTAACTCTACTATTTGGGTTGTTTTTATCCCAAGGGAGGATCATTACCACGAGATTTGCATGCTTTTTCTGACTCAGACTAGGTTGGTTGCTATGACACTCGTGTATCCACTAGTGGCTTTTTCTTCATGCTTGGTAGCTCATGTATATCTTGGTTGAGCAAGAAGCAGCCTACTATGGCCACTTCTAGTTATGAGGTTGAGTATAGGGCAGCTTTCACAGTGACTGTTGAGTGTGTGTGTCTCAAATGCCTTATGGATGATCACGGTGTTGGTCAATCTTCTGTCACAACCATCTTCACTAAGACTCAGAGTGCATTGGAAGTTTCCAAGAAACCTGTGTTCCATGCTCGCACTAAGCACATTGAGGTGCATTATCATTATGTCAGGGAGAGGTTCTCTGCTAGGGAGATCAGCTCGACATCTGTGCCCACGTAGGAGAACATTGTAGACCTTTTCATGAAGACTCTGCCTAGGGAGAAGTTTGAAGCTTTCCACAAAGCTTTGGGCTTACTTCCTTTTGTGGAGTGATTTCCACATATCTTGGCACTTCCTTGTACATGAGTGCCAGCTCCTTATTCACCGCATCACTTCAGGGGGATTTTTTGATATATTTAGGTAGCGATGTTTGTGAACACATTAGGACCACAAAGACACTTTTTCCCTCTTTAGAAGGTTTTTTCCCCGACTTGAATATACGTATATTGCCCTAACGGGCTACTTATCTTTGTACATTCTCTAGTAATATTTTTAGTATTGTGTGTTGTGCTCCAAGCTTCTTCTCCTTCCTTGTGTTGTTTGCGTGCTTCCGCAGACATCAAATCCAACAAAGATCACTTGACTTAGAGGGAGCTATTGGAATGGCAAGTTCAAGTGATGGCTTGAGACATCAAAAGGTTTAGAAATTTAAAGGTAATGTCAACTCCTTGTAGAGTTCACTTGTGAACTCCCTCTTGTAATCTTTGAGTATTTACTTGATGTAAAAAGTGAAAACATCTAATCTGGCTGAGTCCATTCGATGTAAAAAGAAAGGGAAGGCCAGGAATTTGTGATTGAAGGTAGTTGGGGATTCAAATCAATCACTAAAAAGTTTCGAGAGTGATTATAGGAAGATTCAAATTCAAAATTCAGCTCCAACCATCACTATAAATATATGGCAGTTTAGTCACATTTTGAAGACCTCCAAGAGCTAAGCTTTATGCATTATCAAGTGCGGGTTCAGTGCACACATATGTATTAGTAAGTGCATTGTACTCTACAATAATATAATTTCATTTTCATGATCATTTGAGTTCATATTTTCATGCTTTTGTGAAGTGTACTGTTCACTGCCATATCTCTCAGTTTTCTTAGTTAGATTGCAAAGATTATTTCTCTAATCTTGATGCATCCTTTTCAATGATTTACGTTGGTAGCATTTGCTCCTTAAGTTTACTATATGCTCACAAAGTTTCATTTTAATTTTCTATTTCATTCGTGCGCTATGTTCATTTAAAGTTGACTATATTGCTTCATTCTCTACTTCTTTGTTTGCACTCCTTCAGATGAGTGTTTTTCTCAGAGCTTGTTCTCAATCAGTACTTCATCACTTTCCATGATTAAATGCTTTGTAGAATTAGCATACTATCTAGTATATGCCTACAAAATTTCATAAGCATTGCATTTCTGAATCTCGAGATATAAACAATTTTTTGCTCATGGGTCTGAGTACTACTATAGCCCGTGAAAATTAGGATGGCGCTCTTACTTGCTAGACTTCTTTCTCTTTATGTGGTCCATCATTTATTATCAAATCACTCATGATTGTTAGGTTACTAAGCTAATAAGGGTTTCCCAAAAGGAATTAATTCAATTGTTGTTGTGTCCAGAGAATTGTTCAAAACACTGAGCAAGTGTATGGACCAAAATAACAAGTTTTTTATTCTTGAATCTACTTCAACTTATCTGTTTTGATCCATATTGTTTTGAGAGTGATCTTCCAAGGTACATAGGGTGTCTAATATATCCTTTGGCAAGCGAAAAGGTCTCAATACATATCCTTAGATTTTATTTGGCTGGTGTAGTGCAAAGTTTTTGTAGCACCAGTTCATCTTGTCCAAGTACCAATCCATCTCTTCACAATCACCCTCGGTGGGAGGCAAGTTATGCAAGATAATGTTTTCTCTGATCTTATGTTAACTATTACATCATCAATTGAGAATCTGAACTCTGGTGATACCTCATCAAGGTATTCTAGGAGCTCTCTTACAGTTCTAAGTTTCCAATTTGTAGTGACAATTATTTTCCTTGATTGAAAATCTGGATGAATCAGTACTTCTAGCTCGAATTCTAGATCTTTCTCCTCTAAGTCCAAGGTTATCTAGAGTCCAAGCTTTCTTTTCCACCTTCTATAATCATATCCTAAAACCAGAGATTTTCGAGATATCTGATATGAGATTGAAAGAGAATTTGGACTAACTTTACATAAATTGATGTCACCTAGCTTTTGAACTTCTTTACTATCCCATTCCCTACCTAAAACATCATCAATCTCTAAAATAGAGACTCTCCTATTCAACCACATTGTTTTTGTTTTTTGTAATAAAATGTTTTTAAAGCATGCTACAAAAACATGAATAGGCAGAAACCATTGAATCTTTATCCTTCTCAAAATTTGGCTTGCTGACATTGCCGTTTGGATGTCAAATTTCATTTTGCATAGAAAACTTAAAACTGTTGAATGATCAGGAGCATCTTAGTCTAATGAAGAGATGCAAGGAGCAGACAGATGTACAAGATTTCCATAAGAGCTCCTCCCTGATGGCACTTGATAATATGCAAAATGGACAAATGACTCTATGCTATTGAAAAATCGAACAAACTTGTCTACATACATAAGTTCTGCATATTCCTTTAAGATCTTTCATGTCAAATTCCTGCATAAGGAGTTGCATTACCTCTTTACTTTTTGCATCATTGTTGCCTCCTACAATCAAGTCATCAACATAGATAGCCAAAATTGTGATGCCATCATCACCCTTCCTTGCATATAGTGAATGATCTGCATCACATATGGAAAACCCAACAATGGTTTAGTAGTCAACAATCCTTGCATGCCAAGAATGAGGGGCTTTTTTAATCCCATACAAAGCCTTTTGAAAGTTGCAAACATATTCTAGGTGCTTTGAATATTCATATCCTTGTGGTTGGTCCATGTATACTTTCTTGTAACTCACCATGTAGGAAAGCATTCTTTACATCCATCTGATGCAAACTCCATCCTTTTGCTATAGCTAATGCAACAAGTGTTGATAGTAGATATTTTAGCTACAGGGCTGAATGTTTCCTCATAATCAATGCCATATCTCTATGCATATCATTTTGCTACCAATCGCGCTTTGTACCTACTTATGCTACCATCAACATTGTGCTTCATCTTGTAAACCCACTTGCAGCCTATGGATTTCTTTCCTTGCGGCAATGGAACTAGCTTCCATGTATCATTTCCATAAAGGGCAGCCATCTCCTCGTCCATAGGTTCTTCCCAATCTACATTTCCAATTACATCTTCAAAACAAGAAGGTTTGGCATCTTGTATTACCTTGGTCATGTAAGAACAATGACGAGCCATATAACTGTCATACATCAATCGTTGCACAAAATTTCGCATCCTCCCAAATCTTCTTGGTCTTGGGTCACTTCTCCTTGTATCATCTGCATGTGCCATTCCAACTCTTGGAGTCTTCACAAAAGGCAATTCAAGTTCCTCATCAATGCTCTTCTCTGAACTTCTTGAATCTCCATCAATGTCTTCAAAACCTATAAATGTTTTAATACCAGTAGAAAGCTCTTATTTACCTTTCTTTGATGTAGTTCATGAATTTCCATGCAATTTTCCACTCCATGGATTTGAGTTGGAAATCTTTCTTGGTGATGCATCTTGTCCACTCAAAACTTGAGATTATGCACTTGATTTTTCAACATTTTCTTTGTCATTTGGTTCAAGATCAAGTCCACCATTTGCATCTTCATAGAAGCTTGACATTTCATCAAACAGCACATCTTTGCTTACCTTCACTTGTCGTGTGAGTGATTTATAAATTTATATACCTTTCGCTCAAGGAAGTATCCAAAGAAGATACATTTTTCTACTTTTGGATCATTCTTTGTCCTCAACTCATCTAGAACATGTACATATGCAATACAGCCAAATACTCTCATATGTCATAAGTTTAGCGTTTTACCTATAAACTTCTCTTCCAGAGTAACTTGATGTACAGCAGTAGTCATAGTTCTTTTCATGATGTATACAACAGTATGCACAACTTCTACACAATAACAATGAGGCATATTCTTTTCTACCATCAAAGCTCTTGCTATTTCTGCAATATGTCTATTTTTGCATTCAGCAATGCCATTCTATTGTGGTGTGTATGTGCATGAAAACTCACGTCGAATTCCATGACCTTTAAAAAAGTTGCTCAGCTCATTTTACATGTATTCATTGTTGGAGTTAGACGTCTACGCAAGCATGCGAACAACACAAGGAAGACAAAGAAGCTTGGAGCACAACACACAATACTGAATGTATTACTAGAGAATGTACAAAGATAAGTAGCCCATTAGGGCAATAGGTGTATATACAAGCCGGGGGAGAAAACCTCCTAAAGAGGGAAAAAAGTGCCCCAGCGATCCTAGAGTGTTCACACACATCAATGCTTAAATATATCAACAAATCCCCCCTAGGAGTGATGCAGTGAACAAGTAGTTGGCACTCATGTATAAGGAACTGCCAAGCTATGTGGAAATCACTCCACAAAAGGAGGTAAGCCAAAAGCTTTGCGAAAAGCTTCAAACTTCTCCCTAGGCAGAGCCTTAGTGAAAAGGTCTACAATGTTCTCCTCCATGGGCACATATGCCAATGTGATCTCCCCAGTAGATAACCTCTCCCTGATATAATGATAATGCACCTCAATGTGCTTAGTGCGAGCATGGAACACAGGTTTCCTTGCAACTGCCAGTAGAAATCAACTATTCCTTCAAGTCTTTGATCTTTGTTAGAAAACTGTCCATAGAATCACCTTCATTCATGTGCTCACTCCCCAACTATTTTCGGAGGTAAGCAACACGTGCCTCATTCCTAGCTTGGTATAATGTGGTAAGTGTATCCCAAGCATCCTTAGTTGTTCTACAAGAGTGAATGTGAGAAATAATAGCACGTTTGATAGACAAAGCTATTAGTGCATGTGCCCGGTCATCTCTGGCATCCCAAAGAATTTGCTCTATGGTAGGTGTAGCAAAAACTGCTGCACCAATACGAATATGCAAAATATCCTTATCTTTGACACCTTCTGCATCATCTTCAATACCTGTAGTTGTAACAGTTGGACGTGTGATAGAATGTTTTTCAACACCCTGCACAATGTTCCACAGTCCTTTTGCAACCAATACATGTTGCATCATATAAGCCCACAATGGGTATTTGGTACAATCCAAATTATCCTCAACAGCCAACATACGAAATACATCACTACTTTCAGCCATGGCCGGTAACTAAAATACCTTGATGCAAAAAATTGACTCTATCTCAAAAAGTTGAATGGAATTGCCGATACAAGTTCTACTAAACCTGTACCAGACTTCGAGACACTTATATTGGCGAACTAAAACAGGTATATAACTTTGGCACAAAAAGACAAAATAGCCTACGCAAGCGCTATGATAGTGCGTTTAGAGGCCGAAAGGAGCTCAGATTAGGATTTCGGCACCACCAGGCAAAGATGTTTTCATCTTTGAAACATCCTCAGTATGCTCACCAAATTTCATGCGAATCTAAGACGGCAACCAAAGAGGTGTAGATGACTCCCTAGATGAAGCGATGACCCGCTCTAATACCAATTGTTGGAGTCAAACATCTGTGGAAGCAGGCGAACAACACAAGGAATAAGAAGAAGCTTGGAGCCTAACACACAAAACTGAATTTATAATGTACAAAGGTAAGTAGCCCATGAGGGCAATAGGTGTATATAAAAGCCGGGGGGGAAAACTCCTAAAGAGGGAAAAAAGTGCCCCGGCGGTCCTAGAGTGTTCACACACATCACTACCTAAACATATCAACACTCACCTCCTCTATTAGACCTTCATATCTAAATATAATTTCTTGTCTGTTTTTCCACCATAGCCTTCAAGAAGTAAGTGAACACCTGTCTCTTCTCTTTCATGAAATATACCCATACTTTCCATGTATGGTAATCAATGAAAGTAACATAAAGCCTGCAACCGCCCATAGATGTGGTCTTTGTAGGACCCCAAACATCTTTATGTACTATTTCTAATATATTCTCACTAATATGCCTTTCATGTAGAAATGATGCTCTTGATTGTTTACCAAATTGACATGTTGCACATATCTTTTGCTTTTTTGCAACTTTGAAATTTGGTAGTCCGTTAACAATCTCCTTGGAGTGCATCAATTTCAGCCTCTACAAGTTTGAATGTCCAATTTGTTTATGCCAGATCTCTATATCAACAATAACTCCTGCACCTTTTGCAAACATGGCTACATTCATTTAAAGAATTTTCACATTTATGGTGAACATCCTACCCGCTTTGTTTCCTTTTGCAATCAATTGTGCACCCTATTTTTACTCTTGTACATATAACCCATCGGCATTCAACCTAACTTGTAATCCCTAGTCAACCATTTGTCCAACAAAAAGTAGATTCTTTGTTAAATTTGGAACGTGTAGCACATCAACAAGATGTTTTACCTTCATGTCCTCCATAGACAATGCTATGTTTTGTGTATGCTCGATAGGATGTGACGTGTCATCACTTGTTTCAACATATTTAGGAACTGATAATTTATGCAAACTACTAAACAATTATGCATGACTGGTCATGTGATTTGAAGCACCTAAATCAACATACCAGACATTTTTGTTCGATTTCCAAACATCAGTAGACATCGTATTCATCATATGATGTTGAACCATGAACAGCTTCTCATAATCATTTGCACTTGTGGATGCATAGTTGTTTTATTGCTTTCTATTATTCTGATTCTTCAACCTACAATCATGTTCAAAATGTCCAGGTTTACCACAATTCCAAAATCCTTTCCTATCATTACCTGAATCATTTCTTTGGACATTTCAGCTACCTCTTTGGCTCCCCCCGCCTTGAAATTTTCCTCTACCTCCTACATGATTCTTATATTGACCTTGGTCTTGGTTACTATTTCCTCTTCCACTTCTAAAACCTCTTCCTCTACCTCTTCCTTTACCAGAGTAGAATACCTACTCAGAACTAGATTTTGCTTGGAAGTTTGAGTGCTCACCAAAATTCTTTTCTTCAACAATCAACATGGATACTAGATCAACAACATTTGGAATATTTTCCCTAGTCTATATAGAATTTCTGAACTGCTCACATGTAGCTTCTAAACCACAAATGCATACTTCCACCTTATCATCATCATCTACATTCACACGAAGAGATGCAAGTGATTTACATATGCTTTTGATTTTGGCATCCTGTATGTGCCTAATCATGATATCCTCTATGCTAATAGATAGCCAATACATTACCTTTCATGCTCCTTGATTCCATTCTTCATATGCTCTTAAAGTGTGCATAGTCTGATTCCTCTCTAGTAACTGTGGAGTTTTTTCATTCTCTGCTTTGATGTACTTCTAGTAGCATTTTCCCATCAGAAAATTTTTCATCCTAAATCCCCAAGCATGAAAGTTGTTCTTGCCTAGCTTCTTACTCATAAGCTCAAACATTCCATCTACGTTTTCCATTTCTATAGCAATTCACAACATTGCAAAACACTACAAGCAACACTTTTGCATGAACACTGTCACACGATGACATGACAATTTAGTCTCAGGAAAACACAAATTTCGTGTATCAATAGTACACGGAATTACTTGAAATTCTGGATCTAGAATATATGAGTTTTGCGGAAGAGGATGCAAGTTACATTTTTGTGAACTGACCTAATTTTTTTGTGGGCCTTGCCTTGCGGGATCCAAACATAGGTCGAGATGGCTCCAAAATAGAAATATGAGGTCATTTGTGAGTCACGCTTTCTCCGTGCCTTCTCGAAAACTCTTCACCATCAACCTTCATCATGAGCTCTCTACAGTCACACTGGCTCTGATACCATGTCATGAGGAAGGCGATAAGGAAGAGAGTTTACACACATACTCTCATAATCAAAGAGAAGCCCACACAAAGATTGACACTACAACATATGAGGGGCATACCGACGCTGCATATACCGACGGTCATAGCCGGCGTCGGTATAGCCCTCGAAAAACCTCACTAAGAGATACCGACGGTCAAGTGACCGTCGGTATGACCATTTTAAACGGATCGTCGGTGTGGCCCGCAACCACCGGTATAAGCGTCGGTATGGGCGTCGGTATAAGCATCGTTATACGCGTTGGTAATTTACTGGGAACTACCGATGCGTATACCGACGTCCATACCGGCGCCTATACCGGCGGCGAGTTTTAAACATACCGCGAACGCGAGAGCAAAACTTCACATTTTTGCACGTGTTTGAGTACTCTTGGTCTACTGTCGAACTTGTGCGCGCGAACCTGCATTGTCTTGTGCACACACACACACACGGATCTCTCTCTCTACACACACACACATTCTCTCTCGGCTTAGATATCACATCTTGGTAAGTGCTGCACGTACTATTAGCATTTGTGTTTCTCTATGCTTTAGGGTTTCTAATTTCTCTTTTCGTTGATTTTGCAGAAGTTCTTTCGCATCAATTGTTTGGAATTGAACGAGAGATGACCTACATTACGCTTTGTCGACAAGGATTCAAAGAGGGAACTACCGGTAAGTGATTATTTTATTGGCTATTGATAGAGAGAGAAGGGGAGAGAGAGAGAGAGATAGAGAGAGAGAGAAAGAAAGAGAGAGAGAGAGAGAGAGAGAAAGAGAGAGAGAACAGAAAGGAAGATACACATTAATTTACACATGCATACATGTACACACATGCATGCTTACATACACACAACTATACACACATGCATGTTTACATACACACACACATATACACACATGCATGCATACACACACACATAAATTTACACACATGGATACATACACACACATGCATACACACATACATACACACACATATATACACATATGCATACATACACATACACACACATATACACACATACATACATACACGCATATATACACACATATACACACATGCATGCATACATACACACACATATACACACATGCATGTATACACACATATATACACACATGCATACATACACACATATACACACATGCATGTATACATACACACACATGTATACACATGCATACACATACACACACATACACACATGCATGCATACATACACACACGTACACACACATGCACACACATGCATGCCTACATACACACACATACACATACACACACATGTATACACATGTATACATACACACACATGTACACATGCATACATACACACACATATATACACACATCCATACATACACACATATAATCCTATTTTTATTTTGAAGTTTTATTTTTACAACAAATATATAAAAATAGGATTAGGGTTTTAGGGTTAAATCTTTAAGATTAGGGTTTTAGGGTTTTAACACCTACATAACATATATGCACACATACACATGCACATATAATACATATATACATGTATACAGAAATATACATATTTTAGGTCTAGATATTTAAGATTAGGGCTTTAAGGTTTAGTATTTCAGATTTAAGTCTAAGTCTTTGGGATTAGGGTTTTAGGATTTTAATATCTAGATAACATATATACACAAACACACATATACATATAATACATACATACATGTAGATACACATGCGTACAAAAATATACATATTTTAGATTTAAATCTTTAAGATTAGGGTTTTAGGGTTATAACACCTACATAACATATATGCACACATACACATGCACATATAATACATAGGTACATGTATATACACATGTATACAGAAATATACATATTTTAGGTCTAGATATTTAAGATTAGGGTTTTAATTAAATATATATAACTAAATATATAAAATAAAATATATAAAAATAAAAAAATCTGAATATATAAATAAATATATATATAAAATAAGATACTTATATACATAAATAAATATAAAAAGAACTAGTGTTTTAAATAATTTTATTAAATATATAAAAATAGGATTACGTAAGGAAAAAAAATCTGAATATATAAATAAATATATATCTGAAATAAGATAATTATATACATAAAAAAATATAAAAAGAACTAGTGTTTTAAATAATTTAGGGTTTTAGGGTTTAGTATTTCATATTTAAGTCTAAGTCTTTCTGATAAGGGTTTTAGGATTTTAATACGTAGATAACATATATACACAAGCACACATATACATATAATACATACATACATGTAGATACACATGCATACAAAAATATACATATTTTAGATTTAAATCTTTAAGATTAAGGTTTTAGGGTTATAACACGTACATAAAATATATGCACACATACACATGCACATATAATACATATATACATGTATATACACATGTATACAGAAATATACATATTTTAGGTCTAGATATTTAAGATTAGGGTTTTAGGGTTTAGTATTTCAGATTTAAGTGTAAGTCTTTCTGATTAGGGTTTTAGGATTTTAATACGTAGATAACATATATACACAAACACACATATACATATAATACATACATACATGTAGATACACATGCATACAAAAATATACATATTTTAGATTTAAATCTTTAAGATTAGGGTTTTAGGGTTATAACACCTACATAACATATATGCAAACATACACATGCACATGTAATACATATATACATGTGTATACACATGTATAGTACAGAAATATACATATTTTAGGTCTAGATATTTAAGATTAGGGTTTTAGGATTTAGTATTTCACATCTAGAATTTTAAGATTAGGGTTTTAATTAAATATATATAATTAAATATATAAAATGAAATATATAAAAATAAAAAAACCTGAATATATAAATAAATATATATATAAAATAAGATACTTATATACATAAATAAATATAAAAAGAACTAGTGTTTTAAATAATTTAATTAAATATATATAATTAAATATATAAAAATATGATTACGTAAGGAAAAAAAATCTGAATATATAAATAAATATATATATAAAATAAGGTATTTATATACATAAATAAATATAAAAAGAACTAGTGTTTTAAATAATTTAATTAAATATATATAATGAAATATATAAAATTAAATATATAAAAATAGGTTCATGTACGAAAAAAATCTGAATATATAAATAAATATATATATAAAATAAGATAACTATAAACATAAATAAATATAAAAAGAACTAGCATTTTAAATAATTTAATTAAATATTTATAATTAAATATATAAAAATAGGATTAAGTAAGGAAAAATTTTGAATATATAAATAAATATATATATAAGGTAGGATAATTATATATGTACATATCTAGTATTCATAACTGAGTTTCTACGTATATCGGATCTTGAAATGCCTCGCTTATGGAGCGATGATGAAGATGTTCGTCTCGTAGGCGATGAACCACAAGGTAGTAGACGTGTGCGTTTGACACCTCAGCGCGATACAGGGTCTGGCCTGTCACGTAGAGCGAGGTCACACTCTAGAGCAGGAGGTTCTAGGAGTGGATCTACAGGTAGGTCTGGAGGTGGAGGAGGCGGTTGTTGTGGAGGTAGTGCGAGGGACGTTGTGCTGCCCGCTTCAACTCCTAGGACGAGTACCTCAGATGTAGGTACGCCACGCAGTACACCACGTAGTACACCACGTACACCTTGGGGTGCTCATGACCATGATGACTCCAAGGTGTATAATATCCGAGATGGAGCTCTGGTGATGGATGCGGCTGGCAAAGCAATGCGTGCAGGCATACGACAACTTTGCTCCATCCAGTTTGGACACTCCATCATGCTGAAATGGAGTGAACAAGATAAAGATCGGAAGAATTATATCACACAGACGATTTACCAGGAGTTCCGACTAGCCGATGGACAGTTGATTGTCAATTCAGAGTGGATTCTGCACACCGCACGTGAGGTCATGTCGCATTGACGATCCGAGGCTCGTGATGCATTCAAAGAAGGCTTAGCAAAGCCTGTATGGTTAGATGCTGAGGAGTGGGACATGATTCGTGATGAGCAGCAGCAGACTCCTGATCGATATCGCCAGCAACGAAATGCCGCAGCCACACGTCTAGACACGATTGGACCGTCACATTTGGGCAGCGGTGGATATGACACGATGCATCATGAGTTTGTAAGTACCATTTCATTTATTGAATTTATTTGTGTTAAATTTCTCATATATGTTTCTCTAATCTTTTTATATTTCTTTCAAGAGCTGGCAATGGGTCATCCTCCAAACATGAACGGAGGAGTCTTACGGATATAGTCATGGGTTGACTGCACTATTGCAGGACTTGGAGGGACGCGGTGCGGTAGTTTCATGGGAGCGTTTGCGATGAGGTAATTAATTTATAAGCTTGGTTTTTACTTGTTGTTTGTAATTTTCATGTGAATTTATCTCATTCCATTAATGTTCTTTGTTGCAGGACTGATGATATGAAACCTTCTTTGCATGTGTATGGCAGTGGAAGACCAATATTTTGTATTTGATTTCCATATGGCAATACATTGCTTTGCCACATTTTGTAAAAGCGTCATATATGACAGTGGTTTGCCACACTCTTGTACATGCTTCATTATTGAAATATATAACTTCTTTTGTACATGGTTCATTGTTCATTCTGATTATCTCTTTTGTGTCCAATAATACTCTGTTTAATGAAATCATATTTTGGTTGTCATTAGAGTACACATCACATGTACTCGGTTTTTTTTGGGCAGGGTGTATTGTCTTTTGTTAAGCAACATCATGGTAATGTTGCTGTAGCAACAGACAAAACATTCTGCCCAAAAACAATTTTGCAGGTATGGTCATCGGTATACACGACAGTACTCCCAGTAGTGTCATCGGAATAACCGTCGGTACACCCAGCAGGCCTCGGTATAGGCGACGGTACCTCTAGTAGAAGCCTCAGTATGAGCGTCGGTATTACCGACACAAATACCGACGCTTATACCGACGCATATATCAACGCTTATACCGAGGCTTTGGTACTGACGCGCACACTGACTTTTACACTAGCGTCACAACAAATAAAGCCGCGTTCATTTTCCTCGGTAAAAACCTCGGTATACCATCGATCTGTTGTAGTGTGAGGCAAGAAAGAATGTTCTTCTTCTTGTTCTTCTTCTTCTTCTTCTTCTTCTTCTTCTTCTTCTTCTTCTATTACCTACAAAGAACAATACAAAAAGTGCAATATGTAAAGAACAGTACATAAGGGAAAATCCAAATGTCCGCAAATGAGTGAGCTAGCAAGAAAACAAATGTGACATCACTCTCGATAGATAAATGTAGTAAATCTCAATGAAGTATCCCTGACATATATTGCTGTGACCACTATGCATGTCAGAGAAATGAGAAAGTAATATGTGTCATCCTGGATCATCACATGTTGAGCTTGATACCTCAAACGCTGACTCATTTCAAGACAATATTCAGCATAGTTAAAATTCATGTCCTAAAGCTAATTTGAGGGGTCTAAAGGGCTCCAATAAAATATGAAAATTGCTACATCATTCAACCTAAGCTCATGAAGATTTAGGAGGACTCAACTTGCAAAAAATGGATCATATGTTTACAAAACTGGGTTTTTTTCAGGTTTTTGTATATACAAGGGTACTCATAAAAATCATTGTTTTACAGTTGCATTATATGAATATCTAATCTTTGTTTTCACATTCAATATGCACACGTTATTTACATGCTCCCTTGTCTTTAATGCATGCACCCTCTTGATTGGCATTGGCCTTGGATGCCAACACCAACACCATTCCAACCGTCCTTTACACAATCTCAACCCTCCCCTACACCATCGCAATCCTCCCCAACACCATCTTGGTCTATTCCGCAAGTGGTAGATCGCCCTTCTTCTTCTTGATGATCGTCTCTTGCTTGTTCCTTTGTCGCTACTCAATCTCCCTCCTCTTCTACCTCACCTTGTCCGAATATCTCTTCTACTCCCCATCCTGGTGAACACCAGTAGTGGCACTTTTGTGTCAATGAGAACTTTATCCTTGAATCGCTTTTCTTTCTTGATTCTTTTCTACAACATGTCTACAAACAAGTCATTGGCGGCAGGACTTGGTGGGCAGACTATTCACAGCGTCTTGCTTCCAAAATTATCAAATTGTGGCAAATAATGGCCTACAAGAACATGATTTGATTTCTCTCTTTACCACCTTCCACAAAGCCCAAGAGGCTATCAGACAAGTTGAGCATTGCTCATATTATTTCGAGTAAAACTGAAGGAAAGAGCACGAGGCCACCTTCTATTGAAGAGGAGGAGAGGGAGACAATGTATTTTGATAAATGAGCAAACAACAAGATAAAGTGAAAACTTTAGCCTAGTCATACAAGGAGGTTAATCAAAGTGGATAACGCAATCCTACTGAGAGAAAACAGAAGCATCGCTGGTCTCCTTTCATTACTACAATCACATAGCTTAAAATGATGGATGTCCTCACTAGATTGGACAAAGCATTGCATGGAGGACTTCTACACTCATGTCCACAATTCTGATTTCAATTTTCTTTTCTATATCTGATGGGAGCTCTTTGTATGTATCTGAGAGTAGATCGTTGTTTACCTTTTCCTAAGATCTTCATCCATAGTCGCTTGGTGGTTTTATCCATTGTATGTTGGATGATCAGAGGGTCATAAAATTCTTTAATGTCCAAATCAGAGCCTCCTACACTTAGCATACTCCAACAACCACATGTCAAAAGCATTATGCTGAGAAAGGCATACTTGAGCCGTGAGGGGAACTTTAAAGTGTGAACAATGGTTAGGAGGGAGGCAAAAGGGCAAGAATCACCTTGAATACCAAGGGGAGGAGCACAAATGGTAAAATAAGAGAGAAGGTCAGGGATAAGAGAAGAGGAACTCGGATGCATGTCTATATAGTAGCAAGGTCACCGCTGCCCATCCTTGCAAAAGTTTGAGATTCTTTTTCAATGGATTGGGTAGGGCCTTTACGGATTTTGAGAAAAACTAGAACCCACCTTGCAAAGCATTACGCTTCATCATATTCATTACGAGATGGATTAGATGAGCCAAAATAGTCAAACAAGGTAACTTTTATGATGCTCCAAGTGGAAAGTGAAGGATGAAGTGGATGGGGGCACTATGGCACAACCCAACACCCTTGTGATAGGGAGCAACTGTTAGAGAGGTGGGGATAATGTCTAAGAGATCTAGCATGAATTGGCATCATCATGGAGCTTTTCATGCATTCGAAATCCTTGTGATGGCCGGGGATCATAGTGTCAGGCCCAATAGAGCCCATGGTGTAACTAGCATGGGAGGGGCACCTAAGAGCTCGGCCCTAGGGGATCCTTAATACACGGGGGACAAAGTTCAACCCAGAAGCTGACCAAATTTGAGGGGGAAGCCATCCGAGAGCTCAACCATGAGTGGAGACAAGAGAAGCATGCAAGGGGAGCAAAGCTTCACCCTCACCGCAAGGTGTCTATCATCAAGGAAAGGGGGAGCCCAAAGGGGCTCCACCCCTATGGAACAAGGAGGTAAAGTAGAATCTTCTAGTGTTTTCATACATTTACTTATAAACGGGAGATGAGATCCAACACCACTCTGACAAATGCAATTTACAATGAATTCTTCATACGCTTATGAGACCTAAGCATATGAAACAACATAAGAATGCGTAGTCGTGCAACCACAAAACAAAAGTCTAACGTTTTTTATTTTAGTCATAATGAATAGAGGGAGGGAAAAAGAAGAGTGTACTAATCCTCCCACCATCCAATGCAATTACCCCAAATTTAGAGATGTCAGAGACGGTAAGTGATGCTAGTACTGGGTGTGTGAGATGTGTGTGTGTATGAGTAAGAGTGAGAGAGAAAGGGATTGGGGAGGGTCCTCATTCAACCAAAAGAGCTGAAAAAAAACTAAAATAAGATTTGAAAAATAAAGGGTGGTACCAAAGGCAAAAAGAAGGCCACACAGATAAACTCAATCCAAGGGTCAGGTGCATCCCTCAAAACATAGGCATGGCATGCTTGGAAAAAACCGGATGGTTAGAGTATAAATATCCCTGGCAATGGTGCCAAAGTTGTTGGAATCGGGGAGTAATCAACCCAAACCACCTTGCATGGAAGCGAGAGGCTCTTCCAAGTGCTCTTGCAAGAAGTGCAAGAAACTTACACCCACACTCATGGACAAGGTCACCAAGACTATCACCACAAAGAACAAAGGTGAGCAAGCTCACACACATGCAAAACCCAAATGCTAAACCTACATGCTAAAAAAAATGCCATGCACACTAGAATAATAGTGAATACCAAATAAAAGGTCCATTCTACTCAACACAGTAGTTATAAGGCCTTGG
>CM035417.1:73981589-73991589 GCA_020310875.1 Ceratopteris richardii | reverse complement strand
ATCTCATAATAACATACATACTTATTAAGCTCAGCCACCATCTCCTCTAGGCTTAACTCCTTGGAGATTACCCTTCACAAAGTTGATATAATCAAAGTATCATCCTTGATTCCTTGAAGGGCTCTCGATGGTGTCAGGTTCATGTCCTCAGGAGCCTCTTCAATCAAAAGGTCAACTTTCCTTCCCTTTCCCTTCAAATCAACCTGAGGGTCTAGCCTAGACTTTGGTTGCTTCTGGCCCTTGACCTCCTTGTTCTCCCACATTGTTAAAATCTTATCCTACAGATCCCAGATCTCACCTATTCTGAATGCAAGCTAAAACCGTGGATCATATTTTCTCAAAGCATCAGATTTTCTATTTTCATCCAGTGTATGCCAACCTCCATAAGTCATTGCTTTCGCAGATTGGGATGTATTCTACCAGCCTCCTTCATGAGGCAATCCTCGTATTCATGGTGGAAGGACCGAATTCTCTCTATGGAGGACATCTTCTACCTATAGTCATTATCATTGTTGTGATCCCAAGCAAGAAGCTTGGCTTCCTCAGTTGTAAGCCCAACATAGATTTTGCACTCTGTATACCTAAAGAAAAATGTGGTGGGGTGCTCCTTCACTAGCTGTCTACGGGCCTCTGCAGAGTTTGAACCACCAATAACATAGTATGTGTAATCTTCAAACAGGCCCTTATTGAAATCCTCCATAGACTTGCACTCATTCGGATCCACCATGATGAGGAATGGCACAACAGTAGCATGAGGATTTATCTTCATTTTCTTCTTAAGATTCTGCACGTGCAAATTATGTGGCTCCCTTATCTCAAGGGGCCTCCTGCCTGTGACTGGATCGATGGGTGGCCTATGGATGATATTGATTGGTAGGTGGAACAATTGCCCCTTCTTCACAAGCTTTCTAGGAGCTATATCCTCCCTCATCTTGTTTTGCTCAGTACCAAGAATTCCCAAAGCAAGCTCACCACCACGTGCAACAATAATATCCTCAGAGCTAGAGCTTGACTCAGTAGTCTTGTCATCACCCACTCTCTTCTTTTTCTTCAATAGCATCTTCTGCATGCACTGCTTACCCTTTGTCTTCACAAGGGTTATCATCTTCTGTTATGTTGGCATAATGTTGCCTTGGATCCATGGCATCAAGTCCCTAATCAGGTTCATTGAGTCCCTGCAAATGTCTACAAGCCTCTCTGGCACACAACACTCGAGGCACAAGAAATCCATCTTGCATATTACATTTCATAGACCCTTCAATGTCTCTACCAAGAAAAGGAGGTTGTCAGAATCCTTATCTTCATAGACCAGTTTGAACACAAAGCTACTGAAAGGCCTGTGTTGTCATGGCCTTGCATCTCCCATAGGCCACTGCAAATACAAGAAGGACTGCATTCTTCTCTTCAACATATTGAAGGCACCACTGTAGGTTTTTCAAGAGGATAAAGATGCAAGGCTTTTCTTGGCTTCTGTCTAGTGACCAATGCCTCTCTCACGATGGTGATCCATAAAGCTAACTATGACTTTGAGCTTCTTGACATGACTCTCACCTTTTAACTCAGGATCCCTGAAATGGCCTCAAAAGCATTAGCTCTTACATTAATGTGTTCTTCAAGCGGAAGGGTCGATGCCAAGCATCAACTTTAGGGTGCAAAGTCGATGCTAGGCATGGAATTGCACCCTACGGTCGATGCCTCGCATCGAATTTAGGGTGAAAGTCGATGCTAGGCATTGACTTGAGGGTGTAAGTCGATGCGAGACATCAACTTTTAGGTGCAAGTCGATGGTAGGCATCGACTTTAGGGGTGCAAGTCGATGCTTGGCATCTATTTGCACCCTAAAGTTGATGCCTGGCATCGACTTGCACCTTAAAGTCAATGCCATCAATTGGATGAAGTAAAGTAAAGACAAAGGAAAGTGCATCCAACGCACTCTTGAAGATTTTCTTACCATATGAAGATAAAGGAAGTGCATTCAACGCACTTAAAGATAAAGAAGAAGACTTGCTCAAAAGGAAGAAAAGCAAGGTATATTCAACACATTCAATCAAAGGTAAAATGTTACTTTACTCCACTTGGAGAGATATAGGCACCTTAGATGTGCTATCATAAGTCATTTTGACTTGCATTCATAGCAAGGTTGTATAGACTCTCACTTATAAAGAGTCATTCAAAGGCTGCATATTATCACACACATTGGATCTTATGTAAAAGCAAGTAAAGCACTCAAATCCCCTTCATTACCAACCATTGTAAATTAAAAGGTTGACCACATATACAAGTGGTGTGAGCACTTGTTTCTACACATAGAAGGTGTAAACAACATGAAGTTTGATCAAGAAGCTGGGATCTTGATTAGCTTCAATTCTTTATGTAAAAGAAGTCATCAAACAAGTGAAGGAATAGAATCACTCTAGAGCTAGAGCAATGCTCGCTCAAAGATGAGTGAAGGAAAACCACAACCTCTGAACTTTGCATTGGACAAAATTAAGTTGTTGTACATAAATGGCAAAAGCCATAGATAAAGCCATTTGTAGCTTTGTAACTTGTTTGAATCTTCCATTATGATCAAATGATCATCATTATGAAATAAAGTGCTTATGTATCAAGCTCTTGAAATTTTATATTTCAAAGAAAGCTATCCAAAAGGATTTTCAAATTGAAGGGGAGAAAAAAAGGCTCATCATCAACATACAATAAGACAATATTCTTGGAAGAAGGTTCAACCACAAAAGAAAGAAGGAAGTAACTCTTGAAGCAAAGATCGACTACATGGAGCAAACGACTACATCAATGGACACGATCAAAGACAAGGACATGGAGATAAAAAAGATTCAAGATCAAATCTACATCATCCAGAGAGATCAAAGGGGAGTTATGCTTGGAGATCAACCATATCAACCGCATGAAGCAAAGATTACTCTTGGCGACCAACAACTCATTTGAAGAAAAGGCCAACCACATCAAGGACCACATGATGGACAATATCAACTGAAAAGGGCATCAACAAGAAGGGGAGAAAGGAAGCTACTTCTTGAAGATTTCAAGAAGTCGATCAACAAGGATCAAGGAAATCTCTATATCAAATGATCAAGAAGGAAAGTCATCAAGATCATGAAGGAAGACATCATCAACATAAGATTATACATAAAAAGGAATCACATATGAAGCATGGGGCAGAGAACCGAGAAGCAGAACCAAAGATTCAAAGGCATATGAAAAGTTAGATCAAATTGGAAATAGCAAAAAAATAGCAAAGCAAAAGAGAGCAAGAAGACAACATCAAATATGAATTTGAAGATTGAAGGGGAGCTGTTGGAGCAGGCAATCTCCAAATTCACCACTCTTAGCACTTCATATTTCTTATAGAAAATCCCATAAAAATTTTCCATATGAACCTAGTCTTAAGTAGCTTTTTTTCATTAAGAGTTTTTTTACCCACATGAACCATAGCATATAAATAATAAGGGAAGAGTAAATCATCCACGAAATAGGCCAACTCATGAGACATCTCCATAAATCAAGGAAGATATATGGTTCTGCGGTGATCTTCCTTGAATCAAGGAAATCAAACTCATCTTTTATGGAATAGAATCTTGTAAGCGGAAAACTCTACCGCTTGATATCACATGTATATAAGCACCATTAAGCAATAGAACTGGTGGGTGACATTATGTATACATGACATATCTGCTGTTAGTCTGCCCCGCTGCTTCTCTCGCTCTCTTTATCTTCAATCCACATGTTGCATCTGTGTGTACACTTCACTGTTTTATAGTGTCGTGTTTATACACACAGTACTACAGTGCTATTCATAATGAGTAGATAATTGTTTATATGTATGTTATGCACTCGTATGTGATCAAGCACTCGTCATAAACGTTTTGGAAAGTCTGGTATATATTATTGAAACCATTTTTCAAACTCGCCTGTTTTCTGAGTATTGGAATCATAAAAGCAACAAGAGTTCTCACGTTTCGAAGCATGAGGATTTCGTTCTTGTATTACATGTAATGCCATCATCATGCGCACATATACATTTTTGATCATTGCATTATTTTGTCCATGCAGCTTTCTGTACGACTGTCTCTAATTCATAGTAACTTCTGTGTTACAATGTTTACATGTGCGCCTTCATTCATGCGTCACACTATATGCATTATATCTTTATGTGTATTTGATAACATGGTGTATCATGATGCTTCTATGGACACGTGTCATATAACTATCTTCAGTTGTTGAAGATCGTTATAAAAGGAAGGCATAATATATTCTGTACACAGGCAAGATATACTTTATTTATGTCATTACAGGTTGCAGACAAAGTCTCACTCATGCATGCAACAGTGAAGCGATGAAGTTCACATGATATGTATGATAAAAGTCCTTGGTTACAGGTTGCAGACAAAGTCTCACTCATGCATACAAGAGAGAATCGATGAAGCCAGCATGATGAGTACGACAAAAGCAGAGACGTATAGACATCGCATAGACAAGAGACATTCCGAATCTGAAGTACGATGCTAATACCTCAAGGCTGGAGACATCTCTGAAGACTACACTTGAATCTAAAGAAGCTATAGGAAATTGGTCATTGCTTGAACACACATGTCTATGTTCACATAAGTTATTTTCTTATGTCGTATATGTAACATATGTACGATGCACAACTTCACTTGCTCTTGTTGGTAACACACAATGATGTCAATGACCTGACGCAAGGTGAATCAGCCATTATGTTTCTTTTCGATGATATATTTCCTTCTCATGCAAATACATTCATGAAGAAGAATTCTAGACACACTTGAAAGAAGTTCACATGCACGTTTTTATCGCAAGCCATGTATGAAGACTTACAGGTTCTTTTTGGTATCTTTGAATACATCATATTGTTCTTAAGATCCAAATCAAATGGAATCACACTTTCGCGTATGTGCAACTTCTTGGAGTTAATTCACACTGTATGTATCAATTCACGTTTGCGCATTAGAGTGTATTATCCTCACTCACTCACAGCAAGTGTCTGTCAACTCTGATGTTTTAGGCTTTAAAAACTTGCATAAATTTGCAGCGACTGCTCCCACCAAAACTGAAAGCCCCTCGAGAAACCTGTAGTTTTACGAGTGTGGCTGAAAATACAGCCCCAAAGGTTGATATTTATTGTCTGAGAAGTACAAAGAACACTCTTCTTGATGTTCTTGGACCTGTTCGAAGAGAACTATGTGCGAAAGTACTCCGAAATGGCTCCAAAAACACCCCGAAATTGCTTCAGAAATAGGCTTTGAAAGCAAAAAATGAAGCTTTGAGGGACCAAAACTTGTTCAAGGTAATGTCAACCTTAGTCTTTCCCCTTCTTTAAACACCACAAGTGTAGCTTAGTGGCAAGAGATTGCCACGGTTAAGCAAGCTCTGGGGGGAACAATACTGGGATGGGTGACCTCCCGGGAAGTACCGGGAACCTTTATATTCCTTGATCGTTGAGGTCCTCCCTTGCACGCAGCCAACGGCGCCGGCGGTGACTTCGGTGACTCGGATGACAAGGTATGCCAAGGTCTATGCCTTGGTCGCTGCCTTGGTCGTAAGCCTTGGAGAGAGCCTGGGGGGTGGGGGGGTGCTCGCTTCGCTCCCACAAAAGGAACAAAGCTTTTGCCTCGAATTGCTCTAATACTAGTGAATTATTTCGATGGCGATGCACCACAATGCTCTCTCCTTCTCGAGAGCTCCACGACGATATGCTTGGAGTAGAAAACCGCGCACCTGAGGCTGCACACTGTACTCCGCACAGAGGTTGTAGAATACGAAGAAAACACAGTACACAGGAAGCACGAAGACATACTTCTTAGGTCTTACAAATGCGGTCGAACTTACAGTCTGTGACTGACCAGGCCACTATATGTTTTATTAAAGAACATATACAAAGAAGTGTCCGACGGTGGCCATTTGGCCTTTCACATGGACACTAACAGTAACAATGCATATGCATTATGTATGCATGTATGTGTATGTCTCTCTACGTGTGTGTGTGTGTGTATGCATATATATGTGTGTATGTGTGTGTATGCATGTAAGCATGTATGTATACATATGTATAATTGTATGTGTATGTGTGTGTATGTCTCTTTACGTGTGTGTGTGTGTATGCATATATTTGTGTGTATGTGTGTGTATGTGTGTGTATGCATGTGTATGTGTGTGTGTGTCTATATGTGTGTGTGTGTGTGTCTATGTGTGTATGTGTGTGTCTATGTGTGTATATATGTGTGTATCTATATATATGTGTCTGTATGCATGTGTATGTGTGTGTAAATGTGTGTCAATGTGTGTGTGTGCATAAGTGTGTATGTGTCTATGTGTCTATGTGTCTGTGTGTGTATATGTGTGTGTATGTGTATGTGTGGGTGTGTCTATGTGTGTATGTGTGTATGTGTGTGTGTCTATGTGTGTATGCATGTGTCTATGTGTGTATATTTGTGTGTGTATGCATGTGTATGTGTGTATGTAAATTAGTGTATATATGTGTGTGTGTGTGTATGTGTGTGTATATGTGTGTATATGTGTGTGTATGCATATGTATGTGTGTGTGTGTGCATACCTTGCTTCACAGTGTGTGTCGATCTCTCTCTATCTTGCTTGCTCTCGCTCTCTCTCTCTCTCTCTCTCTCGCTGTCTTTGTGTGTGTGTGTGCATCCAAATCCCAGCACAAATGTGCCGAGAGAAATCGATTTTTTTTTTTTTTACATTTGAGAGTGTCCCTTATGCGACACTCTCGAACACAAAATGTCGCTTATGCGACGTTAAGGCATCGCAGCCAATTTTCCAATGTCGCAAATAGCATCGCTAATCAGCAACGCTATTTGCAACGCATAGTTTTAGCATCGCATAAGCGACGCTAACATCACTTATGTGAGGATATCCCTTAAAAAAAAATAGGGCCATCACTTATGCGATGTTACCGTCGCATAAGCGATGGTTCTCATTTTTTTTTTCAATTCGGGGGCATCACTACAGCCCCCCTATTTCTTGTAGTGACATAAGGATGCCCCTGTATGGATCATGGTGATTTCTCTCATTTCAATGCTCAATGGCTTCTCGTTTTCGTTTCACTTGTGGACCTTGGGAATAGCACCCTGTGCCAATGATGTGCATGCTTTTCTCAATGAGTATAAAATGATATAAAGACCTCTCAAACATGATTACTTGTTGACATGCTTTCTTTTTCTAAAGGCACTTTTAAAGATTAAAATACAACTTTTCTATATGGATAAAGGGGAGGTATCATGTTGCCTTCTAGCTTGTATGAGTGCCCTTGTGCCGCATGGGCTCTTGGAAGGCCTTGTGGATAATATCCTTGCCATTAAGGTCTTTTGTTGGCTTCAAGTATAGTCTCAAGGGGCCTAGTGGTCCTTTTTCTTTGTGAAAAACTCCATAGTTGAGCTTTCTTTCTTTTTTATTCAACCCTTCCACTTTTGTCTACGTCCTTACTATATATTTCTTTCTCCCTCTCCCGATCTCCAATTGTGCTTCTCTCCATCAGTAAGGGAAGAGCAGTACTCAAGGCAAGCAATGGAGAATAATAACCGTTAGTTGAAGAAGTGATATATGTCGGTTACTCGTTTCGGTGAGTCCTACCCAAAGTATAGGAGAGATCAACATCCCTGGGCAGTTCCAAACTTATTAGGGACACCCCCTGGTGGTAGAAGTACAAGATAGTTAAGTCCAGCTGCAGAAGGATCAGAGCCACTCAGTAATGATTCCGGTGCTAGTTCGGTAGCACATGATGAGATTCCGGTGAATTCCGATGTGAGTCCGGTACTTTTTGGAGAAGGTACAGTGACTTTTGGGTGTACAGAGATGCAGTGCGGAGTTAGCTCGGCACTATCTGGTCAGAATTCGGCCAATTTCGGTGATAGGTTCGCGATACCGGGTGAGAACGTGTCCGGTGATAGGGTCTCTCCCCCTCTCTCTCTTGCTCTTTCTCTTTCATTCTCTCCTCATCCTTGCTTCCTATGTGGTCTCTCTCTCTCTCTCTCTCTCTCTCTCTCTCTCTCTCTCTCTCCCTCTCCCCTCCTCTCTCTCTCTCTCTCTCTCTCTCTCTCTCTCCCCTCTCTCTCCTCTCTCTCTCTGTCTCTCTCTTTTCCCTTTCCCCCTCTCTCTCTATCTCTCTCTCCCTCCCTCTCTCTCTCTCTCTCTCTCTCTCTCTCTCTCTCTCGCTCTCTCTCTCTCTCTCTCTCTCCCCTCCCCCCCCCCCTCTCTCTCTCTCTCTTACTCTTTCTCTTTCATTCTCGCCTTATCCTTTCTCCAAAGGTGGTGTTTTCTTCCCTCTATTTCTCTCACTAACTCTCTCTCTCTCTCTAACTCTTTCACTTTCATTATCTCCTCATCCTTTCTCCCTAGGTGATGTTTTCTTCCATCTCTCTATCTCTATCTCACTCACACTCTATCTCTCTCTCACACTCTCTCTCTCTCTCTCTCTCTCTCTCCCTCCCTATCTATCTATCTCTCTCTATCACCCTCTCCTCTCTTTCTCTCTCTCTCTTTGTACTTCTCTCTCTCTCTATTGCTCCCCCTTGGCCTTTGCTTTGGTTCTCTTTGAGGTATCTTTCTATGGGCTTGTTTTTGAGAGGCATCCATGGATATCACTTCTCTAGTTAAGAGCAATGCTAGTCCATAGGATTAGGTAACTTGGAATGTAAAATCCGATATCTTATTTGGCATTGGTAAAGAAAGGACGTCATCAAATTTTAAGATTATCATAGAAAGATGTGCTTATTCATAAAACTCTTTGGCCTCCATCCTACTTTCAACTTTGTTAGGTCAGGCTTAAGAATAGTTAATTTTCTAGATGTATTGTCATTTCCAAGTGTGACTGCCTTTCAGAAAACCAGAGTCTTCTCATTTTTACTGATGAATAAATGTCTTTCCAAGCTTTCGATATAAGCACATGAGGGATTTAGCAGATTTCTATGTACCTTTTTAAATGGTTCTTGAATTTATTTGTGAATAAATCAAAGCCTTCAAAGCAAAGTCTTTGGATAGACTTGCATAACCTTCTACTTTACCTCCATCATTTTCAAGGAAATATTCTCCCCAATTGGGAAAATCTAATTGCAATCAGAGAACATATTGAAGGCCCTATTTACAAGGGTTCTACCCATTGCTCAATGCTCAGTGGAATCCCTAAAATTTTCATAGAGGTTGGTCTAAATAAAGATCTTTCATCCTTGATAATATCAACATTATAGAAGAGGATACTGTATAGCAAGAAGATGTTTATAAGAACTTGTCAAATATCTACTTTCATTGTGGCATGTAGATCCACAGAATCAAAGAATATACCTTTAGGAAGGGTTCCTCCAAAGAAAAGTTAGAAGCAATGGGAGGCTTAGCTAAATAGGCTAATGTTACCTTTCTCCCAAAACAAGTTAAAACGGTTTTGATAATAGAGATGGTCTTGGATGTTTTAGATCTAGACAAGAAGACACAAAACACAGAGCTACCTTTGGCCAAGTACATGAAAATGAGAAAGAAAAAGAAAAGATACCCAAGAAAGCTTTAGGGAGATGGATCGTCTCACATGGAAAAACCTCTTACCCTAGACAAATAATTCAACCTCTTCATTTACCATCAGAGATTTAGTTAAGTTCACAACTCTAAACTCTCTTATGATGAAAAATTGCAAGAAGAATACACTACCCACAAAAGAAGACAACCTGAATATTGAAAGATCCATCATTGGGTCTAGTATTCAAGATAGATATGCCAACAAAGTTGGAGGGATAAAATATTCCTCTCAAGCTTTTGTGGAAGAGCCTGATTCAACCCAAAAAATGAAACGTGAAGGGAAGTCCAAGAAAAGAAAAGATAAAACCTTGATTTAAAAGGCCTCATCCATCCAAAAATGATCATCCCCTCCTTTGATGTTTACCGACGCATGAATCCATCCACAGTGATGTTTTTCAACCAATGTTTGAAAGTTAAAATAATAAATCTTGATTTCATG